>CM067536.1:2847500-2852500 GCA_034509925.1 Hirudinaria manillensis
ATATTTTTTAAAAAACATTTTATTTTGCAATTCAACGATGCTTTTGAACGCCGCATTTCGTGTTTGGGTCATTAAACAGTTAAGACTTGTGACGAATTGTTGGCGTTATTATTATAATTATAGCTGGTTTGCATATTATTATTATTAACGCAAAATTTCTATAAATATTGTAATATATCTGCTAACTAATCCAGAACAGCATAAACCAACAGTTTACGGGTTTATATTATCAATACCAACAACAACAGCAACAACAACAACAGCAACAACAGCAGCAACAACAACAACCACAATCGATTGCCCACCATTCACTCAAGTCGTAAAAGGACTTCAGGAGATTTTAAAGAAAGAAAAAAAAACTTTAGGAAATAGTTTTTAAATTTCACCAATTGTCGTCTGCCTTCTTCCTTCAATCAACCCTTCAATCATTCCTTCAGTCAATCCTTCCTTCAATCAATCATTCCTTCATTCATTCATTCCTTCAATCAATCCATCAATCAATCCTTCCTTCATTCATTCCTTCAATCAATCCTTCCTTCAACCATTCCCTCAATCAATACTTCTCAATTCTTCGTCATTTTCTCGACAATGGCACAAGACACATGTGATTGTTTCATTAATTAAAAGTTATTATATTAAATTTAATTAAATTAATTAATTTAAAACAATCAAATGGTTAATTATTAAATATTAATTATTGGTTGACTGCTGTCGTTGTTGGTGGTTGCTTTCGTTTCCATGGTGACGTTAGAGGGATGTCGTGTCGAGTGAAAACGTATGTTATGGCGTAGCAGTTGTTATATTTAATATATTATTGTTATAAATTAATAAATAAATAAATAAATAAATTAAAGAGTTTAAAATTTTAAATTTAAGCTTTAAATTTCATTTTGCAACATATTAGTTATATTCACACCAACGTCGATCTTTCCTAATAACTTGAGGTTCTACAGATAAACACTGCCGCTATTGTTTAACATATTATGAATAGGCTGATAATTAACATATTATAAATAGGCTGATAATTAACATATTATGAATATACTAATATTTGTAATTACCTTTCTGCTTCTCTTTTGTCAGTTCAGTCCGCAGCCGTTTTTGTTTTTAAATGCTTGTTAAGTAAATTGATCGGTTAAATGGTGACTTAATTATCCAATTTATAATGATTATGCATATAATAATAATAATAATAAAAAAAATAATACAAATGATAATAATAATAACAACAACAATAATAATACTAACAACAATAATAATAATAATAACTAGAATAATGATAATAATAATTAATGATTTCCAGTTCACATCTGTCAATTAATATTATTGAAACAATGAAACAATAGACATGAACAAACAATGAAACATTAAA
Organism: Hirudinaria manillensis; assembly: GCA_034509925.1. Lineage (NCBI taxonomy): Eukaryota > Metazoa > Annelida > Clitellata > Hirudinida > Hirudinidae > Hirudinaria > Hirudinaria manillensis. The sequence continues at coordinate 2,848,873 of CM067536.1, forward strand.
TTGTGTTTATTTTTTTATTTTTTTTTATTTTTTTTTTTTTAATATTTTATATTTCCTGCAAATTGTTCGAAATGTTATTGCAGTTCAAGTGAACCAGGAAGGAAAGTAATTGCACTACAATGGAATTACCATTAATCTATTTTAGAAATAACCATTCAAGACGACGTCCATAATGATGATGATGATGATGATGGTGATGATGGTGATGATGATGACGATGATGATATTGATGATGATGATGATGATGATGATGATGGTGATGATGATGACGATGATGATATTGATGATGATGACGATGATGATGCCTATGACGATGGTGATGATGATGGTAGCAGTTGTGATGTCATCATTATTATGACATTATAATAAGGATTAATTGACAGTCTTACGGCATGCTAATTTAACAATTCATTAATAACAATAATAATAATAATCATCATCATCATCATATTATTGTTATTATTATTATATTAATACAATAATAACAATATTAATATGTTAATACAATAATAACAATATTATTAATAAGTTTGTGTTTAAATACTATAAATAAGTTGAATATATCTCAATGATTCTTTCCACTTTTTGAAAACCTTTTTAAAAAGAAATGCAGTTCCATTACCTGGAGTGAGTCTCCTAACACTTGTTTATCTACCGAAATCCAAGCATAAATTATGATAATTCATGATAACTGCCTACAAATATTCAAAATGCATCTCAATAATAATAATAATAATAATAATAATAATAATAATAATAATAATAATAATAATAATAATAATAAAAATAATAATAATAAAGTATTGATTTCGATAATGTGTCTCGTTACATGTCGATACATGTAATTTGCATATTCATAACTTCCTATTTAATGGCGGGCAATCGCCAAAAGTAAGATTGATTACATTTCATGGTCTCAGGAGATATTAACGGACTGTTATTAGTTATGAATGTTGTTAATTATGACTGTTGTTAATTATGGCTGTTGTTAATTATGAATATTATTAATTATGACTTGCTGAACGTCAATTGTCCTGTGCTGATTTTAATTTCTCGTATTTTGAAGCACATAATTTAAAAGCTAAACTCATTATGTTGTTATTATTATCATCGTCGTCGCTATCATCATCATCGCCATCGTCGCCATCATCATCATCATCACCACCACCACCATCATCATAATCATCGTCGTCGTCGTCATCGTATTCCTGTTGCAACGAGATCACAGCAAGTGCGATGTTTTGCCGCCGAAGCAAAAACCTGGCGAGCGTGAACAGATTGAATAAAACTTTTTAAATTTGAAAAAACAAAATAATAACAATAATAACAACAGTAATAATAATAATAATAATAATAATAATAATAATAATAATAATAATAATAATAATAATAATAATAATAATAACAATAATAACAATAATAACAACAATAATAATAATAACAATAATAATAATATATTTAATTACTAAATTATATCTAGCTAAAGGTAAACACCACGTAACACGTAACTAAAAACTCAATCACAGTTAAATGTTATGCAATGTGAGACTTTTGTATATTCCTTTGTTTGAACAAACATGTTTACGATGCCGACGCGATGCGATACATAAATAGAGTTGTATGTTGTGCTCTTGTATTATTATTGTATGCGCGTATTAGTTTAGCTGGGCATTAGTTTAGTTAGTGTGTCGATGTCAGATGTTAGTGAGTGCTTTTTGGAAATGCTCTGCCAACTTGGAGGAGCAGATACATCCTGTTTGATTCTTGTTTTGTTTTGTATTTATTTTGTTTTGTTTTCTATTTGTTTTGCATTTGTTTTGTTTGTTTTTTTTTGCAAAAATAATTTTTTTTTCACTTCCTCTTGAATGATGACGACGACGACGACGACGATGATGATTGACTTGCTGCCCATAGATTTTTAGGATAATTTAGTTGTTTTTAAAATCATAGATTCAGCTGTGGATCATCAACATCATCATAATCCTTATCATCATCATCATCATCACCGACATCATCATCATCATCATCAACTTCATCATCAACCAATATCATCATTTGGAATAGCCTTAGTTCTAAAATGCTTCAGTCCAAAGTTTGGAAAATAAAATAATAACAACAATAATAAGATAATAATAATAATAATAATAATAATAATAATAATAATAATAATAATAATAATAATAATAATAATAATAATAATAATAATAATAATAATAATAATAATAATAATAATAATAATAATAATAATAATGCACTCAGGAAAGGAATTGTCACCTGCATTCCAAAGAAACAAGAAAGTCTGAAGCCAGAGGATTTTAGACCAATTACGGTGGGATCAATCATCGGTCGTTTATTTCACCGATTGCTGAGCAAGAGAATGCTCGCACACTGGTCCATCTCAAATCGTCAGAAGGCTTTCAGACACGGTGATGGCCTGGCGGATAATATATGGCTCGTGAAAGCAATCATACAGAAAAAGAAGGAACAGAAACAGAATCTCAATCTCACGTTCATTGATGTGACCAAAGCCTTCGATTCGGTTTCACACCAGTCCATTGTAAGAGCGGCTCACAGATTGGGAACTCCTCCTTTTTTGTTGAGATACATTTCAGAGGCCTACCGCGATTGTTCAGTTCAAATGAAGATTGGAGGCAAATTGAGTCGGGACATACCAGTTAATAGAGGAGTCAGGCAAGGAGATCCAATGTCTCCTCTACTTTTCAACGCGGTTATCGACATGGTGATGTCAGAGGTAGACCAATCCATCGGTGTGACTGGCGATGTTAGTTCATCAGTCAAATGCAATTATTTGGCGTTCGCAGATGATTTGATCCTGCTATCCTCTACTGATATTGGAATGAGGATGTTGTTGAAACAAGTCGAGGAATCTCTGGCAAAAGTTGGACTAATTATGAATGCCCAAAAATGTTCTTCACTGAGAGCGAAAGTGCAAAAGAAAAACAGTCCTTGGATTGTTGACCCGGATTCTTACCTCAGTGTCAGCCAGCTGCCAATCAAGGCAATGAACATTCTCGACACCTACCGATATCTTGGAATTGACATTGGCCCAAAAATGAAATACGCGTCACTAGGCGACAGAATGCATAAATCCTTGCATGCAATATCTACAGCTCCTTTAAAGCCAAATCAAAAACTCTACACCCTAAGATCGAACCTTATTCCAAGCCTCGTGCACTATCTTACCTTCAATAAAATCTCTTTGAAATCTCTAAAGGCTGCAGACACGAAAGTAAGATCCGCCGTCAGGCAATGGCTGCGCCTCCCAAAAGACACGCCGACCGCCTTCTTCCATGCGGGGCTGAAGTTTGGTGGATTGGGACTACTGCAGCTCAGAAAGTGGGTTCCACTCATCAGAACCAGCAGAATGAGATCTATGATGGCTCGCTCGAAAAGCAATGAAGACGAATTCTTGCTCGACACTCTAAAGGACAACAGCATCGTCCTTGGAGAACACAGGAAGTTCGGGCAATTAAATTCGGAGTCGTCAGCCAAAAAACGACTTAAGGAAGAGACTCTCGAGAGCCTTTACAGCTCGGTAGACGGATTTGGACTCCAGTCCTTTTTCCAGGGTGTCGGTATCAGTGAATGGATCGCGGATGGGCGTTCA
>CM067536.1:2857500-2880000 GCA_034509925.1 Hirudinaria manillensis
AATAAACTCGAGACGTTTATAATCTCATTACAATATTATAATTAATCATTAAAGACCTAAAAGGTTACTTGTATTAACGTTTATAACGATATGGTTTACCTTGGTAACGGTCGGTTGCTATGGTCAGAAATTATACTCTCATTTTAATAATTATTCTTCACCACAGAACTTTCTTCCGTTTCCTCCTTCGAGTTGTTGATAAAATATTCATCACCATGGTGACCAAATGTGCGCGTCACTCAACCGCTTGAGGCTGGAAGCTGTTGCTTGATGGATGCCTTTGTAGACTCTTCATTCATCCATAAACCCATCCATCCATTCATTCATCCCCTCACTTATCCTTTCATTCATTCATTCATTCATTCATTCTTGCCACCCTTTCATTTTGCCATCTGTCCATCCATCCAAACCATTTCAAAATCACGATAGTCAAACAAATGAAGTGAGGCGTTTACTCACTCACTCACTCACTCACTCACTCACTCACTCACTCACTCACTCACTCACTCACTCACTCACTCACTCACTCACTCACTCACTCACTCACTCACTCACTCACTCACTCACTCACTCACTCACTCACTCACTCACTCACTCACTCACTCACTCACTCACTCACTCACTCACTCACTCACTCACTCACTCACTCACTCACTCACTCACTCACTCACTCACTCACTCACTCACTCACTCACTCACCCCCTCACTCCCCAACTCACTCACTCACTCACTCACTCTCTCACTCACTCACTCACTCACTCACTCACTCACTCACTCACTCACTCACTCACTCACTCACTCACTCACTCACTCACTCACTCACTCACTCACTCACTCACTCACTCACTCACTCACTCACTCACTCACTCACTCACTCACTCACTCACTCACTCACTCACTCGACAGTCTGTCAATCCCTTTATCTGTCCATTAATTATTCAACATGCCATCCATCATCGGGGATTTGAGGAGAGAAAGAGGCTGAAGAAATGTCCTATGACCTTAGAATATTATAATATTACAATCAGTTTGCTTATGTAATTCAATTATGCAAATTTTGTAATTTATGCCTGTATGATAATGTTATTATTATAATTATTTAGCTGATAGCTTGGTGCAAAATGTTGTGCCTGAGATAATATGGAAATAATATTTTTATTATAACCTCATTTAATTTAACGAAAATCGTACTTCAATTATTATACATTAGTTTATATTATTAATATTTATTGCGATTTTAATTATTAAACATTTCTCTCGTGGAAAATAAAAATACAATTTGCGGCATTTGCTGACCCCAGGCACAATAATTTCAGGGACCCGAATGGCAGTGCGAAAGAATTTAAATATTTTTTTACATATTTATATATTTCACACATTTAAAAATATTATTAAAATAATAATTTTCTATTTTAAATCAATTGTTAAAGGTTTAATTAATTAAATTAATTGTAAGATTATTTATTCATTCAGTTGATAATTGGTTAATAATCCCGCGGGATGCTGAATGACAGAAGCGTAATTGTCACTTTGACTTTCAACTTGCGTTTTATTTGAGAATTACTTGAGAAATAAACTATATTTAAAGATAAATTAGAATAAATTGACATTAATGACAGCAAATTCTTTTAATTTTTTTGTTGTTTTGTTTCGAAATTTAAAATAATCATCTTTTTCTCTCAATCTAAAGCGGATTGCATACAATTTCTTAACAGAATAATCTTATTTTAACATTAATATTAAATTTATTATTATTATTGTTATTATTATTATTTATTACAAAGTAGGAAATTATCTAACATAACAGTTGGATATTATTTCGTAAATAATAAATATTTATTGGATATTATTTTATAAATAATATAAATTTCAATAAATATTATTTCATAAATAATATAAATATATACACACACATATATATAATTGTAAATATTTCTTTTTGTCAGTGAACGAAAAAACAAAAAAGAAAAAAACAATTTTCAAAGTGATTTTTCAAAAGCCTTTTACGGAAGGAGAAATTCTCAGAAATGAGGTCTGAGTCGGCTGAGATGATGGTGGTGACACTGACGATGGTGACGGTGATGACGACGATGATGATGATGACTATGACGATGGTGATGATGATGACGATGATGATGATGATGACGATGATGATGATGGCGATGACGAAGCCTGAAAGTGATTCAAGTTTAAGAACCGATTCTTTTTAGACGGAAGGCATTGTCAATCCAATTGACCTTTACCCCCTGCTTTCGTTCAATGAATAAATGGTTGAATAAATGGTTATATAATTATAAATGCTTGTACAAGCTATAAAATTATTATTTAATTAAATGATAAATGGTTGTACCAAAAACCATCGTCGAGTTTTTCAGACTTAAAAAGAAATTTAAAAAGAAATCCCTCCCGGAATTTCATTTCTTCTCGTGAACTCTTTCAGTTTCCTGTGAACTTTCGAATGATTTTGGAAATATTATATCTGTCCGTCTGTTATTTTGGATAACTTTTTTTTTAAAATAAAGTTCATTGCACAGGGCTTGGAAAACAATTTAATAACTACAATTATAAAAAAACATCATACAATATACTTATACATATTAATTACAATACAATTACATGTTGAAATATAAAATATTGTATACAAATATATCTACATTAAGATCTACATTTATTTATTAAATACTTATAACATAACTAAAATTGTAAACACGCGATAATTAGAACCATAATTTCAGCACCATCAATGAAACCAAACCAAGCAGAGCTTAACTAATTCTTGATCACCCATTTCTTGATCGATCGTAGCTAACAACTTAAACTTGAACGAGTTAAGGGCTCAAAGCAGAACAAAACTTATGACAGGATATTAATTAAATAATAATAATTAAATAATTAGTTACAAGTATATCATAAAGAACGGTCAATGCTCGTTCATGTGGCTCTCACTCACCCAGAAGCATTATTATAATAATTAATGAACATTATAATGAATTATTATAATAATGACAATGCCATCAATTTAAAGCATGTCACTTGAACCCAATTACTCGAGTTGACCCCCTTTTTCCACCAATGAACGTACAGTAATAGGCAACACAAGGGATGCCATTGGCTTCGTTTATTTGAATAATTAAACAATCCTTCATTTAATCAACATTTCAGGCCGATGCTGATGGCGCTTCCTTGGGTGGTTGTGGTTTCATAGGGATGGGTGCCTCGGTATTCTAAGGATCATTCATAATTTATGATAATGTCGATTCATTCATAATTTATGATGGCATTGATTCTAATTCTGATTCATTCATAATTTATGATGGCATTGATTCTAATTCTGATTCATTCATAATTTATGATGGCATTAATTCTAATTCATTCATAATTTAAGATTATTTCAATTCAGATTATAATTCATAAATTATGATAATGATTAGCCAGAGACAGAAAGTTATTGGCACATTTGAAACAAAAATATAACTCAACCAACCAATCTTGTTGATCTTTTGCAAAGTTTGTCGAAGGCATAAAAGTGGACCTAAGGAAAAGTCAAGCATTGTGTTAAATATTTTTAATTTCCAATAATTATTAATATTATCAGTTAATTAGGTGTTAAATATTTTAAATTTCTAAGGAATTAAAATTAGCAATTATTAACATTACCAATCGATTATGCGATAAATTGAATAATCATAATTTAAAAAAAAAAGGTACCCAAGTTAAGCTTATCAATGAATATTGATTAAAAATGCTAATCATGTTAATGATTATTGGTAATGGTAATCATGTTAATGATTATTGATAATGCTAATCATGTTTACTAACATTGAGGTAGTTGGGTGTGGAGAGCCCTTGGAAACGAGTCATTTTGCCATAATCAGGGCTTTCGATGTCATGAGCCTGTGCAAATCAAATTTTTGATAATCTTCATTTAATAATAATAATTATCATAATATAATAATCAATTATTATTACGATAATAATTACTATACAATAATAATAATAACAGAATCCATAAGTGGCACGTTTGAAAACCATTACGTACCATCGTGACACTATATCTTCCGATCTGATTGGAGAACGATATCAGAGGACCCCTGGTGATATCCACGTGATCATCCAATCGGTACAGAGTCACCGTTGACCCCGTGTACGATTGGCTGGCGATGCTTGGTATCTGATCCGTCTTGAACCTTAGGTAGTAACAACAACAATGTTGACGACACCAGTAGCGACGGTGCGATTGAAACAAAAGGCCGGTATAAGTTTTATATAAAAAATAATAATTATGCAATAATTCAAATTAAATCAAGCAATAATTCCAGATATAAAGACTGGTCTCAAAGGATTCTTTAAAAAAAAACAACAAATATTTATAAATTTTAAAATCTTGTTTCTTTCAAACAGGAATCTCTGAGGCATGTTGTCACTTTGACACCAAGTTTGTGTTGGTTATGCATTAAGCTGCATGTTAATTTAAAAAAATATGTTTTACTGATGCCCATGAATAATAATAACAATAATAATAATAACAATAATAATATGTCTTTCCCATGTTGGATTACATCTCTATTGAAAATTAACAACCACAACTACAACAACTACTACAACCACAGCAACAACAACAACAACAATAACAACAACAACAACAAACCTGTTGTCCTCGAACATCCTGAGTGCAACACTCGCATCCACTTCGAGTCTCTCAAATTTCCAGTCGTTGAACCTCAATTTGCCTCCTTCGCGACTCAAGCAACTCAAGTCCACCTGGTCGAACGAGAGAATGAATGAACGAATGAACGAGAGAATGAATGAATGAATTCCTTTTTCCAATGAATAATTTATTATATTAATTACCTTTAATGAATAATTAATTTAAATGAATAATTTATTATTTATTAATTATTATTAATTACCTTGTCCGGTTGCCATTCCTTGTCGAGGTGCAGTTTGACGTCGTAAACAAAGGAACCGCTTTTCACTGATTAATTAAAATGGTTAAGGTTAACGTCACATGAATTCTTAGGTGAATATGCTTCAATATTTTTTTTATTGTTTATTTAATAATATTTTATTTTGTTTTAATATTTTTTTATAGTTTAAAATTTTATTTTATAATGTATTATAATAATATTGTTTAATTAATTAACAACAGATTTTATTAATATTAATATTTATCGAGTGCAACTTAATTAAATTATTATTATTATCAGCAATGATTCAATATTTAAAACCATTGAAATCATAAAATATTGAAATGATAAAATTATTCCTCAATACTTCAACTAGCATTACTAACCATTATTAACACTCTATCATCACCAGCTATTAGTAATACCATTATTACTATTAATTATTATTATTGTTATTATTATTAATATTATTATTATTTTTACTAATTACACTATCACCAAAACAATTCAAAGTCTAACAGTTTGGCCTTGGAAAGCTGCAGAGTTCAACGTAATGTTCCGACTTGAACGCCCTTTCAAGAACATAACCAAGTACAAACGAACACGTCCTCCAATAGGCCTGCATTATTGGAAGCAACAACAATGATTTTAATTGATATTATATCATTAATAATAATAATAATAATAATAATAATAATAAATGTTAATATGTTTTAAATTAAATCACAATGGAGATTTTATTAATAATAATTTCATTAATTGTTGGTTTATTAATTAATTATTTATGTTCAGCAATGTTTGTGGTAGTATTTCTTGTGCTGCAACCTATTTATATGGCTCTATTTATTCATTTTTAAATAGATTATAATATTCTATAAAATAAAATATAATAATATAAATTTATGTTGTCACTAATAACCAAAACAAGATCAAAGACCGTTAACTAGACCATACAATTGTGATAACATTAAAATGTTAATCGTTAATAAATATTCAGAATAAATTACTTTGTTGCTAAGCAACTACCTTGCTAAGAAAATTGAAGCGGTTATTGTCAGAATATTTCAACAAAATCAAACAAAACTTCAATAATTTAAGTTAAAAAATTATTATTGCAATCAATCAATCAATCGATCGATCAATAGGTCAATCAGTAAGCAATAAACACGACCAGACTGCCACCTATGGACGACGATAGAAAACAGAACCTCGTTACAGATGGACGGATCATCCAGTCTGAAGTGGAGCAATTCCAGTTCGCAGTCGTTTTCAAAAGGTCTGTGCATGTCCCACGGCTTTCCGTCCACCAGGGCGATGACGGATCTCGTCATCAGGAACTCTTTCATGTCTGCACGAGGTCGTTCGGTACAATTTGTAAATTATTTTACTTTAGAAGGAAAGAAGGAGTGGATGAATGAAGCAATCAATCAACCAGTCAATCAACCAAACAACCAGTCAATCAATCAATCAATCAATCAGTCAATCAATCAATCAATCAACCAGGCAGTCAATCAATTGATTCTTTAAAAAATGTTTTGTTTCATGAAGAGATTGTGAAATTAATTTGTAAATATTACTTAAATACATGTTGGTTTGCAGTGGAGGGGAATAGTATTGTGGTTTGTTGGTCAAATGACTTATTTACTTTGAATATATTATTTGTGTTTATATGTTTAATAACAGTTTATTGGAGTCTGGATTTTGTAATTCAGTTTGACATTCAACAGCTATTTTGTTTTAATCAATTATTTGATTAACCTTTGCTAAGTAATCGAGTTTTAAGTTGAAGATTATTATGAGTTTGGTTTGCTCAAAATTGCTTCTGCATAATTGTTCTGACAGATCATTCACAAAAGGATAAATAACTTTTCTCAATAATCAATTGTCTTCATTCATTTTAATAACATAAAATAAGATTATAAGATGATAAAATTCAGCGCCCCTGTAGCTCATGTGCACGGAGCTATATAAATGACATATTATTATTATTATTTATTATTACTACTGAGATCAATAAAGTGATTAAAAATATAATGATGCCAATTCCAATATCATCTACATTATGGCACAATGTTGAACTATTGATCTTGAATATTTAACTTATTAAGTCTCAACCTCTCTTATGCAGCATTAAATTTGTTAAAATTATTGAAAATAATTTACTAAATAACTTTTTGAACTTCACATCAATTCCAGACAATACCAGACAATAAAACACACGATTGTTCCTTACGCATTGCACAGTTGTAGGGTGTGGAAATTCCTTTGTTCATAATCAAAGTGCATTCCTCTGGCAGTCCTTTGTATTGAACTTCAATCTTTTCGATTCTCTTGATAAAGGATCTTTGGCGAAGTTTTTCTTCCTCGAAGATTTCATTCCTTTTTTTCGTCACACTTTCGTTTGTGATGTTTCGGCGGGCATTGCCTTTGACGAGAATCGATAGGCAAGGTTACAGCAAAAGATGAAGAGATTTAAGGTAGCGTGAATAATTGCAATTGCAAAATATTAATTAAATGCATTCTTGGAAGAAAGATTTTACAAAAATATTAACCGTTGAAGATATTGTTTGAAAGTCTGCAAAGAATTCTACGACTCAACATCTTTATCGTGACTTTGTAAAACCGCTCACAACAAATACCCACAGTATGTTGCAATTTTCGTTTCAAGACTTGATTTGTCCACGCCACTTGACAATATTTCTTTTCTTATTACCAAATTAAATATAGTTAATAAAAAAATTATCTTTTAATGGTAATTATCTTTCTCTGGTAATGTCAATTAAATAGCTTCATCAGAAATGGATTTTTGTAGCCTTAAAATAATGAAATAATGAAAAATAACAAAATAATTTTTTTTTAATTCAATTTATTATTAATCAAAGATTAAAACTTCATTTTATGATTGTTTCGTAACTCCGGACTTTTGTTTGCTAGCCCACCTAATGACACAGGAATGAAGTTGAGAAAAACAAATAAAACTAGAAATTCGTTTAGACAATTAGTTAAGAGAATCACGTAATTTAAATTAAATTTTTTGAATAACTAGTGATTAGGCAGTTTAAAAAATGAAGTTATTCTTTTAAAAGTATTTCAAGTATTCGAACCACTGAAATTCTTCATAAGTTTTCAGACGAAATAGAACGGATTATATCACAAAAGCTGACAAAATGAAGATGATAACACGATCCAAAATAGAACTTTTATACAGAAATATTCATGAAACGTATTTTATGACGAAAAGGGCTTAAAGATTCTCAGAAGAATTGTTAACGCATGTTATCCGAAACGGGAGAAAGCTTGCATTTCAAAGATTGAGACACGGATAACTTTTAAACAAAGAAAAAGAATTTTAATAGTTTTTTGACCTTCAGCAATCATCATTTCGATCACTTGAAACTTTTTTAGTTGGTTTACTTCATATTAAATGTAAAAATACGGAAAATTGTCTCCATGTACATCTGTACACGAGATCCAAATTCTAATTATCGTTTTATTATGATCAAAATTATAATACGCAAAGTAATAAAAGTGATTTATGACATTTTAATTTACAATGTGGTTTTCATTTTAGACGCAAAGAAGCATCAACGACGATGACATGACGATGACGACGCGATGATGATAATGATAACAGAGGAGAAGATGGTAATTGTTTTAGCTACAACCATTCTGATAATTAACTCCAGTCTGGTGTCATCACCAGCATCATTATCATCATCACCACAATCATCGTCGTCATCATCATCATCATCATTCAAATGTAGGTCAATGCACCGAATGTGAGAGTTCAAGGTTTGACGAACAGGATGAAATGTCGACTAATTCCCATCGCTTCCACTCCACCCTTCCGTAAAATCCATCCATCCATCCATCTGTCCATCTGTCCATCCGCCTATCAAATCATTTATCATACTATCACCTCCACGTTTTACTTTGCATATCATTACTTGTCATTCACGTCTCGTTTCTATCACTTGCGCTTGACCTTTCACTAGTGCTCGTGTGATATGATGATTATGATGATGATGAAGCCGTGGATGATGACGATGATGATGATGTGGATGATGATGATGATGATGATGATGTTGTGAGAGTGATGTGGGGATATCGTTCCAGAGCCTGTTCGTACTCGGGCGTTGAAGGAATGAATTGGAAAGATTTGGAAAAAGAATTTTATTGAAAATCTTTTTAATTTTTTAAAAAGAAATTTAATTCGAATTTCGAAAAAACAAAACAAAAAACAAAAATAAACGTTTCGAATCGAAGCCATGACGTAATCATGTTGTTTAATTTAACGTTCAATCTGCGTTTTTAAATTCCTCCGATTTTATAAAAATAAACCATTAATAATTTATTTATTTTTAAAAGAATTCAAGAAAATCTAACTACAAAAAATAGAATTTATGTTAATAATTTTTAATAATTTATAATTTTTATACGAATTTTCATTTTGAAATTTCGAGTCGTACAAGAAAAATAAACTGAATAAAACCAAATAAAACCAAATAAATCAAGAAATTCAAATAATAAATCGAATTTTAAGTAATAAATCGATTAAATAATAAACAAACAAATAAACAAACATTAGACAAGATACAGCAGGTAATAAAAACTGAAGAGCTTCATCATCATCATCATCATCATCACCAGCAGCATCATTATCAGGAGGCTACAAGGCAGTGATTCCATCGTCAATGGACTTCCTTGGTCTGAGGTGGATGACCTTTATGGATCGAGTGCATTCTTCTGCTTGGTCCAAAAGGCATTCACTGGAGGAGAACGGATCTGGAAATAGAGATGAATAGGTTCTTAAAAGCGATTTAATTTCGTTCTTTTAATTGGAAATTTAATTCTTTAATTTTTTTTTAAAATTTAATTTCACAATTTAATTTGAATATTAATACTTTTAATGAGTGATAATGATGATGATGATGAAGATAATGTTCTTGCTGTTGTTGGTAACAATGACGACGACCACGACGATGAGGGTGATTTGACTATGATGATGATGATGACGATGATGATGATGCCTATGATGATGACAACAGTCAGATTAAAACGTTAGAAACATTTTGATCAAACAAAATACCTTTCGTGTCCTTATCATCGAAAGCATCTTTGAGGCATTGAAAGGTTCGAGAAGGAATATTCCCGCCAACGTAGGTGATGTCTACGATGTCGTCTGCGTCTTGTTTTGCCTCTTCAACTTCCGGCTTCTTAGATCTTCGTCTGACCGGTGGTTTGGAGACTTTAGGAGGTTGGGAAATGGATTTGTTTAAATTATTCTTTCTTTTTTATTATCGTAAAAAAATGTTAATTTATTGGATTTGATTTTTATTCCAAAAAAATCGTTTTTAATCTCTTTAAAATGGTTCGTTTATGGATCTATTTTAAGATTTCAAGCGTGTGGGAAGCTGAGAAATTTAGAGAAATTAAACCCGTGCTTTTTTTTATAATTTAAAATGAAGATGATGATGACGATGATGATGATAACGACGACGACGACGACGAAGATGACAATGGTGACAGTACTGATGTGATGACAACCACCTTCCTATCCTAAGAGTCTTGAATCCATTTGCAAAGACAAAAGTACCTCTCAACATGTGGAACATGAAAATAAATGCGGTACGAACTGTCACGTGATAATGGAAAACATTTGATGGCGTGGAATTTGCGTGATGATAATGATGACGATGATGATGATGGTGAGGATGATAATGATGATGATGATGATGCGCTACACAAATTGACACATTAATATTTGTATTGTAAATGCATTTATTGTTTTGCAAGCATTTCGCCATCAATTTATTGGCATCATCATCATCATCATCGTCATCGTCGTCGTCGTCGTCGTCGTCGTCATCGTCATCGTCATCGTCATAATCATCATCACCATGGTCGTCGTCATCGTCATCATCATTACTCACCCAGAAGATCGTCCTGCGAACCAGTTGCAGACTGCAGGAGTTGAAAGACTTTGGAAGGATTCGAACGTCCAGTGTAACGGATTGAATTCTCATCGTAATGACTCAATTCATCACCTTCAACGAATGAAGAAGAAAAAGTTGGCGCTACATAATCGAACGTTTATGACCTGATATCATCTTAGTGGTCATGTATCTTTAGATGATATCATCTGATATGATACCACTTGGCAGTGTGATATCATACGATACGATATCATACCTCAATCATATAATTTCAACGTCTGGAAATTTTGAGGCTCAGTTAACTTAACTTTTGAAACCTTTGGTAATTCAATGGTTAACAAAATCAATTGGTGTATTTTTTTAAAGAAAAAACAAAATAAATACTGGGCATTATCACTTATTATTGTTATTGCTATAAATTATTGAATAAATTGTGTTAATAATAATAATAATATTAATAATATTAATAATAATAACAAAAAATCACCTTCTCTGAGCAGTTGATGAACCGATGAAGAATCAACTTCCGATGAACTTTTGTGAATTGACCTCATTTCCTGCTGTGGTGATTGGTCATCTAGTGCTTTCTGCTTCACCTCGACCTTTGGCCCTGGAAAGGTCAATTGGAGGTCAAGAAGGAGTCACGTCATCGTACTTATATCACGTGACAGGACACGTCATCGCGTGACGTCATCACGAAACTCACTGGGAGAGACGAGAGGAACTGAATACTTTCTGAAATTCAAATATTCTGGCAGTGGACGACTTCTTGCCCTTCAAAATAAATAAATAAATAAATAAATAAATAAAATTATAATTATAATTAATTATTATTACAAATGAATGAAAGTTTCTCAAACTAAGAATGGAATATAAAATGATCGATGCACTGAGTCATCATCATTATCATCACCATCTTCGTCATTATCGTCGTCGTCGTCATCGCATTAGTGACGTCACCGCATCGTTCCTTTATAAGCTGTTGTGGTTCGCAAGGAATGTCGGTTCGAACGAATAATTCTTGTCACGTACTGTTGACAACAGCAGCAACAGCAACAACAACAACAACAACAAGTCCAAAGACATTTCAACAGCTGTTGTTGCTGTTGTTTGCTTGTTTGTTTGTTTCATTGGGCCAAATAGGCACGTATTGAGTCATTTGGCCAATTGGTCAACTTGATCCAGGGTAAGAAAACGTCAGAGATTGTGATTCATTTATGTAGCGCTATGAACACAACGTCACTGGAGACACTTTGTAACGTCAGCTTTCCAAATCATCTCTACAGAGATGCCAGTGGACCTTATCAATCCTTTCAATCAACCTGACTGCATCAATCACCTCTCACAAAAAAAAATTGCAACCATAGCTTTAAGAATAAGCAGCAGTAGGAACAACACAACATCAACAACAGCAACATTCAACAACAAACCCCGGATGTCTCTGCCTCTCGACTGGCTTGCAGTCCTCGGCCTGCACGTTGAACATCTTGGGCGTGTAAACCCAATGTCTTCTCGTCTGCTCGAAGCTCGGACGACGTGATTGATACTCGTCGCTGGTTGATTCCGGTTGATTCCTTCTTCCATCGTCGATTGAATTCCTCGTTCTGGCTGGACTCGAAGTCTCCGAAGCCGGTCTGGACCTGACGACTCGATGCTGATCCCGAGGCGGGCCGTAGTCAGCCTGAAATTGAGTTTCATTTATTTATTCATTTATTTATTTATTTATTTATTTATTTATTTATTATTATTGTTATTATTATTACTACTAGATATTTGTTAATGAATTTGATTGATTGGTTGTATTGTACTATTCGCTAATGATTAGTGAATTGGAGTGAATGCTGGTTCATGTTATCGATGGAATGAAATGAAATAATAATAGATTAAGTTTACGATTAAAATTCGAAATTAAAATTAGAGTTTGTAGTTGAACCAAAAATAATGAATTAAAATTAACATAATTTAATTTAAATTAACAGGTTAAGAACCATCCGTTAGCGGAGACATCCTTACCGCTTTGCAAGGAGTCTTCACTGGTTGCCTGGGAAGGTTTGGAGTTTCGTTGAAGTTCAGAGAAGCAAGGGGGTTGCCTTTCAACAGGAAGTCTGGGGTGGCAGGGACTGCCCTACCGCTGATCGAACCCCCGTCTTCTGAGCCCGTGGTTGATGTGGATCTTCTATGAGTGCCCCCGATGGGAGGAGATGGCTGAGTCTGATTGGCTGCGAGCGCCGATCGCGGATCCGTCAGGTACTTGCTGCAGGTGCTGCTGTCGCTCTTGCGGTTGGTGTCGCTTGCTGTGCCGCTGTGCTCTGAGCCGATGGTAGATCCAGGTGTAATGCCCTGGGCTTTGTCGAAAAGGTAAAAGAGATGCGAATTTCCGTTCTGCTCGTTGCTGCTGGTGTTGTTGTTTGTGTTGATGGGTGTGTGGTAGGTGTCGCTGGTGTGGTTAATGGGAGTGTGGTAGGTGTCGCTGACGGTAGCTGCGACAGTGTCGCTGGTTTTACGAAGCTTTGGCGGCTCTGCGGACGAAGCGAACTTATTGAAGTTGTTTTGAAATCGATCCTTGTATGACATTTTGTCTCCTCTCTCTGTTGTTGTCGTTGTTCCGTTTGCCGCTAGTTGTTGTTGTTGTTGATTCTGTTGTTGACTTGCGAATGGCGATGCGTACATCATTTTGTTGCTTTCTGTAATTCGCTGAAAATTACCTAATCAACAGATATATGTCATTAAAAAATATTTGATTTAATAATCTATTAATTATTAATTATTAATTAATTAATACATTAATAGCAAAAATAAACTGCACTTCAAACAACTCACCAAACGTTTCTCGTAAGCGAGTTTCTAACAGTTGTTGAAAAGCTTAGAATTTATGATCTGTCGAAAGACTTAAACTATCCTGAATTTCGAATTCTCTTCTTTTAGCGGTTGTCTTGGTCTGAACGATCTTAGACATCTGCTTTTATAGAAGTCTCTCGCGCCTTGCTATGAACCTGCGTGATTCAATCTGCAACTACACCACCAACACCATCATCATCATCATCATCATCATCATCATCAACAACAACAACGCCAAGGTTCACAACAAAATCTTTGCAACAAATCGGAGCAAAAACTCGTAGCTTACTGTCTGACATTTTGCCTTTTTAACGTAGTTTTTTCAGGATTTTTTCCAGGATTTTTCAGGAATTTGTTTATTTACTCCCAGCGACCTTTTACTTCGACCGAGCGTCTTTTTCATCCCACGTGATAAAAATAAACGTCGAAACATTAAAATTATTACGTAATCAAATGGCCAAAATTATCGAAAAATAGGTCATAAAATGAAATCTTAATAGTTTATAATCTGCGTTGAGAAGCCTTTGAAATCACAACAACTTGACGTCTTCTGACTGAACTCCTGTGACGCCACAATACGCCAAGGTATTGGGATGCATACCTATGGTATCAGGATGCATACCAAGGTGACGCGTATGGACTCAATGCTACTACCACTACTACTACTACTGCTACTGTGAGAACCTATGGTGACCTTTGACCTCCGGTTTGAACTTTGAACTACTTGGAAAATAGTTGCAGATGTTCTCGGGAAAGAGTTGAGAAATTGTAGGATGGATGGGTGGGCGGACGGGTGGAAGAATGAATGGATGGTGGACGGACGGACTGACTGACAGATGGACGGATGAACGGACGGAAGGATGGATGGATAGATTATATAGTTACATTTCATTAGATATATAAATTTAAAACTGGATTTTCTTTTTAAATCTTCATTCTGTTTGAAAGACTGAAGTTGATCTCGTGAGAAAGGATGATCGATTAAACTGATGTCTTCGTAAACACTGAACGTGATTTATAAACAATGATATGATCCATAAACAATGGAATGCAATTTATATCATTTCTAAATAAATAAATAAATTAATTAAGTAATAATTAATTATTATTAATTATTTGCTTTGAAATGTCACTCGTGGACAAATCACGACATAGGAAAACAACTCCGAATGCTAGCAAATACCGTTGACGTTTTCTAAAAATAGCAGCGAATGAAATGATAAGGGATGGAAAGAAAGATGAAGATGGCGATTGAAAGTTGATAAAGTGGAATTGGGAAAAGAGATCCAACCAAGTATTCACCGCTGGTCATGGAAATCCGTGATTCACGGAGTCAGTGAATCATAGCAAGATCATCGCTTCATCACCAATCCAGATACGTCGTAGTCGTCATCGTCATCACCATCATCTTCGTCGTCGTCTTCACCAAGACATTTATTTCCAAACAAACAAACTTTTTTTTTTCAAACTCCGTCAAAACTGCAAAAAATGAAGAAATATTTAATTTTTATTGTCGAGAATTATCACTTTGTTTTCGATATCAACATTCCTCTGTTGTTGTTGATGTCGTTGTTGTGGTTAATAATAATTAATATAATATAATATAATATAATATAATATAATATAATATAATATAATATAATATAATATAATATAATATAATATAATATAATATAATATAATATAATATAATATAATATAATATAATATAATATAATATAATATAATATAATATAATATAATATAATATGATATGATATAATATAATATGATATAATATAATATAATATAATATAATATAATATAATATAATATAATATAATATAATATAATATAATATAATATAATATAATATAATATAATATAATATAATATAATATAATATAATATAATATAATATAATATAATATAATATAATATAATATAATATAATATAATATAATATAATATAATATAATATAATATAATATAATATAATATAATATAATATAATATAATATAATATAATATAATATAATATAATATAATATAATATAATATAATATAATATACACCAAGGCGTTGGCCATTTGACGCTCGGGAAAAGACCGAGGGACAACCAGGAAAGACCGGTGACGACCGGGAAAGACCGGTGGCATCTCGGAAAGACGAGGTCGCCCATGGCCCAGCAAGTCAGGTGCGACAAATCACTTCTGCTACCTCAACGACTACTGAAATATGCCCTCAGGGTTCCTACCGAAAGGAGAGGGAGAATGATGAACCCATCACTGGACCTACGGATTTCGACCGGCCTGTTATAACAATCACCGATTTTAGGACTGCCCTGGACAATGGCGCGCCAGGCAGCAGGTGTATTTGCGGGAAATCTTTTGCTTCAAGGAAGGGAATGAAGATCCATCAGACAAAAATGGGTTGCATTGAGAGACAGCGTCCTGTCGCGCAAGAGCCGACACATAAAACGCCGAACGACACCGGGCAGGAGGCACACCACAGTCCCGAGTTGGTTCGAGTCTCTCTTCCAGCATCAGACCCAGTCAGGCAAAGGATCAAATTTCCTCCAAGCAAAGACATGAAAGTGTGGCAAGAACTGGATGGCAATCTCGCAACCGGCCTCAAGAGAGTGATGAAAAGAGAAGGCACTATGAAGAGCTTCTCCGATTTCATCTACGCTTCCTGCCTAGAGAAGTTCGGGTCTGTCGAAGTCAAGCGCCCCACAAAACCCAAAGAATCCAGGCGGCAGATCGAGCTACGAAATTTGAAGCGCGAGAAAAGGGTCCTTCGCAGCAGATGGAAGAGTTCGGGTGAGGCCGAAAAGGCCGGTTTGATGGTGCTGTGGGAGGAGGTCAAAGGAAGAATCAACACCCTCCGTCAAGTAGAAAGGGCGAGACAAAAGAGGTACGAGAGAAGGCGAGCAAGACAAGAATTTTTCAGAGATCCGTATCGCTACGGGAGGTCACTGCTCGAACCACCAAAATCAGGGACTCTGGTTGCTTCAAAGACGGAGCTAGAAGCACACCTCACCAAGACGTACACCGATGCTCTTCGCAGCACACCGCTTCCTCAGAGAACTGAGATTCTGGAAGCACCTTTCCCGGATCATCCATTTCAAGAGGCAGCTCCATCGATCGAGGAGGTTAAGGGAGTCGTGAAGAAGGCAAGAAACCGCTCCGCGCCCGGGCCCAACGGGATCCCATATCTGCTTTACAAGAGATGCCCAAGAACGCTCAAGCTGCTCCACACAATAATAGTTTCCACCTGGGCCAATGCCGCAGTCGACAACGAATGGAAAGTAGCGGAAGGTGTGTACATTCCGAAAGAAAAGGAATCTAAGCACATAAACCAGTTCAGGCCTATTTCGTTGTTGAATGTCGAAGGGAAAATCTATTTCTCATGTCTAGCGGCAAGGCTGACTACGTTCATGACAACAAACAAGTACATCGACACAGCAGTTCAAAAGGGAGGCATCCCAGGTGTGCCGGGGTGCATTGAGCACACCGCAATGATATGGGAGGCGATCCAGAACGCAAAAAGGAACCAACTCAGTCTACACGTCGTGTGGCTCGACCTGGCCAACGCCTATGGATCGGTGCCCCATCAACTCCTCTGGAAGACGTTAGAGATCCACCATGTTCCTGGAACGGTAATTGAGGTACTCAAGGAATACTTCAACGGTTTCGTGATGCGTTTTTCCACAAAAGATTGCACCACGTGTTGGATCCCTCTGCAGATCGGCATAGCCATGGGATGTGCCATTTCTCCATCGCTGTTTGTGCTTGCCATTCAAGTCGTTCTAAATGCAGTAGGAGCTGAGATCCCCGAGATGCGTTTGGGTAAAGGGGTGTTTATGCCTTCAGTAAAGGTTTTCATGGACGACACCACCATCGTTCTAAACAGGCAGCAGATTGTCCAAAGAGCCCTTGACAAGCTCAATGATCTACTCCAATGGTGTCGCATGGCTCTGAAGCCCGCAAAATCCCGGAGTCTTTCTCTCACAAGAGGGAGAGTTCGCAGCGACGTGTGCTTCACCGCCGGAGGACAACGCATTCCGACGGTCTCAGAAGAGCCAGTAAAGAGCTTGGGAAGAGTTTTTGACGTGTCCCTCCGCGACAAAAACCAGGAGGCAGCCACTGTCAGTAGGATGACCGACGGTCTGAGAGCGATTGCAGAATCGCCGCTACAGGGCAGATTCAAAGTCTGGCTCCTGCAGTTCGTCCTGCTACCAAGACTGCTGTGGCCATTGACCATCTACGAAATAGGCCTGCAGTCGGTAGAAGAGATGGAAAGGAAAATAAATCGGTGTACGAGGAAATGGTTCGGGTTGCCGCCTTCGCTATCGTCGATCGCCCTGTACAGCAGAAGCACACGGTTGAGGCTGCCCCTCAGATCCATCGTTGAAGAATATAAAATTAGCAAAATCAGAACTCAATGGTCGCTCAACAACTCCAGTGACAGCAGGGTCCGCGACGTCATGCCGCAACTCCGCTCAGGAAGGAAATTCAGAGCCCAGGAAGAAATTGAGGAATCCGAGGCAATCCTAGCCTTCGAGGAGAAAAGAGGACCCGTGCAGGTAGACCGCCATGGAGTCGGATGGAACCATTTTCCAAGATGGTCCACAGCGAATGTGCAGACAAAAGCCGCCATGATAATCCAAGAGAGAAGGCGAGAGATGGAGACCGAAAGGATTGCGCTGGCAGTGCAGCAAAGCCAGCAAGGACAGTGGACAACCTGGGAAGACGTCATCCAAAGATCCATCACATGGAAAGACATTTGGAAAAAGTCTCCCCTCCGCTTGGCATTCCTCATAAGGTCGGTCTACGACGTGCTCCCTTCCGGGTCCAACTTACAGAAGTGGGGGATGGTTCAAGACGCCAGCTGCGAGCTCTGCGGAGGTGAACAGTCACTCCGGCACGTGCTTTCATCATGCACGTACGCCCTTGCTCACGGTCGCTACACTTGGCGACATAACCAAGTCCTGCAGGTCGTGGTCGAAGCGGCTAAGACGGCATGCTCCCAGGCGAATGCCCGAGAAATCGCGGCACCAAGAAGAATGTACTTCTTAAGAGAGGGCTCAACACAGCACCGCAAAAGGAACATGGCCCAAATGAGGGACTTGCTGTCCACAGCCAAAGACTGGACAGTTGCGGCAGACCTGCAGGGAGAAAGGCACTACCACCAGGTGCTACAAGAGAGCGGCAAGCGGCCTGATCTGGTGCTGGCGTCGGCAGCAACCGATTCCGTCATTATCGTAGAGCTGACGGTCCCATGGGAGGACCGAATTGATGTCAGCAATGCTCTGAAGAGCGACCGTTATGAAGAGCTGAGGATGGATTTAGAGGGGAAAGGTTATAGCGCCCGTGTGTTACCAATAGAAGTCGGAGCGAGAGGGCTGGTAGGCAAGTCTACATACGCCTTTCTCAGGAAGATAGGCCTTTCAAACAGGCAAACCAAGCAGTTCGTCCAGAAAATAGCCGAGTCCGCAGAATCGGCTTCTCACTGGATCTGGACAACGAAGGACCGAAGGTAAGCCTCAGACACGGCGAGGCTAGTCGTCCCTGTCCACTCCACCAAAACAGGGACTCCAGTGTAAGACCAGGAAAGAGACACCCCGGACGGCATTCACACCAAAGTGATATAAGAAGTGCCGTAATGGCTACTTTGACGGTTTTTTTTTTTTTTTTTTTTTTTCGGACGGCGGAGCCCTCGCGGAATTTTTCGTAAAATGGCGGTGCGAGTATTGTTTGTTTGTCGGAAGTCGTTGTCTGGTTATCGGAAGAAAGTATCTGACAGGGACATCCGCTTGATCAACGGATGCGGCCCAGCCCCCGAGAGTGTCAGGATTCAGGGCCGAAACACTCGTAGAAGGGGCCATTCCTCTGAAGATCCCTGTCAGAACGCTCGTTCAAGAGTTTCTATCAATATAATATAATATAATATAATATAATATAATATAATATAATATAATATAATATAATATAATATAATATAATATAATATAATATAATATAATATAATATAATATAATATAATATAATATAATAATAATATAATATAATATAATATAATATAATATAATATAATATAATATAATATAATATAATATAATATAATATAATATAATATAATATAATATAATATATAATATAATATAATATAATATAATATAATATAATATAATATAATATAATATAATATAATATAATATAATATAATATAATATAATATAATATAATATAATATAATATAATATAATATAATATAATATAATATAATATAATATTATATAATTTTTTATATCAATTCCTCTTAACTCTTCCAATTAATCTAGCACTCGATGACTCAAAGCCATGGAATGCTTTCCATTCCTTCGTCAACTGCGCATTGGTTTCCAGCGAATGATTTCGTAGGACTTGGGATGTAAAATTATCCTCAGACTGGATTCTTCTTCTTCTTTTTTGTTATTTTTTTGTTCTTTTTTTTGTTTTGTTCCTTTTTTTTTTGTGTGCTGCAAGTATTTGTGACGTCGTGGTTATAATAACAGTTATAAATGTTATAATAAAGCTTATTGATAATAATAATAATCATTATCAGCATCATCATCATCATCGTCATCATCGTCATCATCCCCATCATCACCATCGTCGTTGTCTTCATCGTTGTCATAAATCGTCCGTTAATCTCCCCTTTACCATCTGGTTGATAATGGTAATGACAACCACGATGATGATAATGATGATGATGATGATGATGAGAAATAATTAAAACAACTTAGAAAAAATAAAAAAAAACAAATCAATCAATCAACTGATTGATTTTGAGTCAACCAATCTGTCACCAATTAAGCAATCACAAAGCCACCCCTCTCTCTTTAAGCCACACGTAACGTAATTTAATTAAACGCAAACATCTCGCCAGAGTTCCCGGGATTGCGCAACTTGTTGAAACATGGAAGCCACAAAAATAAAAAGAATAAATCCACGATCCTCCGATAAGACGCAGAAGAGGTGATGATGATGATGATGATGGTGGTGATGGTGATGATGATGATGTCAGACGGCAAGCATTCCAGGAATGGATTGTTGTTTGTTTATGCTTGGAAAGGGAACTCTTAGCAACATGCATTTGTGCTGCCCTCATGCTTTCTCTCACTCCATCCCTCCGTTCGTACGCTCCATCTATCCGTCACGTGACGTCTCGTATTATTATCATCATCGTCGTTATCGTCATCGATGAATATTTATTAATGTTTTTGAATAATTATTTTGCAAGATAAATAACAGGAAAAGGTATAACAACTACAATAACTTTCAAGCGTTTCCAATTTTTTCATGGTTGGTTGTACAAACTTATAATTGTTAATTAATGTTTATAATTATTATTATTATTATTATTATTATTATTATTATTATTGTTGTTGTTGTTGTTGTTGTTGTTGTTGTTGTTAGCATTTCTATTATCGTTGTTGTCGTTGGAAAAGAAGAATCCCGACTACAGACAACAAACTAACAGCTGTTGTCCCTTTAAATCACTTGTGAACTTCTGGAACTGAACTCAGAGACCTCTGATCAAAGAGCACAACACATCAAATGCAACGGCACAACAGCACAACAGCACATGAAAGGCATATCAGAACATCAACACAACAACACATCGAGTACGTCATCGTAGCCTAACAACTACATACTATCACAACAATACAACAACGCATTAAGTACGTCAACGCAGCAGAACAACTACACGTCAACACAACTACACATCATCACATCAACACAACTACACATCAACACAACAGAACAACTACACAACAACAACAACAAAATCCCATCAAATCATCACCACGATTCACTCCTTTCATCTTCGGTGCACAATTGAATGTTGTTGTTGTTGTTGCTATCGTTTTCACTCACTAATATTAATATTATATTAATTATTAATAATTATTATATTGTAATATAATATTATCGATGCTATCGTTTATTATTATTATTGTTATTATTGATATTATTATTATTATTATTTATTATATTGTTAATATCAATTATATCGTTACAAGCATTATTATTATTATAACAACTTATTATCGATTTTTAGTTAAAAGTCAACAGATCACAAATATAAACTGAAATAATTTAAATGTTTAAATTAAAAAATAAATAATTAA
Source organism: Hirudinaria manillensis (assembly GCA_034509925.1). Lineage (NCBI taxonomy): Eukaryota > Metazoa > Annelida > Clitellata > Hirudinida > Hirudinidae > Hirudinaria > Hirudinaria manillensis. The sequence continues at coordinate 2,879,340 of CM067536.1, forward strand.
ATTAAATTATATAAAAATATATATCATTAATTATATTTAAATATATATAATATTTAATTTCTCTGAACCCGAGTCATCAAATACCAGGCAATGAAGACCAGAATTTCTGCGATCTGTTGAAAGTAATTAAATGCAATTTAAACAATTAATTCATTAAATACAATTTAATCGCTCGGGTTTCTGTGTCAACTTTATTGACGAACGAGGGATTGTTTTGGACATTGTTGGCAATTTTAGCGATGATTAACTGGCCGTAGAACATAATTATAATTATAATAAAGCGGTGAACGTAATTATAATTATAATAAGGCGGTGAACATAATTATAATTATAATAAGGCGGTGAACATAATTATAATTATAATAAAGCGGTGAACGTAATTATAATTGTAACAAGCGTTGAACAAAATTGTAATTATAATAAGCGGTGATCATAATTATAATTATAATAAGCGGATGATTATGAATCAATTTCACACCATTTTCAACTCGTTGTCTGGTTCTGAATGAAATTGATCAGGGTGGGGTCTGAGGGAAACCAATGAAGGCCCTTGATGATGATGATGATGAAGATGGTGATGATGATGATGATGATGATGACGATGACGATGATGATGATGATGATGATGATGATGATGACTACGATGATGATGTGATGATGT
>CM067536.1:2887500-3022500 GCA_034509925.1 Hirudinaria manillensis
GGTTTATTCACTCGAATCCTTAGCATTTACATGTTGCACGCGTCCACAAATTTGTCTTCGTAAAACCTCGGGTTTATTTCAGTACTTCTCGAAATTATTATCCGTCTCAAAAGTTAATGTCAATAATAATATTTAATAATAATAATAATAATCAAAATTTTAAGGAAATAGAGCGCGTCACGTGTTTTCAAGTGTGCTATTATTTTTGCTGTCGATGTTGCTATTATTGTTGTTTCATGAATCATCATCATCGTCGTCATCATCATCATCGTCATCATCATCATCGTCGTCATCTTCATCATCATCATCATCAACGATTAACAACATCATCGTTGTCTATTAACGTTTGTCTTCTTTAGAACTTCCTCAATCGAAATTCCTTCCTTAAATCTGTTAGCTATTAACAAACATACATACATATAAACAAACAAACAAGCACATACTAACGAACAAACATACAAACAAACAAACAAACAGGCAAACAAGCACATACTAACGAACAAACATACAAACAACCATACAAACAAACAAACACATACTAACGAACAAACATACAAACAAACAAACAGGCAAACAAACACATACTAACGAACAAACATACAAACAAACAAACAGGCAAACAAACACATACTAACGAACTTTGCAAACAAACAAACTGACATTTAATATTAATGTTTAAAAACGTCTTCCGACTGAATAAATTCTGGAATGCTTAATTACATTACATAACACTCGTGACACACACACACACGCGCATACACACGCGCACGCACAAACACGTAAGCACATAAAAATCATTGACCGGATTTCCTCTCATGCCATAAAAATTAATGTCATAATTAATTATTTATAATAAAACCAATAGTAAATATAATAATAATAAATAAATTAACAACCAATGGGGAGTAATATCCCGTCGTACTCAAACAAAAAGCAACGCAGAGCCATTGTTTGGCAGAGCTTTTAGGCTGTCAGCTCTCAGATAATCTCTCAAATAATGAAAAACACCAGGACACTTTCATTGATAAGCTTTTAGTGCCTCTAAAGAAAATATTATTGCGAATCGTATTTATTGCACATTTCGTAATAAAATCCAGAGGACAGCCGAAATGAATGGGTTGCTTTTCGTACGTTGGCCACGAGAATTCTCCGCTGGGTGTGGTTCCATCGTCGACTGCCAAACACTAATGCTTTAATGATTTAACACAATAATAACATTAATAATAATAATAATAATAATAATAATAGAAAAAGTGTATTTTTTAAGAGTTCGATTCACTTTTAAACTCCTGCAGATGTTTATGTCCAAACGATCGAAGTTAATCGGAAGTAAAGTTGTATAAGTGGTTACAATTCTTCTGACCGGTCACAAGCGACTATAGCCAGCGCTACATAAAATGATCACATATTACAGAGTAGAAACATTGCTATTTGAAGTCACCAGATGTTATAGAATAGAAACAGCGCTACATAAAGTCACCAGGCATTATAGACGTGACGACGACGACGAAGATGGTAGTGAGGAAGTTGCTGACGATAGCTTTGATGCATTGCAATCAATTACATGATCATCGCCCGACTACTCATTCATGGTCGTTTGATTCAAAGTCAGTAATCGATTTTGTGGATCAGCCCTTTGGGGACTCATTGACCTCTGTTATCAGGTACTCTGCATCAACGAGGGAGATGCGATTTGATACATCACAGAATTTAAAGAGAAGAGATTTTGACCGAGTTGTTCTGGAAATTCTTCGCAAAGACTGTTGGTCCCAAGGTCCCAAAGATAACGATTTTGAATCTCAGATTCAGCGCTCAGATAAGAGAATCCAGTGAAGGGTACAAAGTGCATAATCGCAGGTTGGAGGCCGTTTTGGAGAACGAGCAGTTAAACGAGTTGCAGATGATGTTGCAGTTCGCGCTTTTTGTCATTAAAGGAGTTTAGATTATTAGATAATCAAATAGGGTGAAATTCTGGAAACAACTGGAAGATGTCCTTTCTACCGCTATCGATGAGTGATGGAGTATTTCAATACCGAACCGGTACTCTGGGGTAATTCAGTTTTGTATCCAATGAGTGCACCTAGAACCACATCGAATAACGCTTGACCTTTGATATTATAGAAGTTATTAAACTTGCTCAGTACAGGCTAGTTTTCGAACTTGCTTCAGATGTGGGTGTATAGGTTGTGTAGGTTGTTTGGCGAGATATTAGTGACTGTTCTTTAAGTTTTCTCGCCTGGAACATAGAACTTTGGCTGTTCTCATCATTGTTCTAGTGTCAATGCAAGGCACTTGAGATTTTTGCTTATGGATTCCACACTGTCATTATTGTCTTAATTAATATCTGTAAGAAAATATTAACCTAGTGAATGCAATCGGCATAAATCTAGAAAGAATGGCATGCAATGGCTCTTGCAATTATTAGAATGAGGAGCATATTTCTAGATCTTTAATCAGTATTACCTTATAATTAATTCATAATTAATTTTAATTCAGATTGTAATCGATCGAGAATATTTTTAATTACTCATCGCTTATTATAAACTGGTAGATGATTATAATCATTATCATTTAAAAGAATGTTACAGATGATCTGTTATTATTATTATTTAATAATATTACTATTAATAATAATAATAATATTATTATTATTATTGTTGTTATTATTACTATTAATATTAATATTATTATTATTATTATCATTATTATTATTATATCTTAATAATTATTATAGTAAGCCCTACTTAATAACCACTTAATATCATATTAAATCTGAACTTTTGACATTCTCAGGTTTATGGTTCACAAGAAGTGTTGTTGACGAATGTTACCATGGAGATGAATGATTCCACGTGATCGACAAAATGACTAATTTAAAATTTAAAAAAATATCTAATTTAAGACTCTATTAATAAGAAATTAAACGCGTTTAAAATAAATAATTGGCAAGAATTAATCATCTTAATAGTTTTGTATGTTTATAAAGTTGTTGATACAACAAGATACAAATAAAATAGGTTGGCATACAATAAAAGTCCAAAACCCTTCCGCTCCACCCAACCCAAAACAAGTTATTTCTAAATAGGACTCTTTAAACTGCCCATAAATTATTATAGATTCGCTTCCCTGAATAAGAACAATAGAAGCTTACGAACGATGTTACGAAAAGGGACGGCTCTCCTATCTAAAGCATGGATGTCATGGATGACCTAATTAATCTGACGTACTTTTTTTCACGCCTGACTGAACATAACCGAACATGAGGTAAACAAATTAAAACGAAATTAAAAGTTGACGCGCACAAACAAACTCGGCTGACATGAGTAGTCCAAACCCTAATTAATATTTATGTATATTATAATTACCCAGGTTTAGATTAATCATTCACTCATTTATAATCGTATTACATGTCAGGATTATGTGCATTATCGGTGGTGGTGGTGATAATAATTAGAACTATTTTCAAAGATATTGACTCAATTCTTATCTGCCAATAATGCTCCACCCTAAGACTCTCTTTCATAGTCGAGAGGTGATGATGACGAAGACGCTGGTAATCTCTAGCAATAATCTCATTGTGTTGATAACGTAACGCTGGTGATGACGACGACGATGACGGCGTTGAATTTTTTTAAATGTGGAAAAACTACATTAACTTGGAAATTCCAAAGTTGTATTTTGCTGCTCGTCCTTAAAAAACCTCGCCTGACAATCTGGTTTGCCTGGAACGCTTTTATTGTTGACAGACGTTTCTATGGTGACTGGTGGGAAGTATTGTCACGTGATTGACGTGTGTTGGAAACAAAGGAATGCTAAACAACAACCTAAACGATAGCAACCGCACTGCTATCAACAATAACAGAGCTGTCGACGACAACAATGTTGTCAAGAACTGCTAACAATTAGGAAATCAGGCCATCAAAGACGAGGAGGTGATAATCAGAATATGAATGGCAACATTAAAGCCAGCCAGCTCCCAAGAACATATTAATTAATAAATATATTAATTCTATAAACAAAATACGACATCTATCGTATAACCAAACATTCCAAAATTCATCTAAAAGAACAACAACAAAGGTAATAGTAGAGATTAACAAATACAATAACAACAACAACAATAATACCTTATATGTGAGATTGTGATAGCTATCCAAGAAGTCTTCCTGGACGATATCGCCATACAACTCGTGCTCTAGAATTATGTTCTCCTGTAACTGCTTTTGCTTCTCGGGGCTGGACTCGTTACCCATGCCCATGAAGAAGGCAATTCTAACCGACACGTCTTTGTACTGAACCCAGTTACCCCAAGTCCTTCGAATGACTTCTCTCCGCCTGTAGTTTCCCGGTGATGTGTGGACGTATATGAGCAAGAATATCTCATCCCCGGAACAGATCGAGGGTGAGTTGAGAATGTACTTGAACGGGTGAGGGTGAACCACGTCCGTCCTTTCCCTGAGCCATCGGTCGCGCTCTTCGACCGACAGTTTTTCGTTGAAGGTGTTCATGAAATTCGCAGACACGCTGGTCGGGTTTTTGTCTTTCTTGACCTGCTGGTACTGCTGGAAGATCTCCAGCTGTCTCGGGTCGATGTCTATGTTCCTGATGTTCTCGATGATGTTCATGACGTCTTTCATGTTGGCTTTCAGCATCGTATGGTTTCCCGTCTTGTTCTGAATGGCATCCCCCGCTGGTTTGTTTGACTCTTTGACGTCGACGGCATCTTTGACGTTGGCATCGGTGTTTGTTCTGATGATGGACTCGATATGAGCAGAAGTATATGTTGAGAGAGGCACTTGTTTATCTACGCGTGGAACGTTCTTGTACAGTACGAACAATCCTACGATGAATATAAACAATAAGACAGAAGACGAATTCATCGCTTTTGTCAGTCGAAATAATATTCAGACTTCAAAAGACTCCAAATTATTCTGCGGTAAACATTTTTTTTACCAAGATTCCGCGAAACTCAAATCATCGTTCGACGTGAAATTTAAGTAGATGTCTACTTTTAAGGCGGGTTTATTTGAATTTGTTTCTTTCCGAAACGGCACAAAGTCTCGCTTTAATAGCTAATTTATAACGAACCGCTAGTTCTCTCCGAGCTAAGTTAAGCGTCCGCTCCAAAATACGAAAGCTAGAGTTGACAAGTAATACAAAAGTATGAGTTATTACGAGCTTTTATACGTCTCTCACATTCTTTGACATTTATCTCCCTCCATAATGCCTGAGTCGAATTAAAAATAGCTGCCTGTACTCCCCAACAAAAGCATTTGGTTGACTGTCGCAGTATATTTACAGGGTCTCATTCTATTTATGACGAAATCTATTCTGAACCGGACGGGGGTCTGTAATCGGTTGCAGAGGAAAACAAAGCCCGTTACGCAACGTGCGAATACAATACAGCAGCCAGCTCAACCAAACATTTGATTGACTGTTATCGAGGCTCCTAAATGAACAGTGCTCGTTCTATTCAATGCACATTCGCAAATCCAAAACCGATGAACGCTGTAGGCGTTTTATTCTGACACTTTTTCATCAAAGAATTTTTAACTTTTGGCTTTAGGTAGCCCTTGTTCACAAATAACGTTAAATATGATGAACATGTGTAAACAATGACAATTCAAATATAAGTTTTGATATTTGGCAGTAAAAGATAATTATTAATTAAATTATGAAATGAATTCCAGGTATCTCAAATAATCATGAAAACAAACATTCATAATTGAAATTGGGAGTTGTAAATTTAGATATCGCTTGTTGTTTGGAAGCTGAAATAAATAAAAATAAATGTATTTAATTTGGGAAAAGCAGATTTTATTCTCCAGAATTTCAAAATATTAAATCAATCGATGCTTGCAGTTGTTTTTAAAAAGATCGGTCAGTTATAGAAAGACGTTGGAAGTACTGAGTAAAGCAGGTACATTGCATCCTCTTGTTAGAAGCTATTTTCCTCTGCAGCAAATTGCAGACTGTTATCCAATGCGATTTCAGAACAGTAGAACATGTCTGAATAATTTTGAAAATGACTGAAATCACGTACCATATATTAAAAACTTTTAGAGTCTAAAACGGAGCATTTTCGTAAGTAAGAGCTCAAACGCAGTGGAATGCCGATGATTTGAGGTTGATTTACACAAATTTAAATTAATTTAATCTAATTTAAAGCCAATCCAACAAAAAGGAGAGTTTTCATTAAGTATAAATATGAATAATTTAGTTCACCAAATCATAATTTTTTACCTAGACGGTTGAATCCTGAACATCTTAATCATCTAATTGTTTTAATTAAAGTCCCCTTCAAAATGAAGATGATTAATGCTGTTAATAAGCTAACTTGTCAAAAAGTTTGGTGGAGCAGTGACTGTTCAATGACCGGACAACTTAAACATCAGAATTATTTCTAGCCATATATTGCACCAGAGCTTTAATTTTTATCACTGTTGCATAACACCAATTACTTATCCAATAAGTAAGTGGGTTATTTTGTCTAGCCACATGACTAAATTAAGTAATTACCCTCCCCGCGGAATTATAATATTCCATCTCGAACTAAGTTCATGAAATTTAATTTAATAAATTTATCTGTTATATTTTATTTTAATAAAACTTATGATCAAAAGTTGTGATTAAACGAATCGCTTCGCGATTGATTCACTAAAACTGTAATGGCTAATCATAAAACTATAGTCGGTAAAACATTTTATAAATATTTATAATCTTTTATAAATTTAATTTTGTTTATCACAATACTTAAACATTAAAATAAATATTGAAAACATCCATCCCAGGAAATTATGATAATTTACACATCCTTGTTGTCATACCATTGTTAGTAAGTAAAAGTAAACTGCGTTATCTGTACCTGTCTTTTATTGCCGTTTTTCGTATTTTCTTATCAAATTACTGAGATTGTATTGGTATCAGTTGATAATGGCTCAGAAGCCAACAAATACCAATCCAGTCACCGGTGTTTGTATAGTTTCAGACCCTCAAAAATGTCCACCAAGTTATGAACTTGTAAGTTTTATGATAAATTCCGAGACTTAATTTTGGTACTTAGAAATTGGTGATCGTTGGCTGAATAGATTTTCGCGCAAAAGGATTGTAGTCGTGGAATGGCGCCGAAATTTTCCTTTGTTCTTCTTGAGCTGCTACTATATCTATTTGTAGTTGATGAGATCCAAAGACAAAGACAATGACTGCGACTTATGGAGAGAAACGAATATGTTTAAGAAGACAACAAGATATCTCTGCTTTACAAGGAATTTTAAAAATAACCAAGTAAATTCATTCTTCTTGAAGCTATGCAAACTTTGTTTAAAAGTAACCAAAAAAACTGGCTATATTGTAAAATAAAGTATTTTACAGACTGAGAAAGTGGGATGTCATACTATTCCACAAATATTTCATTTGACCTGTCACATATATAAACACACTCCCTAGGGACTTATGCTGATTATCTTATTCAAAGCCAGTCATTAATTTAACTGATTTGATTGATTGCACAAAACATTATGAATAAAAAGAAATGATAATTTATTAATTATTATTTAGAGCAATACATTTCTTCCAGGATACAAAAGTTCTGGCATCCATCCAAATCCTCCCTGAAAAGGATTCTCCACCACCAGGGTTCACAATACTTGAGAAGACAATTGATTCAGGTTGCCATTGATAAGGAATTCATCATTAGCCCTTTGTAATTGATATGGAGTTGATAAGGTCTTTTGCTGTTGATAAGGGACACTCAGCTTACTAGAGCTGGTGTGGTGGCACTAATTGATTTGATTTGTGGTAGTTTCACGAGACAACCAATAATCTGAATTCACATTTATGCAAATATTACATAAAAAAATATATAGAATAAATCATACGGTAATATTTATCGATCTCCTGGTATATTGATCACGTCCTATTGATTTATTTTTGTTCCATTAAAAGTTAAATTATAGTTAAATCAGTTTCCGTTGACACTGTCGACAGAGGAGAGAGCCCTGAAAAAGAAGCAGTTTTGCGTCAAATACGGCGACAGAAATTCTCTGACAGAAGCAATTTCGGACATTGTCATCCTCTCGAAGGTCAAACGAGCACCTGAAGGTTACACCTTGATCAGGTAGGTGACTCCATTATCCACCTTTTTTTTTAATTGTTTTTATTTTTAATTCATATGTTATTTTTTAATATTATTATTTCATTTCTTTGTCTCTTGGTGCTATAGTGTGTTATAATGCATCCTTAACTTCTTAGGACTTGGGATAAAAAAGGCACTTTAAATATTTGCTGATTGAATGAGTGAGTAACATGCTCGATGGAGTTTATGCCATCTTGATTCTGTCGCATTTCCACATTAGAGATATTATTAACTTTGTTATTAGTTAATAACTTATTATTATTATTAGTTAATAATTTATTAGTTAATAACATTTGCCTTATTAAATGTATTCCTTTTCAAAATTGTGTTGAGTTTACTACGTTCAAGTCTTTTTATCTTTTTTAACATCTTTAAATAATAGAAAACTTGTTGAAGTGTGATTGACTTCAAATATTTATAAAACTATGTGTTTTAGAATAAAATAACAAGAATATGTTATTGTATTTTGTTAGTGATATAAATGGAAATGCAAGAATTCTTGGAGATAAAATTCATTTATTCCTAATTGATCAAAATTTACTCATTTTTATTTATTTATTGCTCACGAAAACATTTCAGTGGGGACTTGAACGGCCTCATGATTTGTGTCAAAGTGGGCAGAATTCCACCTGAGACCCAAACGTTCAGCCATGCCGGGAGTTCAATCCAGACCAATGGAATGAGGTTTGATAATGATTCTTATATGTAGTGGTGATGATGATAATAATAATGGTTGTGGTAGTAGTGCCGTTCTTAATTATTTGGAACAACAAATCTAATTATAAATTATAATTATAAAGCTAATTATAATCATGATGGATCGATGGAAAGACGAATGAATGGTTGGATGTCTCATTGAGAGGATGAATGGATGGATCAATTTATATGTTTTTATCAACCGGCATAAAAGGAAATGTTTGTTTTTCTCTTGTCATTATTGTTGTTATTATTCACTCACTCAGTCATAATTTTGATCAACATTTTATTATGCCTGATCACCAATGCTACCTGTTGATTGGTTTCAGACCTGCACCTGCTCCACCAATAGCAGGCTATCCTCTGCAACCGGTACCCGCCCCTCGTCTCAACCAGTCCCTCAACGTCTTCAACAAGAATGACCTTTCACCTATAAACGGTTGGTTTCTCAAGCAGATCAAGAGAAGAAGTTTAAACTCTTTTGTGCTTATTTTTATCTTTGTTATTTGTTAATCATAATTATCATGAATATTATCATAATCTTAATTATAAAAACTAACTCAAAAGTATAAGTAATAGATTGATTATTGTTGTATCAAATTTTCTCTCTTTGTGGCTGCAAATTTTATTGAATATTTTTGGTTAATTAGTCTGAAATTCTAATAATAGCTTTATGCGTACAATATAAATGATTAATTCGGATTGTGATATCATTGGGACTAAACTAACCGTGTTGTGTTGCTGTCGACAGCTTTGACTGGCATTGATTTCCAAATCAATCCTTCCATGGTTGACACCTCTAAAAAGACATCAGTGAGTGGAACACAATATGTTTTGAAACAATACGTTTATGTGTTTTCATGATATTCAAGGTATCTAGTCAACCATTTACTCTTGCCATTATCATTATTATTCACTCACTCACCCGCTCATAATTTTTTACAACATTTTATCACGCCTTGTACACGATCACTTATGCTGCTAAAGTGTTATATTATTCATTAATTATGTCATAATATTTATTGCCAGTCTTTAGCTTCATCTAACTTGCTCATATAAGCTCATAACGTTATACAGGATGTTGCGAATTTAAAACTTCACTCATCACATCACTAACTCCCATAATTATTGTAAAAAATGTTTTTGATTTTATTGAATTTTTTTTTTATAATCGATTGATTTGATTGAACAACGATTGATTTGATTGAACGATGATTGAACAACGATTGAATTCTCAATCAGGGACCGACCCCGAGCATATCTTTCAGGTCGCTCAATGACATTGAAAATGAGGTTAGCATCACTTGCCAGCATTGATAGTACTGATGATTACATAACCAAAAATAATAATATTATTAAAATAATTAATATAATTAGTATCATTATCAGTAATTACTGATCATTACTGATAGTTACATCACCATTAATATTACTAGTACTGGTGGTTAGTATCGGATAATAGAATCAATGAACCACTCTGTTAAGTAACGCAATAAGGGAATTAATCCTACTATTTCTTTCAAATAATAATGTAATTAATTTTATTTATTTTGAATAATAATAATGCAAGTAATTTTATTTATTTATTTATAGTACCATTACTCATTTGCATTGGAGAAATCCTTCCTACAGAAGACTGCAGCTTAAAACATGCCATTCCTCGCCCCGGGCTAAGAAATCATTTCTTTGACATTTCAACTCTTGCGACTGCTCTGCATCCGTGCGCGTGTGCGATCGCGAAGATGGCTGACGTGCCTTAAATAATTTCCTGTCGCTCATTTTTTTTTAATTATTTTTGCTTTAATTACTTTTAATTAGGTTTTAGTCGTTAAGATGAAAATCGGAAACACACACACACGCATAGACGGACGTTGAAACGAACATTTGTTAGAAATAAAATTTCACATGACTTTTCCATTAATAAATCTATAAAGGATAAAATGAGTTCTATTTTGTTTTTGCAAGGTCAATTATAAATGAACTATTATAATTATTATTATTATTATCATCATCATCATAATAATGATCTTATCTAACAGTGATATGTAACAATAATTGAAGTATAATAATTATTATCATCAACAACATTATTATTAATATTGTTACCATCATCATTATAATAATAATGATCTTATATAACAGTGATATAAAATAATAATTAAAATATAATAATTATTATCATTAACAACATTGTTATTATTATTTTCAACATCAAGGTACATATTTATCAAGGTTGTACAGTTTTAGTTTAAGGTGTGGAAATAAAGGAATGTTGAGAATACTATAATCATCATTGATGAGAAAATGTCTGATGGACACAAAACTGAAATCAATCAACCAAAAATTCCTTTGAGTCTGTCTGCCATCAACAGGTTTTCATTCCTGAACGACTTTTTTGCCTCAGCCAGAGCTTTAGCGATGCCCCTGTTTCCAGGGTCCAGTTCGGCAGCTTTCTTGAGGTCCTCTATGGCAAGCTCGTATTCCTTCAGTTTTGTGTAGGCTTGACCTCTTCTGTAAAAGGCTTTGATATTATTCGGTTCAATTTCTAGGGCATCTGCACAATTTTTGATGGCACCTCTCGTGTTTGTTCCAGAGAGTTGACAAGCTGCTAGGTTCAAGTGGCATAAACATTTCAAGCTCTCGATGTCATGTTTCAAAGTTTCATCGTTCTGCTCATTTGCCTTCATTGTAATTTGAGCACAAATTAGATACTTTATGGCACGGCCATAGAGATAGAAAGCTGTCTCTAATTCTTTGAGCTGAAACGCCATTGTCCCTTTCTCTTTCAAGATTCTTGCTCTTTCAATGATATCCAAAAGACTCAGATGGTGTATTCTGGGTGCAGCCTCGAAAGATTTTAATGAAACACCAAGAGCATGTGAGATGTTATGCTCATCAAGTAGCGTTACTGTTGAGCTGCTTCCGATTGTCAATTGCATTATTAGGGAGTCAATAGCTCTATTGTAAGCCGATATCCCCAGACCCAAAACTATTTCACATTCTGTGTTTATTTCGTAACCAAGTCTTTGGCCGAAGTGGAGAGACTGCTCTCCGCATTCTATGTAAATCTTACAAGTTGAAAATTCAGTCGGTACCAATGATTGACCAATTCCGTAGGTGTCTATTACTCCAGAGGCCATGCGCAACACAGTTTGAAATATGTTATGATACAAACACACCACCCAAAAAATAAAAAAAAACGAATGAACGTGTTTAAATGCGAATTAATATGTTAATTTACCCATTTAAGGCAAAAAGTTATTTTATAGTGTTTAATTTAAAATTAGTATAATATTATTACAGTTTAAATGTTCTTTAGGTTCCCTGTTTTACAAAGATAAACTAAATATTAAATTTTTAATTTTAAATCTTTAATAGAAATATAATAATTTTATATGTGTATATTTAGAATATTTTTGAGTTTTTTTAGCATAGACACGAAAATATATTTACCAGCGTAACCTCGCTAACGTATACTTCCTTTTGATCCGGACGAGCTAGGTTGGTGTTGCTTTCGATCGTAGAAAAAAAGTGATCAAGTTAAACATCGTTGCTAAAGGATACAAATATTTCAGAAATGGCCATCATTCACCAGAAAGCTGTCGGTCTGAATAAGGGCCACAAAGTCTCCAAGTTGCAGCACGTTAGGCCATCAAGGCGAAAGGGGGTAAGTTGTCGTGTCTCGCGGCTTCTGTATTAGTTTTTCGGTCATAGATTTAATTTTTTTCTCTTTTACAGGCAAACAGCAAGCACGCCAAATTCGTCAGAGATTTGGTCAGGGATGTCTGCGGATTCGCTCCTTATGAGAAGCGCGCCATGGAATTGTTGAAAGTCGGCAAGGATAAGCGTGCCCTCAAGTTTATCAAGAGGAGGGTTAGTTTCCTGTTTATCTTCTGTTTGAAGTTTAATTCGTGTTCAAATTTTCTTTTGTCTTGTCTCCAAATAGCTCGGAACCCACATCAGGGGCAAGAGGAAGAGGGAAGAGATGAGCGGTGTCATCCAGAAGATGAGGAAGACCCATGGCAAATAAATTGGACCTTGCTTTGCTTTTGTCCAAATAAAACCATTGAAAAGTTCTTCATTGTTTGTGTCAACAACCTATTGAAAGTTCTGGAGGCTTTGTTTACATAATGTTGTGGTATGTTTGGCATAAATATTGCTTTCAGAATTAGTTAACTGAATTAACTAAATTAGAAATTGGCTCTGCGATGGTTTCTAAACGGCTTATAAAGCTCAGTTGTCAGGGCAGTCACTCATTACATGGTTTAGCATATAGGCTAAGAATTTGGGTTGCAGTGCTTAAAATGCTGGGGGGAATGGTTTGGATGATTGCTTCCTCAATTCAATAGCAGTCATTGCTTCCTGAAGTTTTATTTGAAACTTTTGTTTAAAAATCCTTATATTTAAGTTTGTGGGCTTTTGAAGCAAAAAGTAAAAAACAGCTTAAAAAGCTCAGCTATCAGGACAGTTATTCTTTATGTGGTTTGGCATATTGTCTAAGAATTTGGGTTGCAGTGCTTAAGTGCTGGAATTGCTTCCTCAATTCAGTTGAAGTCATTGGTTCCCAAGATTATATTTGTGAAACTTGTTTTGTTTAAAAATCTTTATTAAGATTTAAGATGCTGAATATTTGAAACACAAAGCAAGTTGCAATGATTAAATGCTTATCAAGATAATATGTGGCAGAAGATCGACAGTGATCTTCCCCTTGATAATGTCCGACGCAGGAAGCATACATCATCACGTGAGCGACGTGGGTTTGTTCCTCCGTGCCCTGGAAGAGGTGAGACCAGGGGCCGCTGGCGTAGACGGCGACGTCTTCGCCTCCGTGTGTCTCGTGCTTCGTCCAAATTGCCGAGTCTTGCAAGAAGTCTTTGGAGAGAACTGAGTAGAAAAGTTTTAAAACGTTTTACATTTGGACCACGACTTGCTGGTTTTTATAATGAAAATTTTGGAGACTAGTTATGGTGTCAAGTCATGTAGAGACCATGTATCGTCTCAACTATCACCCCAACATAGTTAAACAATAAGTGAATATTAGGGTCATCAAAACTTCCAGATGTTCTGTTAGAATATGGTTTTACTTTCTGGTACTCTCAGCTGGGCTTTTAAATCATCTTTAATATCCCCAATTAAGATTTTAATTAGAATTCAGTAAATTACACAAGCAATCGAGAGGTACTTTTTATATTATTGATCTTTTAAGTTATTAATCATTGTTTCAATTAGTATTTGCAGTGCAGTACAGGTTGATTGTTGATCTAATTTTGTTTTTTACTTTATAGATTTGATAAATTACATTACTAGATTTTAAATTATACAAATCATATATTTTTGACTGTTAAACATGTGAACGATATGATATCTAATTTTCTGTTTTTACTAGTTCGCTAACCTATCCCTTACTTTTTGAAGAAATCTGGTAAAATATATTCTTTCGCAGCTATTTAGAGAGTTGCACGTGAAAATGATTGACTGCAAACATAAAAGTAGTCGAACGTTTAAATCAACTTTTTCCACAATCCATCATTCTTCTTTGAACCTGTTTTCTACCCAATTGTCAGTTCTCCTGACTTGCTTCGTGCCATCCACACCGTTCATAAATATTTTGAAATCCATACCGTTGCTTTCAAGTAATTTTATTGCTTGAAACTCTAGAGTCTATGGAAATTTAGCAATAATTCATTAAGACATTTTTAATAAATTCTGATTTTTGAAGTTATACAGTTATTAGATAATAAATTTTACCGTCGTAAATAAAATCACACGAGCATATTTTTTTCAATGGCAATAAATCTTTAAAAAAAGATAAAAAGGTATGAAATACCAAAATTATTTCCATTTACATTAGCAATGAAACGGTTTAAGGATACATATATTAATGAATTAAATATGCATTGTTAACGAATTAAATGCACTTTATTCGTACATTAATTATTAATAACTTTTAAATGTAAGAAATGTGTATATTCACATCTTTCAATACTTTAGTATGAGAGCATATGCGTGGTTAGGACTTTCACCTCTCATTACGATATTATGATTTCAAATCCCATTGCTAGATTACTATTAATTACTAATGATTATCATGTATCGATATATCATATTCGATATAATAATATCTCGCAATAATAATGAACTCAATTCACCTTCGGATGAGTTACTGATGTTTTTACGAGGCACTTCCTGGAAAGATCCATCTGGAAGAGTTTCAATCCTGTGATATTTAAAACCTGGTCCATTGGCGTACATGAGTTGAGTGTAAGGCTTTCCATCAATGGCCGGTTGTAATGAAGATGCAAATCCTTGTGTTTGTGGAAAACATTTAAAAGTAGTTGTTAATTGTGGCGATTACAGCTAAATCTATTAAACAATCTCATTACAAAGCGTACATATTACTTCTTCCACTATACTACTTGACATAATAAAGCCATAGTTCTATTTTCCAGCTTTTCCAACCCAAAATTGATTCCTCGAAGGTTCCATATCCTCCAATGGTGAAGACGTGTGAATGATCTGCTGTGACCACGATTAGAGTCTCTTCGGGATCTGTCAGTTTCAGAGCAGCGCTGACGGCCGCTTCTAAGGCCAGTACTTCGGTCAGGGCTTTGTAGGCGCTGTTGGTGTGATGCCCGTGATCTATTCTGCCACCTTGGTGAAATAATTGCGTGTTTTTATGGATTTTACTCTTGTAATATTATTACACGGATTATAATGTGTGGATTCATAGACGATTTCGTAAGCGGATCTTTACGTTTGAATCGATATTTGAGATTCAAGAATCAACTTAGAGGCGATCAAAAGGGCATGTCAAAGTTATCCTCCCGTGTTTCTTTTTTTTTATATTGAAACATTATAATCACAAAAGAGCACATAGGCACATTGAAATGAATGTTTTAAATAAATAATTATTTAGTTTTTAATTACCCTCAACGAAAAGGAAGAAGCCCTTAGGACTTCGTCTTAGAAGTTCAATCGCTTTTTGGGTCATTTCCGCCAGAGATGGCTCTTTGCTCGGGTCCCTAGAGGCTTCAAATTCCATGTGAGAATGTGCAAAAAGACCTAACAGTGATGAGAGATCGTAATAAAATAATTTAAAATTTAGAAATTAATTCTGTTAATTGAAACAAGCTCTCGACATCTTTACAAGTAATAAACTTAAATTTAAAAAAATATTAATTTACATTGTAAAAGTAATTAAAATGTTTATTTTAGTTTTGAAACTGCAACCAAAATCCCACCTAAAACATAGTCAGTGAGTCGCGGGTCAAAAAGGTCAAAGTCAAGCCTCGACTTTAACACCTTTGCCTTTTGACCTCTGCTTCTTTTCAGTTCGAGCCATTCCTGTGATGGAAAAACTTCTTTTAGAGAAATTGATTTACAGATTTAAATAAGTAAATAAACTTAAATAGTGATCATTTATTTAAATTCAAGTACAGAAAGACAGTACTGTCTTGCAAGGACTTGCTGAATAAATTAATAGTAATTAGTATATATAGTCTTTAGCGCCTGCATTAAACAAATTTATTATTGCATTAATTAACATAAATGAGTCATCAAGAAATGAAGAATTCAAATGTTTATGTTTGCATTGATGAGATTCCTGTCATCAGTTCGTAATCCTACGACATCGTCAGAATCAGTGGCGTTTGGAAGGAAATTCAAAAGTCCACCACCAAACATCACCTGTTGGTTAAATAAATAAATAAATAATTAATAATAATAATAAATATTAATATAAATAAACTAATAACTAGAATAATTGATTAAAACAATATCTATTAATCTAATAGTTTGTGAATTATTTTATAATATAATATAAATATCAATAAATAATAATAATAATAGTTTTTGAATTATTTTATAATATAATATAAATATCAATAAAATTTGATAAAATAATATCAATGAAAAGTGTTTATTATAAGTTATAACTTAAATTTAATTACGACTAAAATGTACCCTAATGTCTTGATTTCTCTCCGAATGGATCAACTGGTAGGCTATGTCTTTGCATTTTTCCGTTTCTGGCACTGACGCTTCCCAAAGCCTGAAAGCTGTACTGGCATAACACGATCCAGGTGATGCATGGGTGATGGTGGTCGTTGACACCACACCTGTCCACTTGCCTTCGGTAGAGTTATTATAAATCCAGTTATTATAAATCTAGTTATTATAAATCTAATTATTATAAATCTAGTTATTATAAGTCTAGTTATTATAAATCTAGTTATTATAAATCTAGTTATTATAAATCTAGTTATTATAAATCGAGTTATTATAATCGTGCATCAGTCAAATCGGATATTGTAAAAAAGAGTCTTTGCAATGGACACTATTGGTTAAGAATTAAAAAATACGTTGTTATGTTGTGTATTATGCATAAATATCTTATGAATATGATAATATTTTGACTATGTAATTCGTCAGCTATTAATTTATTCGTTAACCGGCATCTATGGACTTGTGAAGGGTTGAATTGACTTGATTTCCTTCGATGTTGGAGCAGTTTCCGGCTACGACTTTGTCGTTGACTCCAAGAGTCAGAAAGTTGGCCTTGACACCGCTAAGGTAGGCTGTAGCCGTGGCTGCACTGTCGGCTGTGACTCTGTCCACGGTGTAGGTCTGTTGGTGTTTTATGTTTTCATTGTCGTATGGAAGGATTGTTTTGTATCCATAATGCATCATTGTATGAAAGGATTGTTTTGTATCCATGTCGCATCATTTTATGGGAAGATTGTTTTGTTGCCGTGTTGCATCATTGTTTGGAAGGATTGATTTGTTCTCGAGACGCATTTTGAGTACATTTGACTGTGTTAGATGTTTGCTAATGTTGTAATGCTTTGCTTTTTATGTTGCTTCTCATGAAATAACACTTAGGATGACTGAAAGGAGAGCCAAGCCATTTCTCTCGGTGCCTGCAAGGACTTATTGAAATAGCTTCACACAGCAGAAAATAAATAAGGATAATTAATATTAAATTATTTCTTAGATTTGCACGATTTGATGTTCGACAAAATTGTTCAACAAATCTAATCACCGATTTACTAACCCTGGCAAGACCAGCGTGAGGAAATCTTTCCCAAGTCAAGTAAATGTCTTCGCCCTTCAAATTGTTGAGCTGAGCTTTCAAAATCCTTGCAGCAGAAACACTGGAAATTCCCATTCCGTCCCCGATGAAGAGAATCACGTTCTTCGCTCGTTTCGTTTTCTGCCAGTTTTCCAGGCGGGTTTTTGTCATTTTAATTCTCTTCCTGCCCAAAGAATTCCAGTCCGTGTTTAACCAGGGACTTTCTCTCTCCTTGCCCTCAACGTCTCTCTTGGAAATGTGATGTAGTTTAGAAGACTCTTGAGGAAATCATTTCGAAAGTAAAACAAAAGTGTGAAATACCAATTTGTCTCTTCTCACTCAACCAACGTGAATAATTTGTCAGGATGGTTCATGAATATTTATAATTTAATCATTTATAATTCAACTGCAATCGTTTGGCTTTTGTTTGATTCTCTCAGTTCGTGTTCATGCACTGAATTGCGATTGACAAAATCTCTTTTATTACTAGTGCTCAAAGTAGGAAAGGTAAACATTTTCTAATATAAGACCAGCAAATAATAAGAAATATATATTCAAAGAAATTAAAATATTAATGCTGTGCAATTAACTTTTAGTTAAATTATTGATAAATTTAACACCATTGCAACTTTTTGCGACTCCGTTTAGTTCCGCATAACGTTCACCATGGAAACCAATCAATCTGGTTACGACTTCAAGTTGTGACCGGAGTTTATTTGAAAAAGGAAAATTTGTCAAAATTCAAAAATCGCTCCAACCGTGATAGTTGTGATCGTCATCTTCGTGCGTCTTCCCGGAAATCAACAACTCTTTGTTCCAACAAAAACAAAAACAACAACAACAAATAGAAAGAATAAACTTCAACGAAACCATACTTAAATAAAACTGATTGATTCGTCTACCAATTCATTTGAAATTCATTGCAATCATTCAATCGGAGTTCAGGCCTCCGCAACTTTTATTGAAGTGGTATTCACGTGCATTAAACTCACGTACGTTTTTCGAATTCACACGTCCATCCTTTGGTTATTAAAGATGCAGACATGATTATCATTCGCCTTACATCCGTGAAATTCGGAGCGAAGCACAATATTTAAAAAAATAATTAAAATTCAATTCCTAAAAAGTAAAAAAAAAATTAAAATTCATTTTACTAAATTAAGTATTGACTGCATAAAAATTGACGTCTGTGAGAAATGACCCAATAAGATTATTGTAATTAAAGCAAAATATTTCAATATTTAAAGTTATTATTATTATTATATACATTATTATACATACATTATTAATAATATTATAATAATTATTAATACCATTGTTACAATTATCTTCTTTTGACATATCTTTCCAATACACAACCTTGTTATTATAATAATAATTATTAATGCCATTGTTATATATAACCCTGTTATACTCAAAAAGCAAATGTCTTAAACATTTATCTGAAAATTATCGCTAATATGTTTTCAAATTCCAACACGTAAGGAAACCACATCAATTTTTATGAAGAATTTCTATGAATTCGTGTGACATTTTGACCATCTGACTGAGGCATCATAGTACTTCGGCCACACTATCAATCCATCCATCCGTCCATCCGTCCATCCGTCGATCCATCTGCCCATCCACCCATCCGTCCATCCATCCATCCATCCATACATCACCTCTCCGTGAAGTGAACTGAAATGAATGCTAAGTAGACTTCATAGAGCACCAACATCCTTCTTGATTTATGAGGTCATATTTTGTACGAGAGAATATTTTATTTGAATTATTTTATTTTATTTCTGCACAATTCCAGGTTTTTTGAGACCTTGAATGATGTCAGGAGTGATAGATTATTGTTTGTTTTTTTTATTTTTATTCAGGACGTTACTTAATTTAAAGCTAAAGTTTTAAGAGACTTAATATCTTATTTATGGATTTATTAATTACTAATTAACTTGTAAACCACATTTCGTTGTTTAAACATTTTTATATTAATTTATGCTGTTATTTCTTTTATAATATTATTTTCATTTGCTTTTGACCCGACAATTACAAGGCATTAAGAGGAAACATTTCAATTATTTTTACTACAAATCTAAGCATAAACATAATAATATTATAAACAAATAACAAACATTGGATAAATATAAATATTATATTTATGAATTACGAATAAATGATTAAATGTTTAATCAAATCAGTAAATCAAACTTGAAAGTTAAAATCAAACAATATAAAAAGGAAACTTCTCCCTGGCGATTCAATTATAAATATGTCGAACGAATTTATAAAAATGTAAATAAAATAATTAATCAATAAATATATAACTTGCATTAAAAGTATAATTCTATATCGAAGCTGGAGGTTAAAGTCAAGTTTTATTTTCACACGTCGTAACCTTGGCTGAGAAGCCACAAATGTCTGAAATACTTGACATATTCTTCGAAATCCACCTGATTATCGCCACCTCTGTCGATGTCTTTCATGAAAATCTGTGACGATTGTTAACAGAATGCAGCTTTGAGTCAGTCAAAGCCTGACAGTTAACTTATAAATTATAAGTTGTTATTACGAGAGCGTACTGAGGTCAAGATAATGTTACCTTTTTTGTGCCATTTGATCAATAATTCCTCTATTTATAATTTTGAACTATGAGTAATCGATTATTTTATGATACTTATATTTACTTTAAACTGCACAAAATGACAGGCAAAAAGCTCAAACAGAAAAAATGTAATCAGATCTACTTGAATTCCCAAGATTAAGCATTACTTAGTAAAATTGGCATTGTGTACCAAAAGTGACTCCCAGTAAGGACTGGTAGATAAGTGACAGGCAAAATACGACTCACAAGCGGGGATCTTTGGTATCCAATTCACTCAGAACCTAAACCAACATAAGTCTACCCAAACTCTCCCCAGACCCTACCCTAACCCTGTCCTACGACCAGACTCTGGAAATCTACGGCAAACCGATGAAGCTTGTACTTGTGAGTTGTCTTTTGCCCGTCGTTAAATATCCACTAAGTGCACAAGTGCTTTTACGCTACTTCGTGTTCAATGATTGTCCACACTTTAAGAACATTTAAGAAAATATGTAAATTACCGATGCTTCGAGATTGCATCTTTCAGGATCAGAGGTTTCATTCCATTCCTCCTGGCACATCATCCAAGCTTCCCTGACTTCTTCGTGGGCAACTGTTCCGTTTCCGTTATAGTCGTATCCGTCGAAAGATTCCTTCAAGAGCTTCAGGCAATCGTCTTTCGTTGCTTTTACTTCTCCGAAATTTTCCGATTCAGTGGCTCCATTTTCATCGTCTCCGTTGTCTGACTTCAGTCCATTTTCTGGTGAAATTTGCGTGCTTCCTTCGTCTTCCTTGACCTTTTCCTCCTCTGTGTCGTCTTCACTCACTGGCGTTGCTGGGACCGTACCTTGGGCTATGTCGAGCAGCTTAAATCCGCCCTTTTTGTCCGCATTTGAACTTCTCCGTGAATTCATTACTCCACTTTAGTGATTACCAGTTACCTCTTCCTGTTGCCAAGAGAATTTCGGATTTACAAATAATACTTTCAATACTTCCCTTTAGATTTCAAAGCAAAATACTTAGTCGCTGTTCAAAGCAGACACAAACAAATGTTTCAAGAGGTGATGTGAACGTTGGGAAAATCAATCGCAGCAGATGGCCTCAAACGGGCAGATTCATATTCTTGATATCAGTTGTAAACTCTCACTGAGAGTGATAATGCAAGTTTGCAAACTTGCCCTTGAAGGCGATGTCCACTCTTATTTTTAGTGGAAAGTAACATACTCGTCAGAAAACTATTTCATTATTTTTCAATTTCTAGTTGGTTCGATACTATATAAGAAAAATAAAAGTAGTTTTTAAATTAATTTTTGTCGCAATTATCTTGCTTGAATTAATTTCCACCATATATTTCTTCAAATGAACTGAATCTTACAAAATTACAAAAGGAAAAATGGCGGGGAAGACAGTTAGTACGTTTGCTCCGGCCCGGTGCAGTGCCCTCAGTACAGCATCACCAAATGGCCCAGCACCTGAAATAGCCGGTCAATAGCAGGCATGACTAGTGCATCTCAGGTAGGACTTGAACTTTTACCTGGCTACTGCACTGACACCTGAGCGATTGACACCTTCACCCAGAGAGAAGGTGTTCTTCTTTAAATCTAATTCACAAGATTACCTTAGACGTATGTTAGACACTCTCACGGATATAATCTCAACTCCTATTGGAACTTCATGGAAGCAAAGTTCGGCCATAGACCTTCTATGAGCGAAGATCAGCAAATGAACTAGCCTTCCTTTCTGCTCTGGTGCACTTTCGCAAGTCACATTCTGATTAATTACTTTTATGATACTATTTTTGCATTAATTAGAGTTGTAATGATAACAATAAATGATTTTTATATCGTAAAGTCATATTTAACGAATAATCAAAATGAACGCTGAGAAATTGATTGCAACAGATGGCCTCAGATAGGAAGATTGATGTTATTTACATCACTGCAGCAGAATTTTGCATATTTATATTTATTTTCGAGTATTTATTGGCGAATGTCATGAGATTATAAAAGTATTATTAACCGACTTAAACATTTATAAAGAATCTATAAAAAATAAACACAATCTCGTTCCTGATCGACATAGTAATAGAATAAAATTATTTTAAAATATTAAAAAATAATTTAAGATCGAATGTAATAAATTGTCATTCTACGCTGTATTTCTAGCGAATGAATCTTCCAGTCGTAGTTTGTTTTCAGTTTGTCATAAGTCGTTCTTGCGGTCTGCTCAGAACTACTGAACTTTGAAGTTACGAAAATTCTTGCCAGTCAGCATTAAAATGAGCATGGTTAGACAATGATTTATATGTAATAATTAATTTTAAACGTGTTTACTATTTGTAAATGCGCAATGCGAGTGATAATTCAAGCGTGCGCATGACGTATTTTTCTCTATTGATGTCTTCTGTTGAGAATCGTTGAGCAAATTTTTAAATTATTAACGAGTTTTCGATACAAGTTGTTTGAAGGTAACAAATGCCCGTAGTCGTGACAATAATTTATACCTAATTAGTGACTGTCTAACTAATTAACTTTTGGTGTCTTACTGGATGAGATTTTACTTATCTGAAACTTACTTAGTATTATTATTATTAGAATAATAATTCACTTTAATCCAATTTGAGCATATCAATTGAAACCTTACTAGGAAATAATGCAAATGGAGATTCTGAAAGAGAATGGAAAGGAGAACATGGAGGTGACAGAGAAGAACAACTCTCTCATGAACCTCTCTGGGGAGTTGTACATGAAACATCCTCTGGAGTTCACCTGGGTGCTGTGGTACTTTAAGCCAGAAAAGGGAAGGGACTGGCTGGAGAGTCAGAGGCAGGTGGCTTCCATCGACACGGCAGAGGACTTTTGGGCGTAAGTTTATCGAAGGGTTTCGTCTTTCTTTCGCCGGCGAATTGATAGCTGCTAAAAAAAAAGGCAGTTTGTGATATCGTTATGTGATTCTCCATTTGTTTGCAATGCCTGAGGTTTTGTGATTTAGCTTGTATATAATAGTGCAAAATACATTCACTGAATCAAGTTGTTATTGACCTTACATTAAATACACATATATACGTATCGCTGACTTGCTTGATAATGATGTGCATGACTAAGCATTATTATTGTTGGCAAAAACTTTTACCTGGCCAATAAAGTTAAAAACATGTCTGTGTGTTTGGCTGGTAACAGATGTTTTAATGAAACAGGTCCTCTTTGAAGTTATGATTAAGAAAAATTGGAAAGTTTATATTGTTATTTGTTCTACCCAATTTTTTAAAAATACTTTTTCTTTTTTAAATGTATTTGTTGCTCATATTTGATATATTGTTGATATATGATTTCCAATTGTTATTGCAATGTTTTATGAGTGAATTTTTCAGCCATTTTGAATATGTCTTCATGACATCAGTGTATTGTCTGTTTGTGGGGCCCAGTTAGTAATAGTACTGTTTCCATGCAATTTTTATGCATTGAATTTCCCTACCACTGTATTTTTTAAATATTAGTGTCTGTTAGGGTATCAGTAATTGTAGATAGCACAATAATATATTATATATTATGATAATATATATTGTATATATTTCATATTATACATTATGATAATATATATTGTATATATTTTATATTATACTTTATGATTATATATATTGTATGTAGTAATACTATCGGTCTTGTTATTAGAAATAAGTTATCAAATCACAAATTTCTTTCCACGACATCAAACCAAAAAGCAATTTGCTGTGCCAGTGCTATTTTTAACCTAATGGTCATAAATTATAGTTTGTGATTTGTTGTTATAAAAGGCATTTGCATTATTATTATCACGAAATAATCGTGGATAGTTTATCCAGACATGCTTTTCAAGTCTCGCATTCCATCTCCGAGGTCAAACAGTTGATTCTTTATACGAGATAGTACCACGATCATGTCTGGCATTTCTAGGAAAAATAACAATTTCCTGAAGTTCCTGAGCTATAAATTATTGTTTATTTCACTTTGGGATAATTTTGTCTGGAAAGAGGAATCTGCAAATCATCTGTTCGTGTTGCATGTCTAATTGATTTGCAGTATTTTTGTATTGCATTATTACTGATGGGGTTTACAATTACTCCATGGGGTGGCGGAGTAATTATCGAGCAAGTCAGGTCTATTATGTTACCTGTCTGTCTGTTGTTTTAAAAAGGAAGATTTAGGTATTTCTTAAACCGTTTGCTGGTAAACGAATATTGATGAGGACTTTTAAATCGTTAGCTGATTAATTATTTAATTCATTGCACATTGACGATGCGTTTCAGATTGTACAACTACATTCAGCCAGCAAGTTGCATCACTCTTGGATGCGACTACTCTTTCTTCAAGGTTAGACTTGAAATGCTTCCTGTTCAGTTAAGAAAATTAAGATCAAGACATCATAAGACCCATTTCAAAAACACATAACAAGACGTACAAACAATACTAGGTGTGTTTTTGGGCTGACATGATATACGTCATGCATTCATAGCTGTGATTCACCATTGCTTTCAAATGGTGTTGACTATTATACTATAAGCATTTTGCAATGGAGGACATACAGGAGACCCTAAAAGGATATAAACAAATCTTGATTGACTCCTAATCAATCACTCCACTGGAATGTTTGAACCACTCCCAAGCAGACCAAAGACATCTTTCGTGTTCATTCAATGGTGTCGAATTAATTTCACTTTTTTTTGCAATATTTTTGCAGAATTTAAAACCACATGAAAGCTAATTTAAATGAAAAATATTTCAAAATTGAACTTCATTCACATAACGATTACAACTAACACCACATCATGCACAAGAAGTTAGTGATCGACAAATATCCAGAGTAATGAAAATAGTAATTTATGTAATTAATTACTATTAAATAAATTAATTAATTACAAGTGGCTTTGAGATGTTCTTCTTAACAAGTTATAAGTTTATTCAAATTAAAAAACCAAATAAAAATTCCTTACAATTAAGTTCAACAACTTGAAATGATAAGAAACAAACAAAGAAACTTGAAATAAAAAGCAAAACTGCTCAGAATGAATCATCATTAATTTCAACACCACCGTGTTTAAGTTAAGTACTTGATTCAAGTTAAGTACTTAACTATTATTAACTATTTCCAACCGTCTCTGCAAACAATCCAGAAGGGCATCCAACCGATGTGGGAGGACGAGTCGAACCACCAGGGAGGTCGCTGGGTCGTGAACCTGGATAAGAGGATGAGACAGGTAGAACTGGACCAATACTGGCTCGAGATGGTGAGTCTCGGATTTTTGTTGATTGATTGGTTGTTTGGTTGATTGTTGTTTGAATGGTTGCCAATCGAGATGGTGAGTCTCGGATTTTTATCGATTGGTTGGTTGGTTGGTTGTTGATGATCGGTCTCTGGGCAAGGTTGGGTAACAGTTGAAATCAAAGTATTTGGGATTTTGATTCCATTGATTATATGATTTTGAATGAAAAATCAGAAAAATTGAACTTTTACAAGTGATTTTATTCAACTTTGTCCCTGAGGAATGATGAATGAACGTGATTTTCTGTGACTGTTTTTGAAAATATTAATTTATACAAATTGCATATCATTGTAATGTAAACAGTTTCTCAGTAAGTATTGGTTCAAAGGAGTGAAAACAATTTCATCATTTGCCTTTTGGTTCATGTTTTGTTGACATCACAAACGTTTGTTTCCGAAAACGTGCCGGTTTAAAGTTGTAAAGTTGTTGTTGACATCGTTTGCTTGAAGAAACAAATTTTTTTTATTTTTTAATTATTATTTTTATTTTTCTTTAATTATTCTGAACGTCTTTAGGAAGCAATTTTATGTAAAATCATAATTTTAAATTCATTGCAATTATCCAGTTATAAAGAACCCCATTGTTGTTAATGACGTGCACTTCAAGATTTTAATGATTTATCATCATTGTTGTCATATTGTTCGTAAATGGGAATATTCACTAGGCATGTAATTCATATATAATGACATCCATTTGCACATGTTATTGATGATGATGATGGTGGTGCTGGCGATGACGATGATGATGATGATGACGTTGAGGAAGATTACACATTACTATGACTTAATTCGTCACCAGCTGCTGGCCATGATCGGCGAAGGTTTTGGCGAGTACTCGGACGAGATCTGCGGCGCTGTGGTCAACATCAGGGGCAAGGGGGACAAGCTGGCCCTTTGGACCAAGCACTGCAACGACGGGGAGGCCACGCTCAACATCGGGTGAGTCGAGAGGGTAGGGGTCCCGATGTTCGTATGACATTTGAACCCGATAGAACCCGAGCGAGCGATTATCGGTAATTAATATGATTAATCTTAATTATTATATAAATAATATAATTGATCTTAATTATTATTATCTTGTCTTTATTAATCATTCTAGCGATTTATCAGAGCAGGAATTGATGGTAATTTATGTGCAACTTCTGAATTGTTGATTTGTTTATTAATCACTTTTTCTGATTAATATTCAATAGGAGGGCTCTCAAGCAGAGGCTCAATTTCTCCCGGGACGGCTTCCTGGAGTACCAGGTGAGGAATTGATATTCGTAAATAATTATCATATTCCAATTTAACTGATAATTCTTGAACAGATGTCCAGAATTTATTAACCTGAACATTTTTAATTTAAAATATTTGCTTAAGCAACAAAAATGGCTTCTGGTATCAGATATTTTACATTGATTGAGCCCTTTAAATTCGTTTTTTTTTAAATCTTTATTTGTATGGATTGATCGATGGACATGTTATTTCAGGTCAGCCAATAAGCTTTATATGGTGATGATAGTGATATGATGATGATGATAGTGATGATGAATCATTGGCTTATGAGATGAAACTGGGTCAGGTGAATTGGTTCAAATGAGATTTCAAAATCATTTGATTTTCTAATCTTTGGTATGGCTATTATCAAATCTGTTTGAAGAGTTTTATGAGGTCAGAAAGCATGCCTTATGAACTCAATATCAGAATATAGGTTGTCAGATGAGAGCATAAAATAGGCTAAATATAAATACTTCTTAATATACATTGACGATGCTGATTATGATGATCGAGACCATAGATATTCAAGAAGTAATGAGTTTGAGCTTTGCTGAGATGAGATTGTTGAATTGAACAAATACCAATTACTATCATAGGTATACACACACCAACTAGTACCACTACTAATACAAATACCAAGTACAATTATACTGCAGCTATGCCAGCACCTTTGTCCAAAGTTGCTCTTTGGGTCTGTGAGACGTTATGTTTGCCTGCTACAAAACAGGGATGCAATACGTTGAACTGGCCTTGGTCCCTTTAAATTTAAATACTTTTTATTCCACTTTTATTTTTGAAGTTTAAGAGTTTATTCAACATAAATTCCTGAATGTTTACTATTTTGTCAATTTGAAAAGTTAAGTAAACAAGACTTTAGGTGGAAAGAAGAAAACTGCTAAAATAACTGCTTTACTGATTAACATTAAATTATTTAACATCCACAGAAAAATTAAAATATAAAAGCCAATTATTATTAAATACTTTTATGGCAACCGACCAAATAAATTTCAAATAATATTCAAATAAAATATCTTATAATAAAAACAAACCCCTCATTTCCCCACCCATTCTACTCACGGCAGTTAAATATTAATGTTAGGAATAATAAACTCAAAGGGTCAGCCCTAAGGAAGTGCTTTCTTCCACTATTATACTTTTCAAGTGGGTCATGGATTGGCTGACCAATGAGACCTTCAATTTAAAAGCTTTTGTTGACTTGACTTCATTGTGAGAGTTCAAATGATTTATTTTATTTGCACCAGCCTGACCTTTTCTATACTCTTCAAGCACATTGAAATTGTTTTGAATAACTTTTGATCGGATGATAATGGCCGGATCAAAATATCGGCAACCGTTAAGAGTTATTGGTGTTATGTGAATGAATGTTTTGCAAAGTTGATGAAGAATCTGTGCAAAGAAGTATAGCACTGATAGTCATCACTGATGATGTTGAGACTCTCAGTGATAATTTTATTACCACTGTAATATGTAATTCTTACAAATCCATGTCGATCAAATCTAAAAATGTCAGGATTTACTTTTGCTTCGAAATAGAAATATCAGGGTTACGAGGTGTTTCTAATTAATTTAATCATTAAATATTTCTTTTTTCCATTTCAGTCACACCATGCCACGGCCAACAAAGGGGGGTCCATGAATAAGGCCATGTACTGCCTCTGAGATCCCCAGAAGGCAAGACCCACGAAAACAGGGAAGCGACCACATGCTGAGGATTTTTCCACCGCTTAGGTCTTCTTAGGATTCTCTTTCTAGTTCAATGTCTTCTTCTTTTTCTTCCTCTCCTTCTTCTTTTCTTCTTCTTTGCAGCTTGGATTGTCTTCTTTTATAAGCTGTTCATTCATTCATTCATTCATGTGGCTTGGTTTTCATTCAGTCGTTCATTTGTTTTCATCCCACCAGTTGCTTCTCGATTTCTTTCTCTGGCACCGATCGGCTGCCAGTCAGAAGTTCCGAGCTCTGCCATTGGCCGATTTATTTCTACAATATCTCCTTGGAGTTTTTAAGCGATGATATCCAAAATTTACATTTGCATAGGACCTTGTTTGACCTCTGAACTAAGTTTGAACATTCTCTGTTTCTAAGGCTGTGCATATTACTGTCCTCTCCAGTGTCAAGCGATGATGTTTTGCCGTCTCGTTCAGAGGCCCATTCGCCTCGTCGCGACGTTCAGAGATTCCATCGGTTTATCGTCTGCTCCCTTTTGCCGCTCGTTTCTGGTTCTAAACTCCGCCATTGCCCTCTTAGGGAATTGCTCTCCTATTTATTTCCTATTATATAAACTTATTTTTTACTTAGAAGTTCTTTTAGGCTCCTAGGTTCCTATAGGCCATTGTCGTCTGCTTTGTTTTAACGTGTTTGTGCATCACTAAGTCTGTCTATAATATATAAATCGCGGTCTTTCTAGTTTTTCGGGTATCACGATACGACGCGTTTGGATTCTCAAAAAACAATTAAACAGGAATAATCTCCTTAAAAATATATTAATATGTTAAATGAGACAATTGTATTATTTTAACTTTGTTGCTTAAGACTAGCCAAACAATGCATAAAAGCAGAACAATGTTTATGTCATCCAACTTCTTTGTCCTAAAAGAAGTTCCCTACAAGCAACTACATCGGTCGGTGTTGTTGTTGTCTGTTGTTCCAGTCGCACGTCAAAGATCTCGTCTTTGCTTTCGAAACTCTTTTCTGTCTCTTCGCCTCTGCCGACGTCATTCCTTCCTTTGCCACACTTTCCATCCATCCTTCCTTGGAATTTCCACGCTTTCTTTTTCCTGGTTTTTCGCAGTTTTCGTTTCAAAATGCGGCTTAATGCTTCTGTTGTGCTTGTATAGATAACATTATGCTTGTTGTTACTTATTTTATTTATTATCATTATTATCGTTATTATTATTATTAGTTGAATTTCGATACGCGAAAAAGATTTTTGGCTTCTAGACCAAGGTAAGCAGAAGCGATATTGTCCTCTGCTTGCAGAAGATGTTTGGCATTATGGAGGTGTCATTGAGTGCATTCGAAGAGATACACGATAGGCCGGACAGACGTAGGAACAGTTCTACTTAAAGCTCTTCTTTTCCCAAGTTCTTGTGCGAATCCTTCGCTGTAGAGATTTTTGTTGCTGCTGCTGTCGTCGTCGTGAGCAGTCGCCGGAGTCGCTCGTGTCGTCGATAGTGTTGGAGTGAGTGTTGTCGTGCCTTCCAGTTAGTTGTACAGTTGTAACGCGATCGGTCGGACGGACGGACGTCGATTAAGTTTCGTTCGTCGTCGCGGGTTTTTCTTGCTTTCGTTTTCTAATTATGACGTCGACGGCGCGAAAGTTGAAGTCTAGAGTTCAAACTATTTTCTTATTTAATTGAATTTTATATTATTATTATTTAAATGTGGAGAAATAAGAAAAAATGGTCATAAATGTGAGCCGTGATTTGTGCGATCCAGGGGAAAGTGTTGATCAACTGTGGGTGACCTGCCTAATATATATTGGAAGAGCCCTTGTTTTTAGCAAATCAGAATAATATCAGTGTGGATTATTAATTTTTTGTATTATTATTATTATTATTATTAATATTTTATTAAGTTGTAGCACTATACTCCATGCTGTATCTAGTGCCTAAGTCTGTTCAATTTGGCCTTCCTCCAAAAGATTTTAGAGTCTCCATGAAAGATTCCTAAGATTCTACTATATTGCTATTGTGTATATATTATTATAATATTATATTATGTATTATGTTATCAAAAACCGATACATAAGGTGTGGTCGTAGACTTAACTCATGGCGCTATTAGGACGCTTGTATAGGTCAACAGTTTGGAGTTAAGTTAATGTCGATTGATGATGAATGTTTGTGTTATAAAGACCGCGACGAGTCAACAACTCGATCTATGCTTGTAAACTTGGAGTTAATTAATTAGTTAATTATTCACGATGTATGAAATAATAATAATAACAATAATAATAATAATTTATATAATAATAATAACGAAGAATAGTGATTTTCATTAAAAGTGACAAAAGCAAATCATTTTTATACGAGCTTTTATCAACAAACGTACTTTATAAAAAAAAAATTATACTATAAATTACTTACATGGCACATGTTACATCAAAACCATATGCTCTCACATATTATAGCACGTGCTAAGGAAACTAAATGTAAAACTTATATTGAAAATTCTAAATTCTGTAACATCGAGACAAACAAACACACACACAAAAAAGAATAAACTATCGTCGATGAAGACGTCTGTTATTTCCGTAAGACTTGTCCGCGCTTGTAACTCTCTCCCGGGACGCTTTCCCCTTCTTTTGCGGCTTCTTTTCCAGGAGCAATTGAATCTCTTCAATTGATCCCTGATTTCTCAACGAGTGTTTCATCAGATTCTTGACCTTACTGCCGATCTGGATGACGGAATTGTTGTTGTTCGTCCTCTGACGGCTGATTTGGCCATAGGGATCGATGAATTCCGAGAGCATGTGATTGACCAAACCGCCACTGTCAGATCTGTGTGGCTTCTGCTTAGTATCCCTATTTCTGTTCCTGTTCTTGTTCTTGTTTTTGTTTTTGCTGGTCATGCTCACGTCGGCCGATGTCGTCGGTATTTCAGAAATTTCGATGCCCTATAGGTTGGATTCGAATTCAGCAGGCTTTAAATGGTTTTGGAGATGCTTTATTTCGGACGTCATTCAATTTATGTTTTTTAATTATATTTTTAAATGCTGTTTCTGCTATAATTGACTCTGCAACTTATTAAATGTTAATTATTATTATTAGTAGTAGTATTATAACTATTATTTTTCAAAACTTTTATTCAGCCCGGATTACGTCCGTAAAACCATCACGCAAACAGTGAACCTCATCGCTAATTTTAGAGTCCTCAGACGGGCCCGGGAAAACCCATGGACTGTTAACAGTAGCCTAAATATAATATTATAAATTAGATAAAGTACAATCAAATAAATGTTCTTCTCGGCCTTCTTCTTTTCCTTGCTTTCCAAGCGTTTGCTCTGAATGTTCTCCATATTCTATGGGTTTCTATCAGAGTCTTAATTGATGTCCACGTTAAGAACCGCTTAGATATGCCAAGCTTCTTCCACGAGGTCCAAGTTTCCATGGCGATTGCTCCTCTCCAATTGATTATGTAGGCTGTGGCAATCGCCTCCATTTTGCCCCTGCCCTGATTTGGGCTGTTAGCCTTCATCCAGCGATGAATGTCCGTGGTGTTATATTTGTCTATCTTGCTTTGGTGGACTCTATCTAGGTCCACGTTATCGGACACCACGGCCACGTCACAAATTATGTAACGTTCATCGCTCCAGGCACAAAGATCGGGGATTCTGGTCCCGCTGACGGTTGGAATACGAGGCTCTCTTGTTGTTGAGTACCCCATCTGTGTCAAGACCGTCTCAAGCATCTTCGCTATACAGTCGTGCCTTGCATGGCGGGGCCCGTCGGTACTCGGACACTTTTGGATAATGTGGGCGAGAGATTCCATTTCCCCACATCTGGCTGCGCAGGCTGTGTTGAACAGGGGTGTTTTTCTGGAAGCCCGCAATCTATTGAAAAGTGTTGCTGAGCGGACTTTAACACAGCTTATGTATTGGGTGGATGACATTCTGTTGATGCCATCCACCAGCCATTCACTTGGGGCTATTGCTTCCGGGAATCTCATCAGCCCGTGTCCGTCGACCGTTTTATAAAGTTCCCTCGCGGTAGATAGTCCACGAGGAACGTTCGGCTCATCTTTTTCCTTTGGCCTCCCAAATCTTTTGACTTCGCTGGCGATCATTGTGTTTTCGCGCAATGCATCCATCAGGAAGTTGTCGTTGCTCTCTTTGGCCTGCTGTAGAACTTTTGTCATTCTACGTATTCTAATTTCCGGAATCCATCGACGCAGTTGAAGGATTCCCATTCCTCCCGTTCTGATCGGGGCATGAAAGAATGCATTTGGGGTGTCTCTTGGCAGCCGGAGCCATTTTCGAACAGACCTCCTTATTGCGACATCAGCAGAATTCAAGGACTTGAGGCTGATCGCTTCGAAGGTGAGGAAGTGAACAAGACTAGGGAGAAGATGAGTCCTTAGGACATACACTCTCTGGCATGGCACGAGCGGAGCCCGCGAAATCGAGTGAAGGCCTTTTTGAATTTTATCTGCAAGCGAAGCAAATTGCATTCGAGGTCCGATTCGAACTCCTAAATACTTATAGGTGTCAACAATGGAGAGTGCCCTGATATCCTTATCTTGC
Organism: Hirudinaria manillensis; assembly: GCA_034509925.1. Lineage (NCBI taxonomy): Eukaryota > Metazoa > Annelida > Clitellata > Hirudinida > Hirudinidae > Hirudinaria > Hirudinaria manillensis. Next base: position 2,920,792 of record CM067536.1, read on the forward strand.
AGTGTCAGGTATGGCTCTGGGTTGACGATCCATTGTCTTTTACGAGTGATGACCTCAGTTCTCATCGAGGCACACTTGGATGCGTTCATGATGAGTCCAACTTTGGCCATCGACACCTCCAGTTGTCGCAACATCACTTTCATTCCAACGTCTGTGCTGGACAGTAAAAGAAGGTCGTCTGCAAAGGCGATGTAGTTGCATTTTTCGGAGGATTTGCCTCCTCCCGTAACCCCAATTGATCTGTCAATGTCACTGACAACCATGTCAATGACAGCGTTGAATAACATCGGGGACATGGGGTCGCCTTGCCTTACTCCCCTGCCGACCTGTATGGATCTGCTGAGCTCCTTTCCCATCCTGATGTGCACCTGACAATTACTGTATATTTCCGACAAATATCTTGTTAACAGGGGTGGTGCGCCGAATCGTGAGGCTGCCCTGATGATCGATTCGTGGGAAACGGAATCGAACGCCTTAGACACGTCTACAAATGTCATGTTCAGCTTCTTTCTGTCTTGTCTGCTTTGGGCGACAAGAGCCTTTACAAGCCAGATGTTGTCGGCCAAACCGTCGCCTGATTGGAACGCCTTCTGTCTCGATGATAGTGGCCAATATACGGACATGCGTTTGTTGATCACTCGATGGAAGAGGCGACTCATGAGCGGGCTCACAGTGATTGGTCTGAATTCACTTGGATCGGCTGTTCCTCTCACCTTTGGGATAAAGCTGACGACGCCAACTTTGAAGGGAGATGGTGGCAGGCCCGTCAATAACCAGAGGGACATATGCACAGCAAAGTCGATTGGTCTGATGTTTTCCAAGTGTTTCCTTTTCACTCCATCCAGACCGGGAGCACCGTCTTTAAGACCTCGCAGAGCCATTTTTACTTCAGTGCAGCTGACGGGAGCCTCCAAATCATGACAAATACCGCAAACTGGAACCACCGATCTATCGTCTATAATTGACTTTTGGGAAAATATTGGTTCCCAAAACTGGAGCAGTTGTTCGTGTGGTATGGGTTTAACTTCCTCGTTATATTCTTCATTCAAAACCGAACGAGCTCCTGAAGATCTATTCTTCCTGAATAACCCTTGGACCTTCGCTCGTTTCTTCTTTCTGTCTTCCCATCTTATCTCCTTCTTGGATGGTCGGATCTTCGTTGTCCGAAATGGTCTGGTCTGATTTCCCGCTTTACTTTTGTCCGATGCAACATAGGAAGTAGTCTCGACCTTCGGAGGCCGCTTTTCATATCTGTCAGCTCCCTTCTTTCCATTGTGCACTTTCAAACTCTCCATCCACTGTATGTATTCCTTGTCTATCAAACGGCGCTTTGAGTCGATGTCAACAATTTGATTTCTCAACAGTTCGGAAAGTTCCTCGCATGGCAGATTTATGTATTTGTAATTTGCGAGTATAAATTGCTGCAGTTGAATGAAGCCATTCACTTCCGTTTCGACTGGAGATGCCGTGAGTGTGGGAATCGCAGTACATTTCGTAGGCTTGCCAGAGCAAGTTGTCTTTTCAATGATGTAATTATTTAGATATTTGCGATATCCTGGCTTGTTCCTAACTTTCCTAATGGTTGCAACTGGGACGGTAGGCAAGTATCGGTGAAGGGCAAGGTTGACTTGCTTTTTCTCAAGTGAGTTCAGCCTCCATTCGGCGCTGGCAATCTCGTTCCATAGGCTGTCCACCCCTGAGAGTGCAGAAGTAATTTCACGGTTGGATGAACGTTCAACTTGACTATCTGATCCACCAGATTCTATTTTAGTCTGGTATTTCTCCAAGATGTTCCTATATTTTGGCTGCCTTCTGTGAGACTTAATGGCATTCAGTGACCTGTGTGGGAATCCTTTCTGTGCCTCTATGTTGATGTTTCTGATTCCTTTGCTTTTCAGTTCCAGTTCAAACTTGGCTAACAGTGTGGATTCTTCCTCAGTCCAAACACACTTTGAATAACTCTTGCCAGCTCTTTCTTTGTGGTATTCCTCTGGGTGAGCATGGTTCTGATGGATTCTGAGACCTCGTACTGTTTTGAAGACAGCTTTACAAAAACAACATGTTTCCTGCTTTTCCTCATTGCTTGTGTCTTTCACAACTGAATTTGTAACTGGAGATACAGCAACGCTTTCGCCGGAGGAGTTCTTTCCAAATATGGCTCGAGAACGAAGAGTTCTAACTAGGTTGTCGGAATCGGACATTCCGAAACGGTGAAAGCTACAAGTTTTCAAGAAGACTGCGAGTCCGTAAACGAAAGTCAACAGACACGACGATACGGAAGGATTTTCGTTCGCAGGTCTTCAATTTTCCCCTTTTCTTTTACAGAAACAGTAAAATGATTTCACCTTCAGACAAAACGGAAGGTAGGGGACACGAATAAGCTAAATTCGGAGAAATTCGATAATTTCCGAGCGAAATTAACATGTATTTAACACGAAAACACGCAAGAAAAACAAATCGACCGCTCCTTAGCTTACTCGCTCGAAAACTATTATTATTAGTAGTAGTATTATTATTATCATCATTATTATTATGAACTGAATGCTTCTCTTCGTGTGTAAAACTTACTTCTGTCCTCAGATCGTATTGACGTCTTTTTTTCCCAGGCAAGCCTTTTATTTGCTTTAATACAGATTGAAATTTAAAAATTTTTAATTAATCTTAAATATTTTAATCGATGCTTAAATATATGCATATATATTTATGAAATAATGGGGCGTCAAATGATCTGGGACGTTATTTTAGCTTTTCCCAGAGGATGGGCAAACCAACCCTCGGACAGCCCAATGACCCCTGTCTAACCGGGTGGTATGGAACTGTCAGTCAACGTCTCCCACCTCCCAAACCAATCAAAATTCAAAAGACTTATATAAAAATTCTTTTTTAAATTCTGGTTTATTTATGATCAACATGGGCGTACCAATATTTGTCATCCGTTTAATTAATCCAATTAATTAATTGTAAAACTATTTTGGTCATACGGAAAAGTATTCGTATCAATGAATGAAATATAGAAAAAGAACAATGCCATTCAAGATAGAAATCTTACTTTTCCCACTCTTGCCATTGTATCCGAGGCTTGCTAAAAACAAAACAAAAGGAAACTAACCAAATGTTGTTTTAATAAATATTAATAATTTAACAATAATTAATTAACGATTGGATTAAAAACAATATCGAGTAATATAATTTATAAGTAACATATTAATTTTAAACTAATTATATCGGTTGTAAACCAATAACAAGGCCGAGGTTAGAGGCAAAGAACCATTTTCAAAATGACAAATTCTTTTAGACATATTATTTGAGACGTTGTTGTATTATAATTGAATTAACATGTAATTAATTATGAAACTGTACTTTGATAAGTTCAATCAATATTCGTAACAATGAACGAGATAAAAAAAAAACCATTCAAGATAGAAATCTTACCCTTCCCAAAGTTCTCATTCTTGCCACTCTATCTGTTGCTTGCTATAATAGGAATGAATCAAAAGAAGAGATGTTTAATAAAAACACGTTTGGATGAAAACTCATATCGTAGCAAATAATGTTAATTTAATTTCAAACTAATTAAATCGCTGACAAACTAATGACAAGGCCACGCTTGGAGGTAAAGAGCCATTTTCAAAATGGCAGATTATCTTAGGCGTGGTTGTATTATAATTTAATAAACAATTAAATAATGATAACAAACAATTAGTTATTAAATTGTATTTTGGTCATTTAAAAGAATATTCGTATCAACGAACGAGATAAAAGAAAAACAGTGCCATTCAAGATGGAAATCTTACTTTTGCAATTCTGTCCGATGCTTCCTAAAATATGAAGGAATCAAAATAAAATATGTTTTAATAAGAACGTCTGGGTGAAAACTCATATCGCAGTAAGTAATATAATTTGATTTCAAACTAATCCAATAACAAGGCCGCGCTTGAGAAAAAAAGTGAAGTTCAAGATAGAAATCTTACCCTTCCCGCAGTTCTCATTCTTGCCATTCTGTCCGACGTACGCTAAAATAGGAAGGAATCAAAATAAAAGATGTTTTAATAAAAACACGATTGGGTGATAACCCATATCGTAGCAAGAAATATAATTTAATTTCAAACTAATTATATCGATTGCAAACCAATAGAAGCCATTCAAGATAGGAATCTTACTCTTGCCATTCTCTCCGATACTTCCTAAAATAAGAAGGGATCAACATTTAAAAAAAGGTGCTTTAATAAACACACGTTTGGGTGAAAACTTATATCATGGCAAGTAATATAATTTTATTTCAAATTAATTATGACGGTTGCAAACCAATGACCAGACTGCGCTTGGTGGCGAAGAGCCATTTTCAAAATGGCAGATTCTTTTAAGAAGATTGTTTTAGACGTTGTGGTGTTATAATTGAATCAACGAATAAATAATTAGTTGTGAAATTTTGTGTATTTTGGATATTTAAAATAATGTTCGTATCAACGAACGAGATACAAAAAAAAACCAGTGCCATTCAAGATAGAAATCTTACCCTTCCATAAGTCCTCGCTCTTACCATTGTATCCGATGCTCGCTAAAGTAGGATGGAATCAAAAATAAAAGATGTTTTTTAATAAAAACGCGTTTGGATAAGAACTCATATCCTAGCAAATAATATAATTTAATTTCGAAATAATTTTGTCGGCTGCAAATCAATATCAAAGCAGTCTTTCTATTATTGTTTCCTTCAGATAATGTGATCCGCAGGCATTTCAGAGTTTCGGGGGAGAGCAATTTGACTTTATAAAATACTAATTCAAAACTTATATTAGTTACAGCTTATTATTGTTTAAGCAGACTAAAGTCTTCGTAGCTATTGCTTCCCTAAAAATGACACCTGAAAGAATCACTGCTTTCTGTTCCAGGCCGCGTTTAGAGGCGAAGGGCCATTTTCAAATGGCTGATTTCTTTAGGCAGATTGTTTTATACGTTTATACGTTGTTGTATTGGATAAATTGAATAAATAAATAAATTAATTAATTAATTAAAAAATTGTTAAATTATATTTTGGTCATTTAAAATAATGTTCGTATCAATAAATGAGATAAAAAAAAAAACTGCCGATAGAAATCTTACTCTTCCCAAAGTCCTCAGCCTTTCCACTGTATCGGAGAGTTGCTAAAACGTGAAGGAATCAAAATAAAAGATGTTTTAATACAAACACGTTTGGATGAAAACTCCTACAGCAGTGAATAATATAATTTCATTTCAAACTATTTTAATTATACCAATAACAAGGCCGCGGTTGGAGACAAAGCCATTTTTAAAATGGCAGATTCTTTTAGATGTCATTGTACATTTATTACCATTAATATTTAATGACATTAATATTTAATTGTTAAAGTGCTGTTAGGAGGTCTTAGTATTACAATCGTTGTGATTTAAATTAACGTTTGGTGGTCGTTGCCATGGTATTTCAGAGATTAAGAATTAATATTGTTTAAGTATTAACACTGCGCTTTGACAAGAAATTAAAATGGATCAAAATGAACTTGCCGAAATTTAGTTAAGCTAATTGTTTTTAAAATTAAAAAAAAAAGTTTTCTAAGACCTGACTCTTCATCCAAGTTTTTCTGGTCATGACGATGAAAACGATCGTATTTCTGTTATTAATCGGAAGATGAAAGACATAGATTTCATTAATCATAATAAAAGGAAATATGTAAAATATCGCGTTTAAATTGTATGATGCTATAAATATTAAATGAGACGTAATGATGAAACTAACGTTAAAATGATTACAACCCATATCCCGATGGAAAAGTATTTCACTTTGTTCCATTCCAAATCGCCATCGATTCCTACTTCGTAATCTCTGGCTCGATAAACAAATTTCTGCTTCAAATCATACAGGAACGTGTCAACCGCAGAAGTTCCCACAAAAGTGATTTCTTTAGTTAAACCGGCCAAAGTTGCAATTTTATATTCCTGACGTATAGTATTATTTTCAAGCGATGGGACTTTATACTCCGGTTCTTTGGGCAGTGTTGTGGGGATTTGGGGTTTGATAGACTCATTCTCAGTACCGGAATCGGTCGTTTTGGAGAAAGCAGCGCTAAGGATAATCGCAATTACATTAACATATGGGACAACTTTCATTTGTTTAATTCATTTGCACTTTCCGATAAAAAGAGGTTTGGTTTTGAAATAGTTTTAAACCAAGAATTCAGTATTTCAAATGCTCTCTGCAACGCTTTGATAAGCAATTTGCACAAGCTTTTGTGTCTGGAGGAATTACATTATGATAAAATCTATAGATAGCATTTGCTTAAATAAACATTCGGGTTGACGTAACAGATGGCCACTAAAAGCCAACGATTATATTAATAAGGTAAAGGATCTATTAACTAGCTAATAGACAAGATGCGTTAAATAACTCATAAACAAGGAATTGATCAACTTTAGATAGACTAAATAGTCAATATGTGATGTTCTGTAACGCATGTTGGCAATTGAATTGTAAATAATAAATATTTATTGAAACACCATTAACAAGTGATTCTACATAATTTTTTAATAATAACCATAAAGCACACTATCAAAAGGCCGTAAACAACTTTACATTTATTCCTTGAGAAAGATTTACTTGATTAATAATTGAAATTAGGGTTACTTGGAATTAATAATTTTATGCTTAAATATTAATATCTGTCAGTTTAAAATTTATAAAAATTCAAATTGCATTTTACATTTCTTGTCGACAAAACCTCGCCTTTTGTTGTTTGGTAAATAATCATTCATTTTAATAATTTGGCTTTAAGCGGTCTAATCAGTCATTGACTTGCATTTATTTTCGTAGTTTAAAATTTTGTTTTTCGTTAATAAGTTTACATCCTTAAATCAGGTTGGCCTTATTAAATTCATACTGTTAAACTTTGCTTGGTTTGATTGAATTTCTCATCGTTTCACGTCTAAGCTAGCATTCAAAAAATAAACTGCTTGAGAATTGTCATTATTCGGCACCGTTTTAAACAAGAATCGAACTTTTTCAGCGAATCTGACGATAGAGCCATGCCCATCCATCGGACGATCAAAAACGTCGTAAAGAATTACACTCCTGCCGAAATTAAAGTGAGAGAGGCGACCTCCAATGACCCATGGGGTCCACCGACCACCCTCATGAACGAAATTGCAGAGCTGACGTACAATTCCATGGCTCTGGCCGAAATCATGAACATGATTTGGAAGAGGATGAGTGACCAAGGAAAGAACTGGAGACATGTCTTCAAATCTCTCAATTTGCTCGAATATCTGGCCAAGGTTGGGTCTCCTCAGGTTTCCGAAAGATGCAAGTCACAGATTCATGCACTTCAGGTTGTCGTTGTTTGGCTTGTGCTTGCTACTGAATAATTAACTAATTATTATTTAATTCACTAATTGTTATTACATAATATCTTGATAATTTCACCTGTCATTTCTTGTTCTTCCATCATCAAAATAAGAATATTCCTCTAGCAACTTTGAAGTTCTTTTCAACAGAAATATTTTTTTAAATTTTTGGATTATTTGTTTTCCAAAGCGTATTTACATTTCCCTCGTTAATTTATGCAACAATGTCATCACCACCATTAGACCGCTTAAAGCCACCACCATATCCTCTACTTAATCAATCCCTCATCATTTCAAAACTTTGATTCGATTCTACCATAAAAACCAATGAACCAACAAACAAAACTAACGAATCGATCGAAAACCGACCAGGGTTTGAACGAGTTCTCGTACTATGAGGAAGGCAAGGACTGCGGAGCTTGCATCAGAGAAAAGTCGAAGCAATTCGTGTCTCTACTGAAGGACTCGGAGAGGTTTCGCAACGAAAGGATGAAGGCCTTGGCGGCCAAGGAACGATTGGCCCAGTCGACAGGACTAGGGGTTTGTGATCGGATTGTTTTTTGGATGCATTTGCTTTTTGCCATGTTGTGATTTTTCTTTGTGGTTTTTTTTTTCTCTTGACAAATTAAGTATTTTAATTAAGCTATACTTATGGAGTTGTACAAATGAACTGTTAGCAGTTTATGATATATATAATATAATATATTTATAATTAATTTATAAATTATCAGTTAGTTGATTTGGAATGCGATAATTGGCCGGGCAGATTGAATTCTAGCATGTAATGTCCATGGATGTAATTACATCTTCAAATTATGCAGATTATTGCATAATTACTATTTAAATAAAAATACCTGATGACCTGATGATGATGATGATGATGATGATGATGATGGATTGATATTTTGCTCAACAGACATCCAAGATGTCACACTCATCATCTGACAGATACCTTTCCACATCAGGTAAACCACTTTGGATTTATAAAAGATTTTTTATTTCCAGTTTTTATGAGTTTATGCTAAAAAAAAGAAAAACTATTTTTAATAAATTACTTAATAATTAATATTAATTATTTAATAATTCACTGTTAGAAAAGTCATCATGTTTGTTTGTTTTAACAAACATTTATCCATCCATCCATCCATCCATCCACCCATCCACCCATCCATCCATCCATCCATCCATCCATCCATCCATCCATCCATCCATCCATCCATCCATCCATCCATCCATCCATCCATCCATCCATCCATCCATCCATCCATCCATCCATCCATCCATCCATCCATCCATCCATCCATCCATCCATCCATCCATCCATCCATCCATCCATCCATCCATCCATCCATCCATCCATCCATCCATCCATCCATCCATCCATCCATCCATCCATCCATCCATCCATCCATCCATCCATCCATCCATCCATCCATCCATCCATCCATCCATCCATCCATCCATCCATCCATCCATCCATCCATCCATCCATCCATCCATCCATCCATCCATCCATCCATCCATCCATCCATCCATCCATCCATCCATCCATCCATCCATCCATCCATCCATCCATCCATCCATCCATCCATCCATCCATCCATCCATCCATCCATCCATCCATCCATCCATCCATCCATCCATCCATCCATCCATCCATCCATCCATCCATCCATCCATCCATCCATCCATCCATCCATCCATCCATCCATCCATCCATCCATCCATCCATCCATCCATCCATCCATCCATCCATCCATCCATCCATCCATCCATCCATCCATCCATCCATCCATCCATCCATCCATCCATCCATCCATCCATCCATCCATCCATCCATCCATCCATCCATCCATCCATCCATCCATCCATCCATCCATCCATCCATCCATCCATCCATCCATCCATCCATCCATCCATCCATCCATCCATCCATCCATCCATCCATCCATCCATCCATCCATCCATCCATCCATCCATTTATGTAGCGACACATTTGTGCAAATATTACCAAGAAAAAATAACTCAAATAAACTCATATTTCAATAAAATATTGATCTGCAACTTTATAAGTTACTTTAAATACAGGTCCAACTTGTGGTATTTAAGTGATCTTGGATTATTTTTCGAATCCACTCACTTGAATCCACTCACTCGAATCCACTCATTCCAATCCATTCACTCCAATCCACTCACTCGAATCCACTCACTCAAATCCACTCACTCAAATCCACTCGCATCCTCCCGCCTCGTGAACATTCAACCGTTTCGATCCAGGACGAGTCACCGCCACCCAGCCGGCCCTGAGCGCGGACCTGGAAGCGGCCCGGCCCTCGAGCTACGGCGAGGAAGACCTTCAACTGCAACTGGCACTGGCGATGAGCAAAGAAGAACACGAGGAGGAGTTGAAGAGACGCAAAGGGGACGAGTTCAAACTCCAGCTCGCACTCGAGGAGAGCAAGAAGATCAACGAGGAGGTAAGCGTCGATGATGATTGTGATGTCTGTGATGATGGTGATGATTATGCTTGTAATTGGTTTATATGTAAAGAGAGATAGTTAAGACTATCGCTAGAGATGAGGAAGGTGATAATAATGCTGTTGATGATGATGATGGATATGATAAGGTAGGATTGATAATGTTGGGGAACACTTTGGTGATGAATCGGATAATTAGGATGAAAACAGAGTAGCTGATGGCCGCGATAATAACGTAGTTCAGTCAGGACTTGTGTTATGGCATTGCACATTAAAACAATGTTTATTAATGCATTGCATATTAATGTAATGTGTGTTAACACTCATTGTATATATTAATACTGATTGCATATTAATACAAAGTGTGTTAATGCATTGTATATTAATAAAAAGTGTGTTAGCACTCATTGTATATTAATACTAATTGTATATTAATACAAAGTGTGTTAATGCATTGTATATTAATACAATTGTATATTAATTCTTTGTATATTGATAAGATGTGTATCAACACCTCGTATATTTACATAATGTGCACTGATACATTGTATATTAACACATCATTTATTAACGCCGCATCCAATCGTAACAAGAAGCATCTCGTGCCTCAAAGCAGACGTTTTACTTCCTTGCGTTCCTCAAAACGTAATTACATCGGATCCTGTTATCCTGCGAATAGCAATAGACTTTGATAGACCATCAAAAGGAATCCATTTTGTTTGGGGTTCACGAGCTGGGGTTAACCAGTGCTGGGGGTTTTTGCTCCCAAAAAGCAGGACTTTGAATCAGGGTCAGGCAACGTTTTATAAATTAGGAAATAAGAAATAATGAGCATTGAAACAATCACATGATATTATTATTATTGTTATTATTATTATTATTATCATCATTATTATTGTTATTATTATTGTTGTTGTTGTTATTTCTTATGCATTTTTATTTATATAGATTAATTTTATTATTTTAGTATATTTAATTTAAACGATAAGTGTCATTTGAAATTACATTTATTCTTTGTTAGGACGTTAGGAAACTAATCACGTTATTATCACAAGCTGAACGTTATTATAATCAATAACTAGCGATAACTATCAATAATCTTCATGCTTCTGACCTTTTTTGAAGTTTCCTAAGACAATTTGTACCGAATTTTCAACATCATTCATCATTCAATACAAAGTGTGTTCATGCATTGTATATTAATACAAACTATGTTAATGCATTGTGTATATGTATGCAATACTTTAGGCTCAATACTTTGTAAATCTACCTGAAGATTCTGTTGAATTGCTTAAGAATCTGTCAGAAGATCATTAGCTTCGTTGAAAGCATCACATTTCTGTCATTCATCTGAACTTCTGAAATTAGATCACTCTCGAGTCCAGTCTGATTGTTTGGAAATGCAAATGCAGAATTTATTTTTTATTTTTTTGATTTAATTTCGAGCGAAAATGTTGTTCGTTCAACTGTCGTTGTGCAGTAGGACTGCCCATCAAGATGTTGTTGTTTTTCTGCTGTCAGAGGATAATGTAGCAATGTTGCTTTGTTTCCAAACTCCACATTCACTCCTCGCGTATGTTTGTCGATATCAAAGCATTCGTTGGAAACCATTCGGTCATCTATAATTTATTGCATTAATTACGTATAATTTTATTAAATTATTAATATCGTATATTACCGTATATTATTTATCACGTTGTGGCTCTGTTGATCGACTGACCTATTTGTGTCCGCTTTGGATATTTTTTTTGTAAACACGCATCCATCATTTCGTATGAATAATTGATTAAGTAAGAGATACGTTGCCTGGATGATGATGACGACGACGATGATGATGGTGTTGATGATTGCCATGGAGATTCATGCTCCGAGTTGAGTAGTTGACATTTTTTATCGTTGATTATTTTAGGTGGGTGTTACTAAAGATCAATTGGTCCTGACATTAGATTGACATTGAATCATAATTTTTGCTGCAATTATGTTGTACAAGTTAGAATCGTAATGTAGGTGTATCTGTTGGAAGAGTGTATCCGTGATAGCATGAATAGACGTGCATAGATTATGATAAGTAGGGTGAGCCTGGTTTGAAGGGTAATGATTTTCTTTGAAAAATCTGTTTTCTGCAATTACTGCGCATCTGTCAAAAAAAAAAAAGAAAGGAGGAGGTGGTGGCTTCAAAACACGATGCAACTTTTGCAATTTTTATTTGCCTTCAAAAATATAAATAAATAAATAAATAAAATAAATAAAAAATAAATAAATAAAAAAACATTGAGTTAGCAAAGCATTGATAATTCAATTATAATTATTATCAAGTTTTGGATTTATTTACGTGGTTTGTAGTCATTATTATTAGATAGGTCGTTCGAATATTTAATTAGTAAACATGCTAAATGGGCCGGTTACAGAATGTGGATGATCGGAAGTTGAAATAGTTTTTGTTAACAGATTCATTGAGATGGGCAGACACTTGAATGTTTCATGAGTGATTGTGCTTCCTGATGGGCGATAGAATTTAAGAATGCTCTGAATATTGCTTCAAATCTTCTGGTTAAATTGCAAATTGATTGTAAATAGATTGTAAGTAGATTTGATTTCTTAACAGATCCGTTTCTTTGTCATGAGTCTTTAGCACATTTTTAGTTTAATTCTTAAAATTGAATTTAAAATTCTCCAACATCTTCTGAATTCTTTTGAAGCACTGCAATTATTCAGCGATTCTTTGAAACGTAGCAAAAGTAAAAAAGAGCAAAACAAGCCAACAAAATTAAAACGCAAATCTGCGCATTTCTGAAGAAACAAAAAAAACCTTTGCACGTTTGATTGGTTGGAAACTCTGGGAAAGCACTTTTTGTCTGTGAATGTCAGGAAGGATGGAAAAACTGTTAAAAGGAAGGATTTAATTTATGGTCATTTATTTATAGGTTTAAAGATTGTTATTGATTTGAAATTTAGATTAATTTGAAAACAAATGTTGAAAAACTGATGGAAAACACTTCAAATGATTTTGTTTTTTATTCTAGCCAATCCATCATTATTAATTTTACTCAATTGGACCATAATTTAACAGATCCTTAACTAATTATCAATTGATTAATTAAATCTTTAAATTATTATAATTAAACCAATTATTGTTAACTAATTATTGATCAACAAATTAATTAAATTTCTTAACGATTGCGATTCAGTTCCAGAAGACCCTGAACTCATTCAATCAGGACCTTCTCGATCAGAACTCCCCTCTGAAAGTCTCCAACAAGTCGAACCTTCCGTCGTCCTCCACCTGGGACGGCAACCTCACCCAACCCTCCTCGACCGTGGACCCCTGGGGAGTGCCCACCCCACTCATCTCCCCTCCTCAGAGGGTACAGCATCCCCCCAAAGTGGCAGACCCTTGGGGAGATTCGTTCCTCCCCAAAGAAGCGGCACCCGTTCACGCCGTCAACGATCCGTGGTCTCCGGTTGCGACCGTCCTATCGTCGGGTGGGTTTCGAGTGACGAATAATCAATTAGTAGTTTGATTAATAAATTTGTTATTATTATTATCATCATTATTATTAGTAGGTAAATGTTATTAATTATGTATAAAAAAATAAGAAATAATTAAGATAGAGAAGCAAAATGTTTAAGCTTTTTCCTGATGATCACTTTCATTGGAAAGAGTTGACGTTGGATCGTTTTCAATCATAATTATTCTTAATGACTCATAATTACTGTTAATTATTATTGCCTCATTATTATTATGTCTAATTAATCGGGTCAGTTGAGACGTAGTTGTATCTGATTTAAATGTTTCTCCGAACTGAGCTGACGGACTCATTCACTGGTTATTATTACTAAAGTATGGAAATGTAAATATATTATATATCAAATATAAATATTATATTACCAATTAACTATAATTTGTTATAATTTCATAAATTGTTGACAAACGTAATGTACATGCACACTGTATGTATTAACATATGTTATAATATAATTAAACACAAGACAATCAAAATTATTATCTTAAATTCAATTTAAATTTGTATATTATTAGTATAGGTCGAATTATTATATAAATTATATTAAAAAAATTATTTTTTAACGTTCATTCTCCAGCGACGTCTTCCCCTTGGAACCCGCACTCCTCGACAGCAGGGGGTCTGCCCGCACCTAACCCGACCGAACCCCCCCACGGGTTCGACAACGGCTTCGGGGTCCAGCAGAACAACTCGGACGTCCTGGACAGCGAGTTTGACCTCCTCAGCATCAGAACCTGCTCCAAGAGACGCGAACCCGACTCCATCCTTCAACCCACGTCGATGACTTCCGTCCAATCAAAGGACTACCTTGGTGACCTCGGAGGTCAGTGGGCGGAGCAACTTGATTAGATGTTACCTGATGTTAACGATTTGTTAATTATTACTAATATCATTATTATTATCAATTTTATTATTGTTATTATCAATTAAAGTTATTATTATTAATATTTTAAGTATTAATATCACCCAATTGCTCTTATTGTTGTTGTTGTTATTGTTCCGGTGTGCCTATCATTCGATATGTTTCTCATACTGTTTTTAAATATTGACTTGCATCCTGAAAGATGACATTCGATGCTTTTGTGCCATTTTTTTTTAAAATTTAAATCATTAAATGATGCCATCCTTATTATCTACTCTTAATATCATTTTTATAATCATTCAATATTTTTCAATATTATTAATTATTATTATAAATATTATTAATTATTTTAATTATTATTTCATCGCATTTAAAATTCACTTTATTCAAAAAAATAAAACTTAAACAACAACTTAACATCATCCTCACTACTCCCTCCTTCCTTCAGAGGACCTCCTGTCGGGCACCATTTGGAGCCAACAACAGCAGCAACAACCAAAGCAACAACAACAACAACAGGACGACTTGCGACTGAAGTCTGGGAAGAAGTTGCAGTCCGTGGAGGAGTTCCTGGGTTCGAACGCGAACCTGGTTGACCTCAATGACCTCATAACGAAACCTCCGCCATCGAGTTTGTGACGTTGTTTTAATTTCTGAATAGACATTAGTCATCATTATCATTACTATTATTATTGTTTGTTTATTATTAATGTTATTATTACTTATTATTTAATATACGAATAAATATTAGTCATTATTATTTAACATTAATATTATTAATGCTTTTCAATTTTTTTTTTGCAGCAATAGCCAACCCATTTGCGATGCCTACCAATCCCAGGCCGGCCGCCGTTCCGACCAATCAGATTGCTGCGCAGCCTCCCTTCGGTTCACCCTGGCCGATGGCCGCTCTGGACGCGAACCCCGCTCCCGTCTTCTCGGCCAATCAGATTGCACCGTCGTACCCGCAACACAACAACCCTTTCTTATGAGTAGGAACGGGGAAGGAGTTTGGAGATCGTCGCACCGTGGCCTCCCCGTCGTCGTCGAGCTTCCTCGGACGAGGGGACGACTCTTCTTCCCGATTAAAACCTTCTCTCTTTTTCTCCTCCGAGAGATTCTCTTCCCGTCTTCCGCACGAAGATTCGAATCTGATTTTCTCAAATTTTCCGCCGCTTTCCGTAGGACTCTCCCCTACTCTGCAATCTCCGAGATCATGCTCGTTGTCGTCATCAGATAATCACTGTCATCATTATCATCGTCATCATCATCATCATGCTAGTTGCACTCGAGCGAGATTGAAAGGGCAGACGAGATATTTTTGCGAACCAGTCTGATTTCCATGGGCTTTCTTTGACAGCAGTCATCGCTGACATTAAATACAACCAAAAAAACAAAGAAATTATTGTCGTCTTCGTAGTTTTCTTTCTTTCTTTCTCGATCAATCGGTCAATTGAGATGGCGGATCTAATCTCCTTCCACGCACGAAGTCTTCGTTCGCCATTTTTACGTGTACGTGTAAATACCACGAACAATGCCTTAAGCTGCGCCCCGTCGCCGCCCGAGCACGACCGCTTTAGGGTATTCGGACTCGTGGCGCCGAGGAGAACCCCTCTCGCCCCGTTTTGGTCGCGCCCCGCCGATTCGACGCGCTTACTGGACGAGCCTTGCACGCGCGATTCATCTTCGGAGAACTTGCTGTGTTTGTGTTTTGGGAACTGATTTCTTCTGATTGGCTAAGGCGGCACTTGAGATGGGGATGTATAATTATATATGTGCTTATAATTATTGAGTTTATTATGAAAGTTTTGGGGCGTCTTCTTTGATGATATCCTAATCATGACTCATCTGTTATGCGCTTGTTGTTATTGTTGATGATGATGATGACGACGACGATGTAATTATTAGTGTAAAGATGTTAGCTGATGTACTCACTTCGATTGGAATGGTAATGCTGCTAATCATCACCTACTTAATTATTCATTAATGGCAATGCTATCATCACCTGCTTAATTATTCATTAATGGCAATGCTATCATCACCTGCTTAATTATTCATTAATGGTAATGCTATTATCACCTGCTTAATTATTCATTAATGACAATGCTATCATCACCTGCTTAATTATTCATTAATGGCAATGCTATTATCACCTGCTTAATTATTCATTAATGACAATGCTATTATCACCTGCTTAATTATTCATTAATGACAATGCTATTATTACCTGCTTAATTATTCATTAATGACAACGCTATCATCACCTGCTTAATTATTCATTAATGACAACGCTATCATCACCTGCTTAATTATTCATTATTGACAATGCTATCATCACCTGCTTAATTATTCATTAATGACAATGCTATTATTACCTGCTTAATTATTCATTAATGGCAATGCTATTATTACCTGCTTAATTATTCATCATCGCCAGTGCCGGCACCACTACCAGCTCTCAAAATTAAATTGAAAAATCAAAATTTATTCCAATTCAATAAGAAATATAATTATAATAATAAGATAATATAATTATAATAATAAGATAATATAATATGTTTATAATATAAATATTCCAAGGATTGTTGTCAACTAAAAAATGTTATGTCTTTGTTCCTTACATGATTCCACATTGTTTGTTTGTGTTGTTACTATCATTGTTATTTTGTTACCATTTATTATAATTAATAATAATATTATTATTATTATAGTTATTATTATTATTTTAATATTATTATAGTTATTAGTATTACTGGTATAACTTCGTTCTATTTTTATATTAGTTTTGTTGCTTCCGAAATAAGCCAGTGTTGTGAGTAAACTCTTCAATGTATTTTCACTGTTATGCAACATTTCTGATGATGATGGTGGTGATTGACTCATTTAATGATTGAGCATCTGCTCAACTTATTACAGCGGCACGTAACGTATTATTATTAAACTTATTATTATTATTATTATTATTATTATTATTACTTGGTATTACTCGGTCCTATTGGTTTCCCCTTTGTATTACATTAACAAATGCATTTACAAAGTCATTCATTTCTTCTGAGGAAACATCGGCAAATATTTTGGTTTTGGTTTTGATTTTTTAACGACTTCGTGGATTCATTTTCAATCGTTTAATTTTGAGGAGTTTTTTATTTTGTTTGTAATTAACCTTAACCTCTGACGATTGTGAATGCTCCTCCCTCTGGAGGGCGGATCCAGTTTTATTTATTTAGTACTTTACGTTTTAATTGGCTGGTTATGATAACCTGATTGGTCGATTGATTGATTGATTGATTGATTGATTGCATCAGCTTAATCAACCTTAATACACTGGCTAGTTAGGTCTGCTTAAACGATGATAACGTTAAATTTCGCGTATCCCGACCTTAATCATTCATTTTTTCTTTGCTCCACCTTTCAAAACTTCTGATTATTCAATTAATTAATTAATTATGCAATTATTCGACTGATATTCAGTGCCATCCCCTCTGCATCCTCAGATAGGTATGATGATGATGACGATGATGTACTTCTAGCTTAAAGCATATTCCCTTGCAAATTCAATGGTCTGCACGTGCCACAAGAAACTGTGTCTCTTGGTTTCAAGTAAACACTTTCAAAGAGTTTATTAAATTTTATAAAAAAAATAGTTTTATGCACTTTATAATTATGCAATCATTTAGTTTTTTTCTTGGGTGGGGAGCTTGAAAATGCAATGGTTGTGCTATCACTTCTCCTGATCTATTGATGGGTGGTTTCTGGCGTTTGTATGTAAAATTATAAAA
This sequence comes from Hirudinaria manillensis, assembly GCA_034509925.1. NCBI lineage: Eukaryota > Metazoa > Annelida > Clitellata > Hirudinida > Hirudinidae > Hirudinaria > Hirudinaria manillensis. The sequence continues at coordinate 2,938,787 of CM067536.1, forward strand.
ATAATAATATATATAATATTAAATAATACATATAATGAATTACTGTATAATATTTAATACATATATAAATAAATATAACTTGACATATTATACAACGTGGCCATATGGCACGGTTTGTTGTTAGTTTTCTTTGCCAAAGGTCAAGTGAAAGTTCATTGCACATTACTTGCTTCTCCAGCATAATCCGGATTGGATTTGCATAAGTTGAGGAGAGGGGAGTTTGCCGGCACCCGAGTCGTGCCAGAAACGGCCCGTATGACATTGAGTCTGCATATTTCCTTGAAATCCTTTTGTCTGGGATTTCCAGTCAAGTTTCTCGTCTATGGTAATTGCCAGGAAAGCTGTTGTTTATGTGGCTGGAATGCGTACCCCATTCGTGCGGAATGTCAACTCGCAGTCAGCAGGTCTTTATTGATTGATTGATTTATTTATTTATTTAATTTTTTTTTTATTGATTTGTTTATTTTTTGGAGAAGGATGTCTGAAGATCTATTGTTATATGATAGTTTGAAACTAATACTGTTTGAGAAATTCATCCGCGTCATTGAGGCGCCCTTGCATTCTGGTCGGAACTGTCCTAAGACAGTTATCCAGAAGACGTGTGTCGTCTGTATTCATAGACAACTTGATCACCTGTTTTGTATGTAATATATTAAATTGCATGAATAATAATATATCCATCAAGCTTTTAAGTAGATGTTAAAACGATATATAAATGTCATGTATAACGCATCCAAAGTTATAGTTAAAAATTACATCATATAACTATTATATTATCAACACGTTGTAATATAATTTTATAATATATAATTTATTATTATTATGCAATATAATTTGATTTTACAACTTATTATCTTTCGTTGCGCAGGTCCATTATCCGTTTATTTATAAAAAACATGTAAAATTTTAAGCGCTTGAAAAGTTTGCAAACTTCCTGATGGACTTTCACGTTTTGGTTCTCTTGCTTTTAGGGGCTGTGATTTCACATTGCGCCCCTGGTTTGAAATGGTCGCCTATTATGCCAGGAAAAGAAATTCAGTATACCGATTATTTCAACTTCGATGTGAACAAGGAATGGACAAGTTTCAGGATTAACTACAAGCGCGAGTTCAACTTGATTGGACAGGAAGAAGTAAGGAAAGCGATATTTGAGAAGAATCTGAAGGCAATCAAATTGCACAACTTCAGACATTCCAGAGGTCTCTCCTCTTTCAAAATGGCCGTCAACGAATTTGCAGACTTGACTTTTGAGGAGTACGTTGGGCTCATGTTGAGTTCCGCTATGACGAACAAGACGTTCCGCTACGGTAGCTCCTTCATGAAACCCTTGAACGTAGACAAAATCCCACAAGAAGTCGATTGGAGAGACCATGGATACGTCACACCCGTAAAGAACCAGGGCCAATGTGGTTCGTGCTGGGCATTCAGTTCAACGGGTGCCATTGAAGGGCAGCACTTCAGAAAGACTGGAAAGTTGGTATCTCTCAGCGAACAGAACTTGGTCGACTGTTCGTTTTCTTTTGGAAACAACGGATGCCACGGGGGTCTCATGGATCGGGCCTTTGAATACGTTAAACAGAACTCTGGAATCGATACCGAAGCTTCGTATCCGTACGTTGCCCGCGAACAGAGGTGTAGTTTCAACAACGCAACGGTCGGTGCAACGGTATCTGGTCACGTAGACATCGTTCCAGACGAACAGAAACTCCAGGAAGCTCTTGCAACAGTTGGTCCAGTCTCCGTTGCCATAAACGCTGGCCTTCAGTCGTTTCGATTTTATTCAGAAGGTGTCTATGACGAATCCGAATGCGATCCTGCTGGCTTGAACCACGGCGTGCTGGCAGTGGGCTATGGATCAGAGAGTGGAAAAGATTTTTGGCTCGTTAAGAACAGTTGGGGAGAGAGTTGGGGAATTGGTGGGTACGTCAAAATGGCGAGGAATAAAAGGAACCAGTGTGGTATTGCCAGTATGGCCAGTTACCCGCTCGTGTGATCAACAGTGGTACTTGAACAAAACTGCCACGTGAACTGCAATGTCAAATTTATCGATTTCGTTTGATTGTTTTGATATATCATTTCATTTTTTATAAATAGTTTGGTTCAATTATTTTGACATTTCAATAAAAGTTATTATTAAAAAAAAATCAGTGCAAGTATCCTAAAAGTTCATGTATTGTATGTATTTATAATAGTCATCCACAATGGCAAATACAAACCTTCATTTAAATATTTGTTTCTAACAATAACAAATAAATATATAACTATTTGCAACTCATTGGATTACACCATAATTAGCTATTTTAGTAAGGCATTTTCAATGAAATTTAGGTCAGAACATTATTATTTAGTGCAGTCAACCGTGATTATAATTTTATTTCATAGAAACAATAACGAATAATTTAAATTAATAATAATGTAAAAAAATCCTCGGTAGTGCCACGGATAATAAATTACGATTACGATTTTAGCTCAGACTTCAAATTTCTTTTAAGATAACTTCGAAGAATTGCTTTCAACATAATGGTTAATATAACAAAACTTTTATTATTTTACAAGAGTCAACTTGGAGAAGAATGTCTGAAAATCTATTGTTATATGGTAGTTTGAAACTAATGTTATTTGAGAAATTCATCCGCGTCATTGAGTCGCCCTTGCATCCTGGTCGGAACTGTCCTAAGACAGTTATCCAGAAGACGTGTGTCGTCTGTATTCATAGACATCCTGATCACCTGTTTTGTATGTAATATATTAAATTGCATGAATAATAATATATCCATCAAGCTTTTAAGTAGATGTTAAAACGATATATAAATGTCATGTATAACAAATTTACAGTTAAAAATTATATCATATAACTATTATATTATCAACACGTTGTAATATAATTTTATAATATATAACTTATTATTATTATGCAATATAATTTGATTTTACAACTTATTATCTTTCGTTGCGCAGGTCCATTATCCGTTTATTTATAAAAAACATGTAAAATTTTAAGCGCTTGAAAAGTTTGCAAACTTCCTGATGGACTTTCACGTTTTGGTTCTCGTGCTTTTAGGGGCTGTGATTTCACATTGCGCCCCTGGTTTGAAATGGTCGCCTATTATGCCAGGAAAAGAAATTCAGTATACCGATTATTTCAACTTCGATGTGAACAAGGAATGGACGAGTTTTAGGATTAACTACAAGCGCGAGTTCAACTTGATTGGACAGGAAGAAGTAAGGAAAGCGATATTTGAGAAGAATCTGAAGGCAATCAAATTGCACAACTTCAGACATTCCAGAGGTCTCTCCTCTTTCAAAATGGCCGTCAACGAATTTGCAGACTTGACTTTTGAGGAGTACGCTGGGCTCATGTTGAGTTCCGCTATGATGAACAAGACGTTTCGCTACGGTAGCTCCTTCATGAAACCCTTGAATGTAGACAAAATCCCACAAGAAGTCGATTGGAGAGACCATGGATACGTCACACCCGTAAAGAACCAGGGCCAATGTGGTTCGTGCTGGGCATTCAGTTCAACGGGTGCCATTGAAGGGCAGCATTTCAGAAAGACTGGAAAGTTGGTATCTCTCAGCGAACAGAACTTGGTCGACTGTTCGTTTTCTTTTGGAAACAACGGATGCCACGGGGGTCTCATGGATCGGGCCTTTGAATACGTTAAACAAAACTCTGGAATCGATACCGAAGCTTCGTATCCGTACGTTGCCCGCGAACAGAGGTGTAGTTTCAACAACGCAACGGTCGGTGCAACGGTATCTGGTCACGTAGACATCGTTCCAGACGAACAGAAACTCCAGGAAGCTCTTGCAACAGTTGGTCCAGTCTCCGTTGCCATCAACGCTGGCCTTCAGTCGTTTCGATTTTATTCAGAAGGTGTCTATGACGAATCCGAATGCGATCCTGCTGGCTTGAACCACGGCGTGCTGGCAGTGGGCTATGGATCAGAGAGTGGAAAAGATTTTTGGCTCGTTAAGAACAGTTGGGGAGAGAGTTGGGGAATTGGTGGGTACGTCAAAATGGCGAGGAATAAAAGGAACCAGTGTGGTATTGCCAGTATGGCCAGTTACCCGCTCGTGTGATCAGCAGTGGTACTTGAACAAAACTGCCACGTGAACTGCAATGTCAAATTTGTCGATTTCGTTTGATTGTTTTGATATATCATTTCATTTTTTATAAATAGTTTGGTTCAATTATTTTGATATTTCGGTTCAATAAAAGTTATTATTAAAAAAAAATCAGTGCAAGTATCCTAAAAGTTCATGTATATATAATAGTCATCCACAATGGCAAATACAAACCTTCATTTAAATATATGTTTCTAACAATAACAATTTGCAATTGGATTACACCATAATTAGCTATTTTAGCAAGGCATTTTCAATGAAATTTAGGTCAGAACTAGTGCAATCAACCGTGATTATAATTTAAATTAATATATGTAGTAGTGCCACGGATAATAAATTACGATTACGATTTTAGCTCAGACTTCAATTCTGTTCGGTAATTACTTTCAACATAATATAACAAAACTTTTATTATTTTACAAGAGTCAAGACAATTCTTTAATTGATATAAGCAAATTTGGCTAGTAGTTTTGTGACCAATTTTCTTGGATCATGGCTTTCCAAATTCTAGGAAATATTAAGAAACAGTCTTTAAATTAATATTTTAATAGAAATAGTATAAAAATATCAGCTAACGTCCACGCCCAGCTCCAACAGATCCTCTTGAAAGTGAAGTTTGGAATAATTATAGTAACCACGCAGCAGCTTTTGAGCTTGTCCGTGGTTCTTATCATCCCTGATAATCTTCAGCACCGTTTTAGCAAAGGTTGGCGCTCTCATCTAAAATCATTAAATTAGTGCCTTAAACTCAAATACATTCGATTGATTGAAAATTGAATAAAATAAAATAATTAAAATGCAAATAATCATTCGAAAACAATCGCCACATCTTCGGAATTAGAAAAGACTCGTGGTCGCAGAGTCGTGAATCAAGCTTCCGTGCTACTGTTTTTTAGCCAATAACAACATTTTAAAAATCAATTCAAGAGTTTAAACAATTTTAAATAATTAATTTTTAAATAATTAATCCATTGATTCAGTCTTTAACAATTATTTTGATATTTCGGTTCAATAAAAGTTATTATTAAAAAAAAATCAGTGCAAGTATCCTAAAAGTTCATGTATATATAATAGTCATCCACAATGGCAAATACAAACCTTCATTTAAATATATGTTTCTAACAATAACAATTTGCAATTGGATTACACCATAATTAGCTATTTTAGCTAGGCATTTTCAATGAAATTTAGGTCAGAACTAGTGCAGTCAACCGTGATTATAATTTAAATTAATATATGTAGTAGTGCCACGGATAATAAATTACGATTACGATTTTAGCTCAGACTTCAATTCTGTTCGGTAATTACTTTCAACATAATATAACAAAACTTTTATTTTACAAGACAATTCTTTAATCGATCTGGGCAAATTTGACTAGTAGTTCTGTGACCAATTCTCTTGGATCATGGCTTTCCAAATTCTAGGAAATATTAAGAAACAGTCTTTAAATTAATATTTTAATAGAAATAGTATAAAAATATCAGCTAACGTCCACGCCCAGCTCCAACAGATCCTCTTGAAGGTGAAGTTTGGAATAATTATAGTAACCACGCAGCAGCTTTTGAGCTTGTCCGTGGTTCTTATCATCCCTGATAATCTTCAGCACCGTTTTAGCAAAGGTTGGCGCTCTCATCTAAAATCATTAAATTAGTGCCTTAAACTCAAATACATTCGATTGATTGAAAATTGAATAAAATAAAATAATTAAAATGCAAATAATCATTCGAAAACAATCGCCACATCTTCGGAATTAGAAAAGACTCGTGGTCGCAGAGTCGTGAATCAAGCTTCCGTGCTACTGTTTTTTAGCCAATAACAACATTTTAAAAATCAATTCAAGAGTTTAAACAATTTTAAATAATTAATTTTTAAATAATTAATCCATTGATTCAGTCTTTAACAAGAGAGTTCAACTCTGCTCAATGTTGTTAGAATTTTACATTAGAAGGCAATTAAGTTGATATATTCGTAAATAATTTTTAAAGGAGACAAAATAATAAAATGACAAATGAGATAATAAAATATAATTATATTAAAGATAATAATTATAATAAAGAATAGCTTACTATTTGCTGGATCAAACTACGTCGGTCCCAATATGTGCTTCTATTGAAAAAAATGTCATAAATATAATCATATTTCACAACAATTATGTTTTCAAATTCACATAAATCCTCACGTTTCCTTATGACCGTCAAAGATACTGCACATAAAATTCATCACCTTTCTGTTAATAAAATTAGTCTGGATGTACTTGTATTTTATTATTATTATTATATAATATAATATATTAGTAATTATCATAATTTTAATAACAAATATAATTATTTTAATTATAATAACAATGAAAAATAATGATCGTGGTCATCATCGTCATTATCTCCATCTTCATCATGTTTGGCATATTATTATTATGATTATGATTATTATTATTATGATTATGATTATTATTATTATTATTATTATCATTATTATTTTGTTATTTTTACTAAGAAACGTCTCCCACAAAAATAATTAATTACTTTTTCAATTCGGTAGATAAATATCCGGAATTTATGCAACTTTCCACTAAAACACTGAAAATTCATTTAAATGTTTATAGTTTGGAACCAAATTAATTATTTGTAATAATTACTGGTAGAAGCGGCGATAGCCCCAGTGTCTCAATGTAACCAAAAGAACCTATTTAAAAGAAATAGTGTTAGTAATTGGGATAAAATTTTATTAAAAAGGAGTATATATTAGATAACATTCAAAACTTACTTGTTCTAATATCTGCATGCGCGATGCTTGGCTGAGCAGGTCATTTTTTGTAAATTTAACTGGTTGGCGATTTCCAATTTCATGGAACATCTCAGGTGTGACCAACAGGGCGTCGTCGATATTAAAATGACGTAGATCTTCAGCATTTATCTGTGGCTAATTATTAATAATTAAGGCATTATAAATAATAATTTGATCATATCAGTTAGAAATAGTTTAACACTAAGAGGGCTACTAATTACAAATTATGCAATTGTATTATAACATAGCAAATATTAAAATTATAGGCATTACAAATTCTGACCACATCTATAAATCCTTGCCAGCCTTGGTATAATGCATTATCTTCTGGGGAAATGTTCGACGGAGAATGAGCAAGAAACCTCTTAAAAGGCTTGCGATTCCAAAGTTCCAAAATTTCCTTATTTCTTCTTCATGACAAGAATTTAGATTAAAATTTGAATTATTTATGAAAAGAACGAAAAGCAAACTTACTCGAACATAAAACAGTTCCGGATGTCAATATTTTCCAGGTTTGGTAGTTCCGAGATGGCGTCTATAAGTTTGTACGTGAAGCGTGATGTAAATCTTCCATGTTTTCCGACGTAAGTTATTTCGGCTCCTCTTAAGTCCAACGTCCTGAAAATATCGTTTTAGATTTATTTTAATATTTTAATAAATATTTTGAACGCAAGTTTTAATTGCACCTTAATTGTCTCATGCCGGTCAAAATGTTTATAAAAAATGGACTGAAAGATGTGTTAGGCAGAGCCAAAACTTTGAGGTTTTTAAGACTTCTTATAGATTCTAAAACTGAATCATCGAGATGCTCTCTTTCCAATTTCAAAACTTCCAAAGTATCAGAAAATGGTGTAAGGTTCAAGCGCAATTGATTTTTTTCTTCTGAATAACGATATCCAAGTGTCAAAAACAACTTTTTGAGTTTAGGAAATGGAACATTTGGCAAGTCTACCGCTGATCTAAAAAAATATTATTTTAAATGATTAATTAATAAATAAATAAATAAATATTAACTCATTTAAAGATAATTCGTACCTCTTCCAATATGATAAATCCAAACATTGGATTGAAGATCCTAGTGCACGGAGATGAGTCATTAAATTTGGGGAAAATTTATCAACATCGATTGACAAACTTCTAACTGGATATTTTGAACGACTTATTAGTTTCAGGCGATGTTGCTCTAAATCATCATTAACCGACAATCGATCTGATACATCAACATGTTCCCATCGAAGAACATCCCTGAATGATAGCAAACGAGATATTTCACGTTGATGCATTGCCAGTCCTAATTCTTTGCTTTTTATGATAATCTTCTCAAACAGATAAGGAGGAAGAATCCATTTTTTCGAACCAGAGGAAACTGCAAAACAATTGGCCACATGTGATTATCTGTTTAAGATTACTCGTTTCAATACTAGAATGCTTTTGCATTGCAATTTATAGAGGTAGCTCGATTAAGGCTTAAAAATTCATCATTGCTGACAAAGTCCTACAGTATCCCAGCAACAGCATAAACAATATATCGATGATGCAACTTTCATTCACCGGTCGGCATTAAAATAATAATAATAATAATAATAATAATAAATAATTAACAGGCGTTGATTTTAATATTGAATGTTCAAGATGTTCCAAGACACGTTGCCTCAATTCATTTAATTAATATTTACAACATAACTACATTAAAATCAATAATTTGCTTAAACAACTCCCCAGGTGGTGCTACCTCATTATTGCAAATTTATTAATTTATTTAACGAAAATAAACCAAAAATATCAGCAAAATCTTACAACGACATCCAATCAACCAACCATTTTTGAAGAGTCCTTCGTGAAACACCTCGAAGAATTTAAACGCAGTCAACTCGAGCAAGTTGTCCTGCATGCTTTGCAATCCATTTCCGGTTGACATATTTTATATTTTGACAGATAAACGTTTGATTAGTTCAAGTTTTTAGCTTCAAAATAGAACGTATAATAATTATCAACTTAATTAAATCTTCTGTTGATATCGAAGATGATGTATTTATATTTTAAAATTCTATTTACGTTTTGTAAAATAAAATTTTATAATTAAATGAATAATAATAATAATAATAATAATAATAATAATAATAATAATAATAATAATATGCGTCTCGAGCGAGTGGTCGTGCGGCTGTTTTTCGCGAATTCTCGATAATTTTACGGTTTTTGCGGCAGTTTTGCTTTTTTTCTGACCATTTCGTGTCCCCTACATTCCGTTTAGGATTGTGAGACCATTCTCAAGTTCAAAGGTGAAAAACTGAAGTTGAACAGCGTAAATTTATCTGTCGACGTCTTGCATTGTTCTAGACTCCACAACTTCAGGAAAACAGAAGAGAAAGAAATCATTTTAAGCCTGTTTGCTTCCGAGAGCGTCTGCTAGTCGATGCTTTTGTGAATTTTTGGATTTAATTCAACTTGAGGAATCGTCGGAAAGAACAAGAAGTAAACAATGCAAACCCGCGCGCGCACCTCGTTGGCTCTCACAAAGGTGAAAGACTGTTCTGGCCCTTCTGAGACTCCAGTGACTGTACAGCCAAAGTGCGAATATTGTGATGCGGAATTCAAAACATCCAAAGGAGCAAGAATTCACGAAAGTCGCGTCCATCCAGTTCAGTGTCACGCAAAAAGGTCAGGAAAAAGCTACGGAAAATGTAGATGGGATAAAGAGGAATCCCATGTGATGGCAATGTTGGAGATAGAACTGAAGCAACAAGGAGTTAGATTCATCAACATTGAACTCCACAAACATTTCCCTCACCGAACCTTGGCCTCCATTCGAGGACATAGAAGACAGACAGAATACAGAACTATTCTCCAGCAATGCATCAGTAAAACCAGGTCCTCAGAAAATTTTCAGACGTCAGTAGCCGAGAGTCCAACTGAGCTGACTGCAAGTAGAAATTCTGTGTGCGAAGAATCATCTGAGGAAGTTCACTCGGGACATTCAAAAGAACTATGGAGGAATATGTCGAGAGCTGAAGCTGGACTTAATGACCAGGAAAGAAAGAGAATCAATATCGCCCTCTCCAGGCACTTCCCGGATATGAGTGTTAGGCGCATAAAGAGAATCAGAAACAAGCCTGGTTATAAGAGCCTTCTAAGCAATGCCTTTCAGGATTCTGTGGCCTCGGGACAGACTGAAAACCAGATTTTAGGAATGCCGCCTACGAATGGGGAGCAAGAGAAAATAGTCAGTAACTCAATTGCAATAGACAATCAGTTAAAGTTGAAACAGTTTGTGATTGAAAGATACCAAATGATCCATCTAGATGGTGAAGAGTTCTCCAACCTCATAAACGTGAAGCTCCCGAGAACAGAGAGAATCTCACTGATTAATAAGGAATATGAAAAGTGGATCTCAATTCAAGTTCCACAGAAGATCAATAGCAGTGAGCCCAAACAACCTGACAATCGTGCTGAGAGTGCCCATAGAAACAACGATCATGTCCAAAGCAAATCAGAAAACCAATGCATAACCTTCCGGAAGACAAAAATCAGGGTGTCAAAGAAGGAACAAAAAAAAGTTAGAGCGACAGAAGTGCTATGCTAGTCTGCAAAAACTTTTCCGAAAAAGTCCAACATTTGCAGCGCACTCGGTTTTGAAAGGAGAATATGAAGTCCAGACAGGCGCTTTCCCTGCGGGGTTGGCGGATTATTGGAGCGAGATCTTTGGGGAGACATCGGTGGAGGATGACAGGCCTCTGGTGACGGTCAGAGACATCGCAACAGAAATGCAAGATCCGATCACCAGATGGGATGTAGAGATCGCATTCCGGGGACTAAAAGACAGCAGCCCTGGACAGGATGGCATTCGAAAAAGGCATCTTGCAAAATTCAGTTATGACCATCTCGCTGTTCACATGTCTCTCTGGTTGCTAACAGGAGTACCTCCCGCATCATTCAAATCGGGAATCGTCACGTTCATTCCGAAGAATAAAGAGGCCTCGACTCCGAGCGATTATCGACCTATCACTGTTGGTCCGATTATGGCGCGTCTCTTCCATCGCATCCTTGGGAGTAGAATGTTGGGGAATTGGCCCCTCTCATCGAGACAAAAAGCTTTCTGTCCGGGGGATGGCATTGCACAAAATCTCTTGCTCATCAAATCAATAATTCAAAAAAAGAAAGAGCAGATCCAAAAACTTAACCTGACATTTGTCGACGTCACCAAAGCTTTCGACTCAGTATCCCATAAATCTATCCTCAGGGCTGCTGCCAGACTCGGTACTCCACCTCTCCTCCTAAACTACTTAGAGGAACTGTACAAAGAAAGTGAGGTTCACTTTAAAGTCGAGGGAGTACTTACTAGAGGGGTACAGGTGAAAAGGGGAGTTCGTCAAGGAGACCCGATGTCCCCCAACTTATTCAATGCGGTCATGGATATGATAACCAGCGAACTGGATCAATCAATTGGTGTCACGGCTGGCAGAAATTCAGCGTTCAGATGCAATTATATTCGCTGATGATCTGGTGGTGATGTCAAAGACTGACATCGGAATGAAGAAGTTGATGGAGCAACTTGAAACTGCAATGGGCAGCGCAGTACTTAAGATCAATCCAAACAAGTGCGCTACAATCAGAACGGAAATCCATTGCAAAGAAAAACGCTGGATAATCAATCCTACGCCCTACATTAAATTTGAATCACAGGATATCAAAGCAATAGACGTCTCACAGACCTACAAATACCTGGGGATACAGATTGGAGTTCGAAAGCAGCCAGTGTCGATCGGTTATGAAATTCAAAAGTCTCTCAACTCCATTTCAAAAGCACCAATTAAGCCTTGCCAACGCCTATATATTTTAAAAGTCCATCTGATACCAAGCCTCGTTCACAAACTTACCTTTGGCGAGGTCAACCTCGGTTCTCTGAGTTCCTCAGATACCGCGATTAGGAAAGCAACAAGACATTGGCTTCATCTTCCAAAGGATGTCCCAAAGCAATTTTACCATGCTCCCGTCAAATCCGGTGGTCTGGGAATTCTCCCACTTAAACAATGGGTTCCCCGGCTCAGAATAAATAGATTGACAGAGATCTTCTCTGAGACAGGTGGTCGTAAAGATGAATTCCTGTTGGATGTTCTTAGGAACAACACCCTGATCATGAGAGAATTCCGGAAATTTGGAACATCGGAGGCAAAACAAGCAAAACTGGATTGGAAAGTGGCGGCCTCAGAGAGCCTATACAAAACTGTAGACGGTTATGGATTAAGATCATTCACCAGAGGAATTGGAATGAGTGATTGGATTTCAGCAGCGGTTCCAAGAGTTCCATCTGGCCAATACATCAAATGCATAAAAGTCCGAGCGGCCGCCCTTCAGACTCCGAGCATCGAGATGGAATCCTCTGGCTTCAAGGAGATGCGGGGAGGGCTGCAATTCTTTCGAATCGCTGGGCCACATGATCCAGAGATGCCCGAGAACGGATGGCCCAAGGCATGAAAGACACAACGCTGTCGTCAGGGAATTAGAACGGGAATTACGAAAAAGGGGTTACACTACGGTAATAGAGCCCCATATTCCCACAGAAAAGGGACTCAAAATTCCTGATTTGTGTGCCTGGACACGTGACCTCTACATAGTGACTGATGTTGCCGTGACATCCGATGATTATGATTTAGACAAGTGTCATGAGAGCAAGGTTTCAAAGTACGGCATTAAAGATGTTCATGATTGGATGCTGAGGAATGCCCCAGTGGGCGTCCAAAGAATGCTTCCGAAGGTTGGCGCCTGCGTTTGCAACTGGAGAGGAGTCTTGAGTGCAGAATCATACAGATTCTGGAGAGAGTGCGGCGCTTCGAAGACGAGTTTAATGTACGTTGTGCTCTCGGTCCTCAGTCACAGTTACAAAATCTGGAGGGCTCACAGGTGCCCACTTCCGAGGGCAATCGCACTTTCTCGGACTGCGAATTCTCAATGACATTGGCAGTTGACGTTACTCGGCGCGTTCGATCGTGATTTCACCTTCTGACCGAATGTCCAGGGTGATCTCGGGCCCTAGTGCGGACACTAAACTTTGGAGAGGCCGTCGGAATATTCTTGTTTGTGTTTTGGGTGTGAGGCCGAGAAAATAAAAAAAAATAAAAAAATAATAATAATAATAATATGACGAGGGGATTTTTTCTATTTGCTTGATTGTCGTGATTATTTGTATCACAATGATTGTTATGGTCGGGAAAATAAATGGTGTTGCAGCCATTAAAAAAAAAAAAAATAATAATAATAATAAATATATATATATATATTCTAAATTGCTAGCAATGCAATTTGCTTTGCAAATATTGTTTCATGTAAAATGATACCATTTTGTCTCTGCATGCGATTTAAATTTTCTGGGCGAAACACGATTTCAAAACAAACTAACTTGACAAGAAAGGATTAAAATAATCTTTTAAAACTTGATTAATATTAAAAATGTCAACTTTGACCCTCGGATTTTTAGAATCCTGGTAACTTCAGCAGCTATTTCAACATGACTTTCACATTTCTCCACTGAAAGTTTCTCAAAATTTCAGAATAAAAGAAATTGAAAAAAGCTAGAAATGAAATTCAAATGTTTAATTTAGAATGATAACATCATCATACTTCTTGAGGCCAATACAGATTCGTCAGTTTCGTTTTGTCGTATATGTCGCCATGAACGTCATCAGAGCGACAAGATTGCTGGACGCGGATGCAGTCGATGTCGACAAGAGGAGGAAAAAGAAAATGAAACGATTTTGTTAGAAAATCAACATAGGCCCCTTAAGATGAATATCTATTTGGGTCACAGAGCAACGCGATGATTGGTGGGTGCAATTCCTGAGGTCATTCTTTGAAAATATGAGGTCACTAGATTGGCCAATTACGTTCGGAAGATGTGGACCGGAAGGAATTGGAGTCGTCAAGTTAATTGGATTAGACGGATGACGTAATTGAATACGTTTATCTAATAAATAAATGCTATTTGGTTTAAAATGCGTCTGAAATTAAATGAAAGATTTATATTATATACTTCCTAAGTAGGCCAAAATATTTCATACTAGCTCTAAGTAGGTCAAAATATATCATATATTAGCTCTGAACAGTTAAAAAGAATTTAAAAAATTAAAGTATTGATAAAATATAAACAATCGATCACATTTTTGTTTATTTACTACCACGATATTAATCATTTCTAAAAGTATTTTAATACATCATTATAATATGTTCATTATAATAATACCTTTCATTACAATGAATAAATTATAATATATTTATTATAATAATACATTTCATTGAAATGTATAAATTATCCTCTGCTTAAACGAGACATTACGATATCGTTTCAGTTTTATTATTTCCATTATTAAAAAAATAATTGTTATAATATGAATCTCATATAAAAGCCTTTGTTGGCCAAAATTATTTTAATTTTATGTTCAATCGATTAGAAAAGAATTATAATAATTTATTCATTCCATTATATTTATTCAATAGATGGTGATTCATGGAGTTTGGAAGTAGGTCGCGTCACTGTTTGATAGGGCACGAATGGAATTCATGGTTGTTATTCATTTTTCCTCATTCTTCCTCTTCTTCTTCTTCTTATTATTCTTATTATTATTTTTAGTATTATTATTATTATTATTATTTTATTTTTTTTTTTTTTCCTTTATTTTCTCGGCCAAAAAAATCATCCAACAGCAAACGCGATCATCAAACACCTCAACTAACATCCACTGTCCCCCATCCGGGCCCGAGATCACCCCGGGACATACAACCGCATTCCCCAGCGCCAACAACACCGCGCTATAAACAAGCGACATCAACCATAATCAATCACTATAGTCCAATTCGCCGGCGCCAACGTTTATGAGTTCTGCGCTTATGGAATTTCCACATAAGGTAGGTGTCCAGCAAAACCGATGTTGCCAGGTACATCATGCCGTTTCTGGACAGACCGATGCCCCGCCATGACAAGTAAGATCTGGAGGATATTACACCTCTGAAGTTGCATACAAAGGCGGTTACTAAGATCTTCGGAGAGAGAGCACCCCCAGGGTTATTGTTAGACATCCAGATGTGGATGTCTTTGGAGTTATATTTCCCTGTCTTGGATGAGTGGACCTCGTCCAGTGAGGCGGTATCAGAGACAATGGTGACGTCGCATACGATTGAATCGTCCTTACTCCACGCGACTAGGTCAGGGACTCTGATGCCTTCCTCAACTGGTATCCTCGGCTCGATTTTGGTGAAGTACCCTTTCTCGGCCAACTTCGTTTCCAGCCGATGGACGAGGTTGTTGTGCCTCTCTCGTCTCGATACATCCATTCCTGGACAAACCTGGAAAATGTGATCCAGGCTCTCGGTGACTCTGCAACCGGCGTCACACTTGGTGTTTACCTCTGGATGATATCTGGAAACCCGGAGATTGCATGGGAGGACGCCTGCTCTGACCTTTAAGCACTTTAAGTAGTCACTCGGGAACAATCTTGAACGCCCATCCGCGATCCATTCACTGATACCGACACCCTGGAAAAAGGACTGGAGTCCAAATCCGTCTACCGAGCTGTAAAGGCTCTCAAGAGTCTCTTCCTTAAGTCGTTTTTTGGCTGACGACTCCGAATTTAATTGCCCGAACTTCCTGTGTTCTCCAAGGACGATGCTGTTGTCCTTTAGAGTGTCGAGCAAGAATTCGTCTTCATTGCTTTTCGAGCGAGCCATCATAGATCTCATTCTGCTGGTTCTGATGAGTGGAACCCACTTTCTGAGCTGCAGTAGTCCCAATCCACCAAACTTCAGCCCCGCATGGAAGAAGGCGGTCGGCGTGTCTTTTGGGAGGCGCAGCCATTGCCTGACGGCGGATCTTACTTTCGTGTCTGCAGCCTTTAGAGATTTCAAAGAGATTTTATTGAAGGTAAGATAGTGCACGAGGCTTGGAATAAGGTTCGATCTTAGGGTGTAGAGTTTTTGATTTGGCTTTAAAGGAGCTGTAGATATTGCATGCAAGGATTTATGCATTCTGTCGCCTAGTGACGCGTATTTCATTTTTGGGCCAATGTCAATTCCAAGATATCGGTAGGTGTCGAGAATGTTCATTGCCTTGATTGGCAGCTGGCTGACACTGAGGTAAGAATCCGGGTCAACAATCCAAGGACTGTTTTTCTTTTGCACTTTCGCTCTCAGTGAAGAACATTTTTGGGCATTCATAATTAGTCCAACTTTTGCCAGAGATTCCTCGACTTGTTTCAACAACATCCTCATTCCAATATCAGTAGAGGATAGCAGGATCAAATCATCTGCGAACGCCAAATAATTGCATTTGACTGATGAACTAACATCGCCAGTCACACCGATGGATTGGTCTACCTCTGACATCACCATGTCGATAACCGCGTTGAAAAGTAGAGGAGACATTGGATCTCCTTGCCTGACTCCTCTATTAACTGGTATGTCCCGACTCAATTTGCCTCCAATCTTCATTTGAACTGAACAATCGCGGTAGGCCTCTGAAATGTATCTCAACAAAAAAGGAGGAGTTCCCAATCTGTGAGCCGCTCTTACAATGGACTGGTGTGAAACCGAATCGAAGGCTTTGGTCACATCAATGAACGTGAGATTGAGATTCTGTTTCTGTTCCTTCTTTTTCTGTATGATTGCTTTCACGAGCCATATATTATCCGCCAGGCCATCACCGTGTCTGAAAGCCTTCTGACGATTTGAGATGGACCAGTGTGCGAGCATTCTCTTGCTCAGCAATCGGTGAAATAAACGACCGATGATTGATCCCACCGTAATTGGTCTAAAATCCTCTGGCTTCAGACTTTCTTGTTTCTTTGGAATGCAGGTGACAATTCCTTTCCTGAGTGCATCGGGGGGGCATCCAGTAAATAACCAAAGCGTCATGTGAGTCGCCAGGTCCTCCGGTGCAATTTTGTTCAGATCAATTTTTTTCATGCCGTCAAAGCCGGGGGCAGAATCTTTCAATCCTTTTGCCGCGTGAATGATTTCATCGACCGTGATTGTAATGTCCATTTCATCGATAGGCTCAATCGTTTCATCCAATGGCCGGGAGTCGGTTTTGGAAGCTTGAGTGAAAACCTTCTCCCAATACTCCACCAATGTTTCATCGGAAGGACATACTGCATTTTTCTCGTAGTCACCTTTCATTACCGTTTGTGCCCCAAGACTTGGACTTTTCCTAAACAGCTGCTGGATCCTCGCATACTGCTCCTTCCGACGCCTCTCTTTTATCGCACGCTTTGAGTTGCGATTGATCCATTTGACGAATTTGCGGCCACTTGTTTGCACCTTGTCTTGCTTCTTCGTCTGATGTTTCTTTGCCACTTTTTGAGTCCTCTTCTTTGACACTGTTATGCCAGCAATCCATCTCTGATATTCTATGTTGATAAGTGACCTTTTAATCTCGTATACCTCAGTGGAATCAATGAGCGAACTGAACTCTTCATCAGACAATCGAAGAAAAAATCTTCTTCTTTCAATGAATTGCAAGGGACCAATAATATTTTCTGGGTCTAATGCTTTGCAACAGGCTGAGATACCAGCATCGGCCTTAACGTCTGCCATTATAATATTTGAGAGAAGATGACGATATTGAGGCTTATTTCTAATCACTTTTATAGCATCCACACTGAGGGAGGGAAATTGCTGCTGAAGTGAGAGGTTGATTCTGTTTTTGTGTGTTCCCCCAAGACTAAGTTCAGCCTTGGCCAGTACATTCCATGACTCAGTGTTATGCAAATTGGGAACAAAACACTCACTATCCTCTGATGGATTAGAATCCTGACAAAAATTGGTTCCTTGATGCATCAACTCCTCATTTGCTATTGTTGAGTGATTGAGATATTTTTCTAGAGTTGTCTTGTATTTCTCGGTTAATCTACGGCTTTTGATGGCATTCAACGATCTATGTTCAAATCTTTTGTGGAGTTCCTGATTGACATTGTGAACTCCCTTTCTAATCAATTCAACCTCCATGGAAGCCAGCATGCAATATTCTTCTTCAGTCCATCTTGCCTTGGAAGAGGGAAGACCTGCTCTAATTTTATGATATTCTTCTGGATGAATTCTGTTTTCATGTATATGTTTACCTCTAACAGAAGCAAATGTCTTTGCACAAAATTCACAATGCACCTGTGTTCCAACAGAATCTGAAGAATTTTCTTTCTTTCTTTGACAGCCAAAGACTTTATTCTGACAGTTCTTATCTTCCATAATCACCAAACCAACACCAAATACAATCAACCGCTGAGGAATAACGATTCCTGTGTTTGTAAACCTGTTTGTTACCCGAAAGAAATGTCGAATACAACGGGTGTGCAGGTATATTTTCCCCTTTTTCTAAATTCCCTCGGGGAAGTAGGCTGTTCACCGAAAGACAAACTAACGGTAGGGGACACGAGCAGAAAGTAAAATCAATTAAAAAAATTGACTTTGAAGCGATGTTTAATCGTTTAAACTCGAGAGCCAAAACAAAACATGCGCACTTATCGCTCGCTCGAACATATTATTATTATTATTATTATTATTATTATTATTATTATTATTATTATTATTATTATTATTATTATTATTATTATTATTATTATTATTATTATTATTATTATTATTATTATTATTATTATTATTATTATTATTATTATTATTATTATTATTATTATTATTATTATTATTATTATTATTATTATTATTATTATTATTATTATTATTATTATTATTATTATTATTATTATTATTATTATTATTATTATTATTATTATTATTATTATTATTATTATTATTATTATTATTATTATTATTGTTATTAATATTATTATTATTATTATTGTTATTATTATTATTATTATTATTATTATTATTATTATTATTATTATTATTATTATTATTATTATTATTATTATTATTATTATTATTATTATTATTATTATTATTATTATTATTATTATTATTATTATTATTATTATTATTATTATTATTATTATTATTATTATTATTATTATTATTATTATTATTATTTTTTTTTTATTTTTTTTTATTTTTTTTTTTTTCCTTTTATTAGCCCAGCCAAAAACTCACAGAAAGCAATCAATTCATACAATTCATAATCCGATTCAATAATTTTAGGTCCGCCAATGGGTCTGGGAAATCCCGTCAGACCATTCAAAAAAAGGAACTTTCAAGTCGATCTTACGAGTCATTGTACATTCACAAATGTAATTCAATTCAACTTCTTTTTTCTTCTTCTCCAGGCGTTATTTTTATAAGTTCGCCAAATCTTATGGGTCTCCTGCAACGTTTTGATGGAGGTCCACATGAGAAACCTCCTCGAGACCCCAAATCTTCTCCAAACCCTCCAAGACTCTTCTGCTATTGCTCCTCTCCAGTTCAAGACCAGGGCGGTGATGGTACCTTTCTGACTCCGTTGTTCTGGCATCGGATTATTTTCCTTCATCCATTGGTGGATTCCCGGAAGGTCATACTTTGCGACTTTTGAGGCATGTATTTTATTCAAGTCGGCAATATCCGATGCCACTGCCACGTCACACACGACGTATGTGGAGCCTTTCCATGCGCACAAATCAGGAATTTTTGTTCCTTCTATCGTCGGGATTCTGGGTTCGATGCTGGTAGTAAACCCCATCTTCTCAAGTTTGCTTCCTAACATGGCCAAAATGGAGTTGTGTCTAACATGTGTAGGACCATCGGTAACATGGCACCGCTGTATGATATGGCCCAGCGACTCCTCAGTCCGGCATCCAGCAGTGCAGAGAGTGCTCAAATACATCTTGTACCTCGATTCCCGCAATCTGTTGTGTAGGACCGCGGCTCTAACCTTCACGCAGTTGATCCATTGATCTGACGTCATTCTGCTAATTCCATCGATTAGCCATTCGCTTGGACCGATGGCGCTTGAAAATGATTGCAGTCCATATCCGTCAACTGTTTTGTACAGTTGTTTTGCCGTTCTGATGCCCATTGTTTTGGCGTCTGTACAATTCTGTGGGAGACCAAACTTCCTGACTTCTCCCATCACTGTCGTTCCGCCTCCATGGACGTCCAGCATGAACTGGTCTCTATTCGCCTTGGCTTCTTTTAAGACCTGTGACATGCGACGAATTCTTATATTTGGAATCCATTTCCGAAGTTGAAGTATTCCGAGACCTCCCAGTCGGACTGGGGCATACAGGAATGCATTGGGGACGTCCTTCGGTAATTTCAACCAATGTCGAACTGTTCGTCTAATGGTGACGTCGGCGGCGTTCAAAGACTTGAGGCTTATTTTTTCGAAGCTGAGATGGTGTACAAGGCCAGGCATGAGATGAGTTCTGAGAATGTAGAGTCGCTGATGTGGTTCCAAAGGGGCGCGCGAAATGGAGTGTAGGTCTTTTTGAATTTTTTCTGCTATTGATGCATATTTTAATCGTGCCCCAATCTCAATACCAAGATATTTGTAGGTTTCAATGATATTTAGTGCAGTGATTTTCGTGTGTTGAACTTCAAGATATGGTTCCGGATTGACAATCCACGATCTTTTTGCGATGTTTATCTCGGTGCGAAGAGATGCGCACTTGATTGGATTCATCGCTAATCCCACCTTAGACATTCCTCCTTCAAGTTGTTGAAGCATCATCTGCATTCCAACGTCTGTTGTAGACATCAGCAAGAGGTCGTCAGCAAAGGCAACGTAGTTGCATTTTATTTTGGACTCAGCGTCTCCTGTTACGCCGATTGACTTGTCCACTTCGCTAAGGACCATGTCAATAACGGCATTGAAAAGCATAGGAGACATTGGATCTCCTTGCTTGACGCCTCTGCCCACTTGAATGCGATTACTAATTCCGTCTGCAGTCTTGATTTGAACCCAACTATTTCTGTACAGTTCTGTCAAGTAATTGATAAACAATGGAGGCGCCCCGAGTCGAGAAGCAGCTCTCATGATTGATTGATGAGAAACTGAATCAAACGCTTTGGATACGTCTACGAAAGTCAAATTTAACTTTTTCAGTTCCTGCTTCTTTTTCTTGATGAGTGACTTCACCAACCATATATTATCGGCCAGACCATCTCCTTGACGAAACGCTTTTTGGCGCGGAGACAACGGCAAGAAGGAGATCATCCGTCTGTTCAGGATCCTATGAAACAGTCGACCAATGATTGGGCTCACTGTGATGGGTCTGAACTCGCTTGGGTTGGTGGCTCCACTTATTTTTGGAATGCATGTGACGATCCCAATTTTGAATGAAGACGGGGGCAAACCAGTTAACAGCCACAGTGACATGTGAACTGCAAAGTCGATGTTCTTGATCCCTTGTATGTGATCTTTCTTTAATTTGTCGTGTCCTGGCGCAGCATCTCGGAGACCTCCAATAGCAGAATTCACCTCATCGCTGGTGACTGGCAATTCTAAATCATACAGAGTTCCGCCAACAACTGTCACTGGTCTATCGTCTTCAACTGACTTTTTTGAGAAGACCTGCTCCCAATAATCGATCAGTTCTTTTCCTGGAGTTGCCTTTGACGTTTCTTTGAATTCCTCTGCCAACACTGCCCGTGCCCCTGCTGCTGGATTCTTCCTGAACAAATCTTGAATTACTTTCCTTTGTCTCTGTCTTTCAATTGTTCTCAGTTCTTTTTTGCTGAGCCTAGTCTTTGCTTTCACGAACATTCGACCTTTGGCATTGTTTGGTTTTGTACTTTTCTTTTGTGTTGGTCGTTTCGAAGTCTTTTGGATGAATTGTTTACCGGTTATTGAAGGGAGAAGATTTTCTGTCCACTTGCTATATTCTTTGTCAATTAGCTCCTGCTGTGTGGTCTTGTCTGTTGAATTGCGGAGCAGCAAGGACAGTTCTTCGCTAGAAAGATGGATGCATTCATAGCGATTCAGAATGAATTGTTGTAATTTGATCTCACTGTTTACCGTGTCTTCCACTGGATCGAAGGAACAAGGAGCTTTTATTTCTTTTGTTTTTGAAGTTATTTCTTGCATCACGATGTCATTAAGAAATTGGCGATAACTGGGTTTATTTCTGATTTTCCGAATTGATTTAATTGAAAATTGAGGCACGATTCTGTGTATGGCCAGATTGATTGTCTTCTTTTCTAATGAGTTCAAACTCAACTCTGCTCTGGCAATGTTTTCCCATCGCTCATCATCATCATCATTTACGGAAGGAATGGCTGGACAATCTCCTTCGTTATTTTCCTCACTTGATTCCGTAACCTCTCTGTTGTTCGCATCACCAGACTGAGCCCTCAAAATCTTTCGGTAAGACGATTGGCGTCTATGGCTCCTGATGGCTGCCAAGGATCGATGTTGAAATCTTTTTTGAGCTTCAATGTTTACATTCTTGTAACCTTCCTGCTTTAATTCAACTTCAATTTTTGCAAGCATATGAGATTCTTCTTCCGACCAGCGACACTTGGAGTAGCTTTTTCCGGCCCTATCTCTGTGATATTCAACTGGATGGGCATGGTTTTGATGAATTTTTAGCCCTCGCTCTGTTTTGAATTCGGAGCCGCAGAATTCGCACTTACTTGGCGGACATTCTTGTTGTACGCTCTCAGTATTCGAACAATGGAGACTGTCGTCGTACACATTTCTCGAACGTAAAGTTCTAATTAACAATTTTCCTCTGGACTCCATATTTCAACCAAAACCAACAAATTGAACGAACTAACTTGAAAGCCTTTGCAAACTGTGAAGTCCTATCAACTAAATGACTAGACAATCGACGAAACTGTTGTTTCTAATTCACAGCTTTATTTTCCCCTTTTTCCAGAAATTAAGCTCACCAACCACGAAAAGATTGGTAGGGGACACAAATTGACCAGATTTCGAAGCAAAAAATCGTTACGTTAAGCAAAAGCAGTAATTTGTAACGAGCAAACGAAATTTCGTCCGTACCGGTCAACCGCTCGAGCCGCAATTATTATAATTATTATTATTATAGTTATTATTATTATTATTATTATTATTATTATTATTATTATTATTATTATTATTATTATTATTATTATTATTATTATTATTATTATTATTATTATTATTATTATTATTATTATATTATTATTATTATTATTATTATTATTATTATTATTATTATTATTATTATTATTATTATTATTATCATTATTATTATTATATTATTATTATTATTATTATTATTATTATTATTATTATTATTATTATTATTATTATTATTATTATTATTATTATTATTATTATTATTATTATTATTATTATTATTATTATTATTATTATTATTATTATTATTATTATTATTATTATTATTATTATTATTATTATTATTATTATTATTATTATTATTATTATTATTATTATTATTATTATTATTATTATTATTATTATTATTATTATTATTATTATTATTATTATTATTATTATTATTATTATTATTATTATTATTATTATTATTATTATTATTATTATTATTATTATTATTATTATTATTATTATTATTATTATTATTATTATTATTATTATTATTATTATTATTATTATTATTATTATTATTATTAATATTATTATTATTATTATTATTATTATTATTATTATATTATTATTATTATTATTATTATTATTATTATTATTATTATTATTATTATTATTATTATTATTATTATTATTATTATTATTATTATTATTATTATTATTATTATTATTATTATTATTATTATTATTATTATTATTATTATTATTATTATTATTATTATTATTATTATTATTATTATTATTATTATTATTATTATTATTATTATTATTATTATTATTATTATTATTATTATTATTATTATTATTATTATTATTATTATTATTATTATTATTAGTATTATTATTATTATTATTATTATTATTATTATTATTATTATTATTATTATTATTATTATTATTATTATTATTAGTAGTCTCACCAACGATGGTGATAAACAAACATGGATGATGTGATGGATATTGGATTCATTATCATAATAATAATAATAATAATAATAACCAGCATCAATATCGTCGTCGTCGTCATGGTAACATCTTGGAATAATGAATTAACCGATATAATACATAATTTATGATCACAATAAAATATTAACTTCTTATTAAATAATCTACTTTGTCAATGTCAATGTTCGTCCACGTCAAAGTCAAAGTAATCCATGATGATTTTGTTTTGACAAAAATGTTGATATAATTTCTTCAAAATTTCCACTTCGATTCACGTGCCAGGTCAACCGTGAACACCCGCGGGAGTTCGCCAATGCAAAATGGCGCACTAGAGACCTCATGGGCAGGATGCTTTATAAATAGGCTAATATTATGGCTAGAATATTATTGGAATATTTAATTTAATAACATAAATTAATAAGGAAATAATTTAAAACGAACTGACTAATTGATTGAAATAGTTATTAATGATTAAATATTTGGTTAGAACAATTTGACGGATATTCTCCGTTTATATTTTATTAATTTCATTGTTATTATTAATTAAATTACATTAAATTAACATTTACTTAAAATTATTATCGTTTGAATATTTATCAAAATCGAAGAATTAATTCTAAAGCACTGGACGAAGATATAAAAATTCAATTCTAACCATTTGGTGCGAGTTTTACGGCAGTGAATGATGATGACGATGATGATGACGACGACGACGACGTCGACGACGATGATGATGACGATGATGACGATGACGATAAAGGCAATTCCTGCCCTGCAAATGCAAAAGAAATTTCATGCGTGAAATTGTGCGCGAAATGCAGAAAGGAGTGAAATGATCGATAACGGAAGTGATAATGACGTCATCATTCCACCTCATCACGTGCTGCTGAGGTCGGCATCGTCGATGATCTGGGCAGCTTAATTTTTACAAAATAATAGCGTATAATAATAATAATATCGATTTTAATCGATCCAATTCTTCCCAGAAAGCCTTCCATTTGTTATGTTGCATCACAAGTAAATACAAGTTTGTTTTTATCAAATATTTTAATTAATTAATAACAAATATTTAACTCATTAATTTAATTAATGAGCTAATTAATTAATCAATTGATGATAATCATTATTGATGAATTGAATTAAATCAACATTAACAGCTCAAATAAATAAATAAATAAATTCTAATCTTAAATTATTTTAAAACACGTTATTGCTTATCGAAGCCACCTTACTTTCGTGACAGGCAGCCTCAGTCCCAACCCTAAATTCGTACGTGCAACTGCACGGATTACATTTAAGAAAAAAAATTATCATTAACCAGTTCTTTAAGTCAGTTCTGGTTCTCCATGTTTACGCAGCTGTGGGGATAATACAACACAACAGCAACAACAACAACAAACAGCAGCAGCAACAACATCAACAACAACCCAGGCTATGGAAATTGACGATGTGGACGATCATTTTTCAGACCCGTGCATCAAATCCTAGTTCCCTATGTTTGCGCGGATCCTAGAATAATAATAATACAACAAAAGCAACAAAAAAGTAAACATCAACGACAAACATCAACAACAACAACGACGACAACAGCAACAACAACAACACGCTGTGGGAGTTGACGACGTCTAATGCAAGACAGCAAGAACGCCAAGTCTTGTACGGAATCCTATTCGATGCCTGGCATCGCTGGTCCTTAAAAGCTGCTGTGTACGCTGTTTTTGAGGTGATGATACAAACAGAATTCCAGATTGATACATTCTCGACAACATTGTTTTCCAGTTAAATAAGAAAACAATAACAACAATAACATAATCGAATATTTAAGAGTTTCCGCTTAAATTATTGTACGATTCGCTTCAGCACTGAATGTTACGCATTGCCGAAGATTATTTCAACGACTCTGTGTGTGTGTTTACCCTGACTGGTGATTCAATGATTTGCGATTGTTGAACGTCAACAACAACCGCAACAATACTTCCGTTTCCCCAACTGGACAATCCAAGGAGAAGAAGCAGATGGATCCTTCCAGCGACATGTTTCTCTCAGAATCAGCCGAGCCGGAGATCATAGCCTATTCCATTGAAGATTGCATCATACCGGGCTTCCACCCTCCCCAGCCTCTGGGCAAACTTTGGCCAGATGGGGTACCCTCTCGACTCGTCGACGTCAGTACGGCCCTGGTATATCTGACCCCCGGATTGCTGGCCATATGTACAGTGGGTCTGTATATGAGAAACCGTTGATTTAGCTTTAGTAGATTTAACGTTACATTATATTACGCCGGTTATTATTGAAATTTAATAATGATATTGTTATTAATGCTATTATTTTTTTCTGTTATTGCAAGATAATATTTTGATAACTGTAATTAATATCATACATTCTTTATTATTATTAAACAATATTAGTATATTGATGCAAGTAATGTTGCTTGCATTGTTGATATTATTTTTAATATTATGAGAATCAATAAGCATTGAGGAGACAAAGCATCTCAAATGTTTATTATTATTATTATTATTACTATTATTATTATTATTATTATTGTTATTATTATTATTATTGACTTCCTTGTCATAATTATTCCAATGACTCTCCTTTACAACGCGTAGGACAGCATCCATAAATACCAATCTATGGCTTATAAAAGCACGATTGTTCTGCAAAGGAAAATAATTCAATAAAACGTTTTCAGATATTTTTTTTAATATAAATTCAAAATAAGAAAATATCCTGAGTTCTGGAATCACGTAGTAACTGTCGACATAACGTACAATTATATTTTGCTTCATTAATTAAGTTTATATTTTATTTTTTAAGAATTTCCTAAGATTCATTTCCTTAAAATAATCCTTAAATGAAATGGAAAACAAAATGTATTTTAAAATTATTTTAAAAATATGAAAACTAAATCATAATTCACGTAAAACATAAATCACAGTTTACGAATCCAAAAATGAAAATTGTCCGAGTTCTGCCATTAACTTGCATTGATTCAACTTTTCATCCAAAAACTTGTTTAAACTCTCCTTTGTGCGCAGGAAATTTGGTATCGGGTATCGTGCTGAGGCGTTTGTACCCGGGGGTTCTCTCGACGGGTATGTACGTACTGTTGGCCCTGCTCATGGATACGCTGGTCGTGTGGACCAGATGCGGCCTGGAATGGATGAGACTGGCCACGAATACCAATCTCCGGGAAATTATCGTCACCTCGTCGCTGATACTCTGCAAGGTTTTCTTAGACGAAGCGCTTTTTGTTGACGCTAATGTAAACGTTTTCTGGATTAAATAATTATCTTAATTTGAAATTGTTATTTAACCAAGTTTTTTTATTTATAAATTACTTTAAAAATGGTATTTACATGACATAATAAATTTTATTAATTTCCGTGATAATACGAGTTAATAATAAAAAATGGTTAGTTTTCTATTTATATTGGGCGGAGAAGTGTATTTTATTTGCTTAACACATACTATTACAATACTGAACCTAATACCAATGATAAAATTAAAGGTACTAATTCACAACGTACTAGTTACAACATTCATTTTATTGAAAAGTTATTTAATGTCCATATTCGTTATAATCCTTTCCTGCCTTTCGATCCAGATCTGTCCCTTTCTCTCCAACACCATACTCCAACTGAGCTCCTGGCTGATGGTTGCCATGGCAGCCGAGACTGCCTGGGTGCACCAACACCCCCAGAGGCTGATGAGGGTATGCAGAACGGGCAGGGCTCGCCTCATCATCTTGGCTGCCGTCTTCGTAGCCGTGGCCGTCAATTGTCCGAACTTCTGGACGTTTTCCCTCTACACTTCGCCCTCGTCCATCAACTACGATCCAACCAGTTCGTTGATCGAGGAGCAGATGATGGAAGAGAAGCCCGGGGCCAACACGGTGCCCTCGGACCCGGAAAGACCGACCTGCGCCAACGAAATCACAGACGAGAGACTTGTTGTTGCGGCTGCTTCCTCTTGGAGTGGAACCCAGCAAGACGTTAGTTTAGGCTTCCTTGTAATTGCTGGGTCAGTCTGGATGGATGAAGCATTCATTAAGACTTAAGACTGACCCCTGCGAGAGAATTATGTCATTTGTAATGCTTGTTTGATGCTCAAGTTTGTTTATTATTTTGCTTGTATAACCAATAAAATAACTCAAAAATTATTTTTAAAAATTATGAGAATTTAAGAATAAATTCAAGTGAAATATTTCTCCAGTTTTATCCGAGCTTGGATTACAGAAAGATGCTGCTGATGTCCGTGGATCTTTTGCTGACGGACATGCTTCCATATTTTACCATCTTTTCATGCGCTGTCATGCTGGTCACTAAAAGATTGAGGAGAAAGGATCAGGTTTGGTTCCATTTTTTTTTGTATTTTAAAGTGTATCAATCCGGGTAAAGAACAGGTAAGTAAGATTCGCTAACCAGTTAAATCATGATGATGATGACGAAGAGGATGATGATGATAATAATAATAATAAATTAAAAAATAATATTAATCATTGAGTGTTCTTGTAGTACTAACGATAATTATAACGAAATGTAGTATAACAAGGCAATAGTAATACCAATAATTATAGTCAAACAGAGTAGTTATTTTTAAATAATATTGCAATGTTAACTGTTTTCGTTTTTAAGAAATAATATCATAATTATAATAATTATTGTTATAATTTAATGTAATTTTCTGTTTAATACCTACACAAATCCCCAAAAATCCAAGATTTAATCAACACCACTGAACGGCAATATCAATCTTTCTTTAGAAAATAACAGGCCAAAAAAGCAGACCGATCGATCAATCGCTGAGTAATCTTTTGAATTAATCAACCACCCAATCAATCAAGCAATCAATCATTCATTCAATCAATCAATCAATCAATCAACCAATCAATCAAAGTCTACCGACGGCTTTAAAATTAATTTATACATTAATCTCACGGCCTTTCCCTGCTTTTAAAGAAACATCTACAAAAGGAATTCCGTCTACAATCTTTAATTTTCCCGGAATAAAACGGAATTATTATTTAAATACCTAATTCCTATCTAAGGCGATGCCCTTACTTTAATTAAGCAGTTTGTACAGCTTATCCATTCGTCTTACTGAGGTGATGGATCTTTTCGTAGTATGTGACAGGCAAAAGCCAACAGCTGGCAAGAGTTTTATCGGTTGACCTTGGATTTCAGAGTCATTAGGGTAGGGTTAAGATAGGGTCTGATTATGTTAAGGTCAGGGCGGACTAGGCATCCTCACCTGTGAGTTTGATTTTGCCTGTCACTTCAGAATTCTCTTTTCATAGGTTCGTCAGATAGACAACACATGGAAGGCTTGCAACATTGACTCCGGAGTTGCCCATCAGCTTCATTCCACCTTCATTTGTCTCTGTCTGGCGCATACGATACTGCTCTTTCCGAAACTGGTCTACAAAACCTTCCTACTGGTAACCGATCCTCAGGTTACAGGCCTGGTGCCCTACCCGGTGGTCCACAGGCCGTGCACGGTGGTTGCGAAAGCCATATGCTACCTCCTCCACTACGCGTTTCTCTCCGGGAAGGTCTTTGTCCTTTTGGCTTCCTCGACTGCTTTTCGCGGTGAATGTTTGGCTCTGGTCACCTGCAACTCCAGCTGCGATCCTGTCACTCCAGTTTCCGTTTCAGAGGATCACGTGACCACGGGACTGCCCCTACTCCAGCAAAGCGAGTGCACGGTACTGGAGACCACGAGTTTGTCCGTGCCGAGTACAACCAGCGTCTCGACCGGTGTGACCAGTTCACGGACGCCACCCAACAACTACATTCCGCATCCACCTCTTCCGCCGGCATCCTTTTCTCACGGAACCCTCACGCGTCCTGGAAAAACCAACCACGTGGTCATTTCTTCCACTTTGCCACTTCATCACACCCCCAACCATCACAGACTTCACAAAGAGGTCCCGAAATCCGGAAGTCCAAAGCTGGAAGACTTGAACGCACCGACCGTTTCCTCGGCAGCCATATTGGAAAATGGCGCCCCCTGCATAAAGATCTTCAGCATGACTTCGGTCTGAGAAGCTTACGCTCGAGATGAGGGAGATAATTGAATTCAGTGAAACGTCTGTTTTAAAGGATGGCTTGAAGAACCTAATGAATGAATATAGTACCTGTACGTTCCATTAGTTTGCCGTGCTGATCGTAAAAAAAAAAACGAACGTTAATTCATGTCGTGAATTGTAGATTCGTGGATTTAAACGAATTTCCGTTCCAATTGGAATCGTAAATTATCGCAAGAGAAGGTCGAGTATTTAATTTGTCCGTTATTGTGGTATTTAATGTTCATTGTAAATATTAGAAACTGTTTTTTTTTTTAATTTTAAATATTAAATATTAAAATTGCTATTTCGAAGTATTTTTTAGGGTTTTTGGAGTGTTTTATTAAAGTCCATTTGCCGCAAACTGAACGACTTCAAGCAAATTTCGTTCGTCAAAAAGTTTGTTTGTTTTTTTTTTCAAATTAAAAGTTATTACTTCAGTTCACTTTTCATCAGTTTTGAGGTCGTTTTCGTCGCTAGAGTCGTCTTTTTTGAGGCTCATCCTCCAAAGATGCTGGAAATAAACGACGTAATCTTCAAAAGTTACGTGATTCTTGGAGCCAACATCGATGTCTTTCATGAAAATCTGTAAAATATGATATTGATGTTAAAATATTTGATTATTTATTTAATTATATCAAAAATTCTTAAAGGACAAATCCGTAAATCAGTTGTAAATTATATTTTTTTAAAAGCAAATATTAGTGGCAATCATTCATATATAAGTAACAAATCAAATAATATTTGTAGAACCACGAAATCTTATGATTGCAGTAAAATATTGAAATGAATTATTTAGCAATTTATTATTTAAAACGATTCGGTTTAAACTTAGTAATAAAGAAATAAATAATAGATTAATTAATTAATGTATCTTATTAATTTATTAATTAATAACAAATATTATAAACAATAAATAATAATATTGTTCAATCAAGCAATGTCCAATGTACAACTGAATTCATTTGGTATTAAAGCGATAGAACAATCGACTCATTATTAACAAATTCTTTTTCTTTCAATCGATGAAAGCTTCACAAAGATACAATACAGAAGATACAATAGCAACAGAAGATACAATAGCAACAGAGGATAATTGTATCCTAGCAACAGAAGATACTTCGATTCATGACATTGACATTGACATTGACACCCGACTGCTGCTGCAAAAAAATGCGATATTTTGACGTCTGTTGAAAAGGTGACAATGCCATCTTTGTCAACAACAACAACAACGTAAACAATAACGCGACGACATTTCATATCATTTCCCTTTAACGATTTCCACGTTTGATTGATTTTTTTTAAATATTAATAATAAATTATATGTTATTAAAAAATTATGAAGTTGTTAAAAATAGGTTTTATTTAATATAACATTGAAAAATAGCGAAAAAAAGGGACCCTCAACATATTGAATGCTGTTTTTAAATAGCCCAGAAAGTAACTTGAAGTGACATCTCATCAACGCAACTATCTATATTATTATTATTATTAATAATAAATTAATCTTAACTTATTATTTATTAATAATTAATTTAATATTTATTTATAATCTACTTTTTGTTCCATCCCATTACTCACCGATGCCTCGAGATTGCATCTTTCTGGATCAGCGATTTGGTTCCATTCCTCCTGGCACATCATCCAAGCCTCCCTGACCTCCTCGTGGGCGACCGATCCGTTTCCGTTATAGTCGTATCCGTCGAAAGATTCCCTCAAGAGATTCAGACAGTCTTCCTTAGTGGCAGGCTGGATATCCTGTCCGTCGTCAGGATTCGAACCCTCCAGCTCGTGCTCATCGTCTGAATCTTCGACTTCTATCTCTTCTCCGCTTTCGGTTGTTATTTTCTTCTTCTTTCTGAATCTCAAGAAGTCGAAAAGGTCTAAAAACTTCATCTTGTCGCTCTTCTTTTCCGCGGGAGTTTCTGGAGTTGTCTGAGCAGGAGCTGGAATTGGAACGGGAGGAGGAGGAGGGTCTTGTGGAACGTCTTTTGGAACGAACCCCTCTTTTGCTTTTTTAAGAAGCATTTCCATGACGGCAGTTTACTCGAGCCTTTTACAAATTTCAAATTCTTTCGGTGGGTGTGAATTCTTGAAGCTTCTTTATCGGCTCTATTTATACTTTAGGATATATTTTAGGATATATCTTATTAATTATGAAAAACTGCAATAAATT
This sequence comes from Hirudinaria manillensis, assembly GCA_034509925.1. Classification (NCBI taxonomy): domain Eukaryota; kingdom Metazoa; phylum Annelida; class Clitellata; order Hirudinida; family Hirudinidae; genus Hirudinaria; species Hirudinaria manillensis. The sequence goes on from CM067536.1 coordinate 2,970,921, forward strand.
CAGTCACCTAAAGCTTGGGACAGATCGATGTGCGAGTATGTTAGTGTGTGTGTGTGAGTGTGTTAAGTGAACGGTTAAGAACGACTGTGTAGTTGCTGTGTTCAGTCCTTTTTTGTCATCTGCTGCGCGACATCTTTTCGTGGCTGCTTTTTGTCCCAGAAAAATTTCAAAGCCATAAATTTGTCAACATAGGCATACAGTACAAATACATACACATGCATCGCATACAAAACATACACACACACACGACAACATTTCCGAGCAGCTTCTGTTGACATGATACTTCTGTTGACTTATTATTTCAACTGTGGCGTTGAGAGAAATTGGAGCCAATACTACAATAGTTTATAAATCTATTCCGTTAATAGATTGTATTTGTCGTTGGCAGTTAATAATAGAATAATTAATTAAGTATATAACCGATAATTAGATACGAAAATATGCATATTAAACGTTATTATATGATTGATAATTAGAGATAAATTTTTGGTATTTAATCGATAATGAATAATTATTAATAAATTATGACAAAAATATTTTTAAATTCACATTCCTTGGGTAAGTAATTTGAGTGAAACCTACACTCACTGGTTACATAATGGTGTTAGTTTGACATCACAACTTATTTATTGTCAAGTATTTAAAATATATTTCCAAATATATTTACGTTTATTATTATAATTATTATTATTCACAAAATATTGGTTTATTTAATATGCAGTTCTAACTGCAGATCAATCTTCTCATTCAAATTACTTTCCCAAACGAACGTGAATTTAAAAATTGTACATATATAGTGTATATATACGTGTATTGCCATATATTTGCCTATACAAATAGTGGTGTTTGGTAACAAATTATACAATTTTTAACATGAAAGTGAATCCTTACTTAGAATTTTGAATAAAATGCACAAAATAAAATGCTGACCAAAATATTGAATATTGATTCTTTTGTGGTCAGAAAGCCATTTCAAATAATTTAAACTATTAATATATTTACATGCTACAAAAGGGTATTTATTTAGTTCTTAATTAATTACATTTTAATATTAACATTTACATTCGAAGCAATTAAAAATCTTATTTCTTGTCGAATATTCAATGTTTTATATTCCTTCGTAATATTTAATGACGTAAAGAAATATGAATTGATCTTCTATGCTACTAGTTTTATTATCAGATGTATTATCGGCTATTACGAATTCTCAAAATATTATATTTTATTAATTTTTATTCAATATAGCAAAAGTAATGTCATGAATCTCTTACTTTTGATGGTTAGACTTTGGGCACGATCTGATTCACATTCCAGTTTTTATTCATATAAATAAATATTTTCATACACATAAATGTTATTTCTAACTGTGGAAATAAATTTAACAGCCCAACGATTAAACTTTCAATTAAATTTTTCTGAGGAGTTTTATTACTTAATTTAAAATTTAAAATATTATTGTATTTGAAGGTTTTATTGTACCTATTATACATATCTTTGTTGTGGACGGTTTAACCAACCATTTTCAACACCGCCCACCGATTAACGGCGAGGAAATATTGTTTAACTTCGAGGACAGACATGGAAGTAAACAGCAATTTTACGAAACTTACGAAGGTGAAAAAGACTTTCAAATCAGAGACTACAGAGGAAATCTCCAAATATCCTCTCGAATGCAAATGGTCTTTGTGGTACTTCAAGTTGGTGAGGGGAGTCGATTGGAAGGAATGTCAACACCTTGTAGCCAGTGTCGGTACCGTTGAAGAATTCTGGAGTCTTTACATGTACACAGAGCTTCCGAGCAAGGTGAGCAATGGCTGTGACTACTCGTTCTTCAAATATGGAGTTGAACCCACTTGGGAAGATCCCGTGAACAACAACGGAGGCAGATGGATCGTCAACTTGGACAAGAGAATGAAGCCCTCAGACCTCGATAGATGCTGGACAGAAACCCTCATGGCTCTTGTCGGATGTCAGTTTGGAGACGTTTTTAATGACGTTTGCGGTGTCGTTCTGAACATCAGACCGAGGGGCAACAAGATCTCAGTTTGGACGAAGAATAAGAATGATCACAACGCCAACGAAGAAATCGGAGTCGCTTTCAAGATGGCGTTGAACTTTTCTAATGTTTCTATGTCTTATCAGTCGCACGAGGCTGCTGCCAACAAGTGAACTGATAACACTTTTCTTTTTACAAATGTGCACATGAAGTCAGTAATTGTTTTAGCTGACTTTTTCGGCAAAATTGTTTTTCGTTGCTTTCCTCAACTGCCTTTGGTGATGCTTAATAAAATTGTTCTCCAAAACCTCGTGGTCTTGTTTTGAAACCCCTTTTGTTCGACGGTGACATTCTATGATAACCACATGTTTATATACTGAACTCTGATTTCCACGGTCGTAGTTAGGATGGCCTGCTAACTTATCGTAAATTGAAATTTCTTTAGGTTTGGTCCGGTATTTCTAAATATCATAGACGTAACAGAGGGCGATCCATGTAAATATGATGTGGTAGTTATAAATTGGATTGAAACTTTAGCTGAACGTTACTATGACTCTTTATTTAATATCTTGTTGGAATTAGCCAAGCTAACTGTTAACATTGATTCGTGGGTAAAAATAAATTATTATTTTGAGTGAAATTTGGGAAACATTGGTTTTAATACATTTTCAAATTTTAGTTCCTTTTTACGTTGAATTTAAATATTTGTTTTAATCGTCATGTAATATTAGAAAAGTATAAAAACGTGAAAATGAGCTAGTTGAACAATATACTTTAACATTATCAAACTAATGTGTTTTAAAAACAGAATTACCAATTCAAAATCAATTTAAAAGTTAACTAATTACATAATAAACAGATCTTGTTTTTGTGCCTGTTTATTTAGCGTAAGACATAGGAAGGGAGGTTAATGGCAATTGAAGCCTGCTTTACTTGTACTTGTTCATTACAATAGGATCGCCATAAAACAATATTAAAATTGGATCACTGACTGCAGATATTGAATCGGTTGTACCATACGAAATGATACTAAGGTCTTGCATAATACTAACCTTGCATGAATAGAAGTTAAGGCACTACCCAACCTGCACTTTTAGACACAGACAACCAGGTTAAGAAAGATTCCATGAAGCCAATATTTCAGATATTTAATGCCATCGTAGACGGTGCCAATCACGTTGGCGTCAGTAACCAAAATTGTGGTGGAATTGAGGAAATAAAACTGCGGATTCTCAGCATATCTTGCTTTCTATAGTCTTATTTTAGGTTTTCTTCGAAGGAGCAAACATTATTTCAACCTGACACCAAATTTCACTCACTCTCTGCCAAAGTCGTTTGGATCTGTACCTTGTTCTCGTAGTATAACCCCGACCTCCACAACATTAAATGGTTAACATGCCTTCAAACCTCAAAAACAGAGGATCACAACAGTGTTGTGCCAAATAACCCCTTTTTTAGGGACACTGAACTCAGCAACACAAACAATGACAAACAACCTGACCAACTTCGAACCCTTCGGAATGCCCCTTCAAGAGGGTTCTCAAGGGAATAGAATGTTGATCACCGAAAACATTCCAACAGTTAACTGATTGCACCAGACCTGCAATTTTGACAAATTTGCACAACCATTCACAAAATATCAACTATTTGTGGTCGGCACGTGAATGAAGCTTCAATGCGATGGATAGTATCAATCCGATACCCCTTGTAGGAACGTATTTTTTCAAGATAGGATCAGATTCTCAAACCGATTCGAAATTGTATGATATTCCAAAATAGACATAGAATGGCACAAATCTACTGCAAAGACCTGGAAATCCTAACCTATCAAGGTTTAGATAGTGAAATACTCCTACAAGCGTTTGACAATCATTTGGCATTAATTATCAATAATAATCACCTATAATCATCAACAATAATCACACAAAACATGCACAATCTTTGAAACTTTTCTCAATATCCACAACACATCATCAGGAAAAACCATCGAACGCAAGAGACTTCCAAACGATCGACGGCAACAACAACAACAATAGCAACAACGAAATTCCTCGTGTCGCCAACAACAACAACAAACTCGTAAAAAACAGTTTTAAAAATTTGAGCGGTCATCAGTCAAGATCAAGAAGGAAGTTTCATTTCATTTCATTTTGTTTCGTATCGTTTCGGATGTCATACGAAACATTTACAAAAAAAAAAACCAAAACAGGAGGCAAACAACAACAAGGACAACAAAGTATGGAGAACGACTGAGGTTATTTTTCAAGGAACAGCTTTGGTGATAAGTTGTCATCTTCCTCCGTCGACGAAGCGTGAATTCTCCGATCGTTTTAACATTTCTAACGACCAGTAAAACATCCAGACTAACATAAAAGGACCCAGACGATATGTTAAGAGGAAATCGTAATACTATATTTTAAAAGGCCCGGCAAAAAAACTGATCGGCTTAGTTTGGATTTAGAAAGAATAATAAAATGAAACAATAACCGACGAGAACAAGTTTTTGGCTCGCACTGGCCGTTAAAATTCGTTCGCTCGAAGGTCACCAATCAAATCAAATCTTGTCCCAAACAAGTCAACAACAAACACACGTCTCCGCAACAAAGGGGCCGCAGCAAAGAACCACAAATTACCACTGATTATCAGTAACTGACATTCGGAAGTTCCTTACCAGGAACCAAAGACTCGAGACGAAGAGAATAAAAAAGTTTCTAACGCGAATTCCATTTCCTAGCGGTTGAAGTTTTCGTAGATCGGATGGTCATTGATGCGGCACGTGGACAGAGCGACCTAGTTTTGATTGGCTTAAAAAAAAGATCTGAAAACGTTCAGAAGGATACGAGCGAAGATGGAGATGGTTTCAGCTGTCGAAGCAAGCATTCATGCAACTCAAAGTGCATTACATGCACCTCAAAATGCATTACATGCACCTCAAAATGCATTACATGCACCTCAAAATGCATTACATGCACCTCAAAATGCATTACATGCACCTCAAAATGCATTACATGCAAAATTACATGCTCATCAGAACAATAACAAATATAAACAACATTAATAAAGAAAAAAAAACAAGCTAGCAACAAAATAATTGACAAAAAATAACCCTCACAGGAGACGATAAGAAACCTTGACCATCGAAAAAGAAAGCGGATCATCAGGACGTACCTCGGAACGACGGTTGCCATGACGACGACGGAGACGATGCGGACTTAAGGCAGACGACAACGACAACAACAGCGCCTCGACACACCCCATGATTTCTCGAATTTATTATAAAATAAAATTAATCTAAAAAATCAGAGACAAAGCTTCCGTCAATTTGCGGTGCCAATGGATTGGTGGGAGGGGTCTCCTCCGATTCTCCGCCCACTCGTGAATATGCATAATTATGTTCATTGATTGTTCTAGCTGTAAAAAGTGCACCTATATATTATTTAGGTGGGCATGAACCTTTGAAGTTGTTTCCATGGAGACACAAGAATGTGTGCATGCACACTTGTGTGTGTGTGTGTGTATCTGTGTTTATGTGTGCTATTTACATGGCAACCTTCCAAGTAAAAGGATCCTAAAATCAGAGCAGCAAATGGCACGAGAAGAACAGCACAGAACAACAACAATAACAACGAAACAACAACAACGACATCAACAACGATATCAACAATGACGATGAAATTAAGTCGTAAAGTCAGTTAATGCTTCTTGCACGTCCCCGTCGCGTCATCTGTTTCCTATGAAGGAGAACGGCATTGATTGATTGATTGACACTCAAACAACAACAACGATGACGACAACAGCATCAACAACGACGACAGCATGCAACACGACTACACTTCAAACATTCTGCAATTTAAGAAATGCTATAAAAATCTCAGAATGGCACAAGATGACTGATAGAGATAATAATAATAATAATAATAATAATAAATAAAAGCAATCAAGGACACAATATAGTAACTTTAATATAACCATAATAACGAAAATAATGACAATAATAATAACACTTATTATTCATAATGATAACAACAACAACATTAATAACAATGCTAATAATAATAGTAATAATAATGGTAGTAATAATAAAAACAATGATAATAATAATCACCACAAGAATTGCAAGCGTTCTCAGTAAGAGTTGTATACAGTGAGGTTTGAAGCCCCAGATAAGAGAGTTGCATTGGCGGCAGCCAGAGGGTTTCTCCCGGCTAGGGGCACCTGCATAAGGATGGCCATGGCTGCTGCGCTGATGCCCCCGGCCACGGGCAGCGTGAGGACCCAAGCCAGAAAGATGTTGGTGAAGAGCCTCCAATCCACGTTCTTGCGCGCTCGCGCCCATCCGACCGTGACCACGGAACCCACCTTGCAGTGGGTGGTGCTGATGGGGAGGCCGAGGTTCGATGCGGCCAGGACGGTCGTGGCTGCCCCCAGTTCGATGCAAAAGCCACTGAAGGGGGAATTAATACGAGTCTTTAATGTATGGACATAAATTTAGACCGAATTTTAAATCTTTTTTTTTTAAATTGATAAAAATCATCAAGATCGATTATTAAATCACGAAAATTACTGGAGACTTTGCACTCACGTGGACGGGGTTATCTTGGCCAGATCCTCTCCCATGGTTTTAATGACCCTTCTTCCCCAAACCCACAACCCGATGGTTATCCCGAGACCCCCGAAGAACAAGATCCAGATGGGAGCTGGCGTTTTGTCGGAAGAGCTCCAGGACGGAGTGGTGCCGATCAACCAAATGCTCACCAGGGGTCCGATGGCGTTGCTGAATTTTAAAAAATAAATAAATAAAAATATAAAATGTAAGATGGTCTTCTCAATCCACTTTCAGTCTGTTATGACAGACTTAAATAAACATTTAAAATCCCAAAAATTATTTATTTATTTAAAATATATTTTTATTTGAGTTTATTCAGAACGAAATCAATCCTCCACAGATTTGCCACGTTATTTGGCCAATTAATAATATGTAATAATATAATATAATAATACTAATAATATTAGTATAATAATTGAATATAATAATATTAGTATAATAATTATCAGTATAATAATGTTATACTAGTATATATTATTATTATGTTTTATTCTTATTATTTTTAATTTAAAGAATTATTTTTAATCACCACTACTCACCTGACATCATTTCCTCCGTGTGCAAAACCTCCGAACGCTGCCGACAGGATTTGGAGGTAAGAGAAGAGCTGTCTCTGTTCTGGTCGGTCATCAATGGCCTCTCTGGTCATCTTGGCAATCTGAAGAAAAATTCATCAGGTGTATCGATCGATCAATCAATCAATCAATCAATCAATCAATCAATCAATCAACAATCTCATTCTTTTTTCTTAAACTTCTAAATTCTTCTAAAGATACCTGTTTGCATTTAGCCAATCTTTAAAGCTGTATTTGTATCAGATGTTAAGCCAATTCTTAACCAAACTACTATTAATTAAAATAGTACCAATGCCAAAAGCAGTTACAGGCCTGTTTGTGAACACACCTCATGCACGGCACACTATATTCCAAATTCCAAATATAAGAACGGCTCGTTATAAATCCGGCTCCTTTAAGGAAGTATGTCATTGCAATCATCATCCTCATCAACACCATCACCATCACCTTTGTGAGCATAGCAGCATAGATCCAAAAGTTTGCATTAGTACATAGTTGAAAAAGTGATCTTTGAGAAAGCTTAAGTGTTATTTTTCGACTGATTGATTGATTGATTGATTACTTAGTTAATTAGTTAGTTGTTAACAAGCTCATTAGGTTAAGTGTTAGATGGAAGAAATAGTAAGATGAGAAAAATTATCCAAATTTTCTGATCAAAGACACTTTGAGGGTCTCAATAATATGCTGAAATCAATTTTGAAAATGAATCTGACTATTACAATTACAAACAAATACACGTTGAAAAATTTGAAATTTTAATGCATAGTACTGAATATAATATAATGTACATAGTACAATGAATATAAACAACAAAGTTATAACATTATTAATATTAATAATAAAATTATAAATATTATAATCAAAAACCCAAATGCAATAACAAAGCCAAGAAATAAAAGGGCAGCCTCAAAAATTCCACCCTCCGAATTCCCATTATGATAATCAGTCGATGCCGTCTCACGATTATCATAATTAATGCGGAGAGGTGACCCGTGGCAACCAACCTCCCCCGTGGCTCTTCCCTCCTCCTGGAACTTCCTCTCCACCTCCGCCGCCGCCTTCTTCTCGATGTTCAGGATCATGGATTTGTCAGCAGCCACGAACCTCCTGTGCATCAGCTGGTTGATCGTGCCAGAGTAGGTTCTCTTCCTCTGGAGACGGTCATGAAGAGACGGTCAGTGAGGCAATTGATCGGTTGTTCAATTTATCGATTGATCATTTGATTGATTGATTGATTGATTGATTGATTGATTGATTGATTGATTGATTGTTTGTTTGGTTTAGGGTTAGTCATTTGTTAGTCTACTTAAAATCGATCGGCAATCGGATAGCGAGTCAATCGGAGTTAAGGATTTGTTAAGGATCCATTAATTCTTGTCAAGCAAGTTGGATTTTTAGAGAATCAAATCAGGAGTTTACAAACAAACAGGAAAACATTAAATTATATTTAATGATTTGAAATTAATAAACATCAGAAAATAATCTCCCGGCACAGGATCAAATTAAGACCAAATGAATTGTCATTTAAGTCCTCCTTAATCCACACACATATGTCATGTCTCCATGTGTGCGCTGTTGTCAACATTAAAAAGTTCATCTATGAAAGCAACCCAAAGCACACACCGAATCACATCAAGCACGACGAATGCTAACGATTATTATTATTATTATTAACAATATATCGCATAGTTAAGCATTCAATTTAATAATCAATCTGTATCAAACGAGGATTTAAAAAAAAAAAAGAAAAAGATTTAAAAATACAAAACACGTCCGCCTCACCTGCTCCGCGGTGGCAGACTCCGACTTGGATCTGAACCTCTTCTTCTTGTTCTCGATGTGTTTTATTTCAGCCTCCAGGTTTGTTGAAGCTGAGGCTATCAGGGACTGCGATCGTTCCCTCTTGGCTGCGGGTTTTAAGGGTATGTTTTGAGGGTACGTTTTGAGGGGATTAATAATGATGTCTTACCCTTAACCTACCTATTCACCTACCCTTCTTAATGCCCTACCTATAGTTAGTGGCAGTTCAACAACAACAGCTCAACAACAACAAGAATCCAAAGTCAAACCTGGAGACAACTTCCTCTCTTCAAAGACGTCATCCTTGTTCAAATTGTCCGTACTACTCGGCTTGAAAGTTATCCTGGCCTCTGGAGGAACGAAAATGCAAAAAAAAAATCAATTAATTAATTAATCAATTAATTAATTAATTTATTTATTTATTTAATCGATTATTCAGCAGGATGAGTCAGCACTCAATTCTAAATGTTACACCATTCTGCAGGTCTCAAGCACATCATCACAAATCAATTAGGACAACAGATGCCACAGATTATAATACATTAAGAAAAAAAAATCATAACATCACAAGCCACTACATCATCATCATCTTCACCATTATCATCATCATCATCATCAGCACTCAATTCTAAATGCACGTCACAAATCAAATAGGACAACAGATACCACAGATTAAAATACATTTAAAAAAAATATAACATCACAAGCCACTACATCATCATCATCATCATCATCACCACCACCACCATCGTCGTCATCATCACCTGCTCGCTGCCACGGCAACGACCGCCTACCTTTCAGGTTGACCCTCTCGTTGTGGTCGTGAACGAAGGAGCCGTGCTTGGGCAGAGACTTGTCCTTGGACCGTTTCAATGCCATGTTGTTGAAAGCTTCCACCTTCTCCCTGTGCACTTCCTCCTCCAGCATCAGTTTGTCCCTTTCTTCCAGCAGTCGGACTTGTTCTGGAGACGAAGACATCGACGACAATGATGATGATGATGATGATGATGATGACATCTCGGGTTTGATGGCGACCGGGAGCTCGAGACGTGGCTTCGACACGGATGACGACGATGACGTGGTGGCGAACGTGACGTGCGAAGTCGAAAGAAACGTCAGGATTTGAAGCTCGACAAAATATACGAGTCGTCTTTCACAAACGAAGCTTTGTCACCAAAACTCTTAGAAAAAAAAGTGGCCCAAAGTGAAATAAAAGATTCATGGCTTTCTCTTAGCACAATGAAAAGCTATAATTTTTTGTTATAAATGTAATAATAATAGTAGTAATTATAATAATAATAATAATAATGACAATAATAATGATGCTAATAATAATAATAATAATAATAATAACAATAATAATGATAGTAATATTGATGGTGGTACCTCAAACTAGAGAAATGACTATCGACATTTGTAATTACTTTTACTTTTGAGTAATAAATATAGAAATAATAATAATAATAATAATAATAATAAATATAGAAATAATAATAAAGTCTCAAAAAGACATCAAACAACAAAACACCAAATCATTGATCTGTACCTGGTTACCATATGGTTACATAATGGTTACACATGCAGGTACAGATCAGAAGTTTTGGATGTACTTTCAGTTTCAGAACTAAAACAAAAGTCTTGCTCACTCAGTAACATGTCTTGTCCTTTCATGGTGATGTTCAAGTTTATGGAACTTTACAAATAACTTATTATTAATATTATTATTATTTTTTTATTATTACTAATATTATTAGCATTATCATCATCAACATCATCATCATCAATATTATTATTATTATTATTATTATTATTATTATTGTTGTTATTATTATTATTATTATTATTATTATTATTATTATTATTATTATTATTATTATTATTATTATTATTATTATTATATTTCAAGTGGTGCAGTGAAAGTGACTACTTGTCACATGTTACTTCAACAGTTACTTGACAATTTTCAATGTCAATAAGTAGCACTGGTCCTCCAGATTTTCATTCAAGCAAATATCTCAATAATAAACAAATTAAACTTAAAATTAAAAAAAAAAAGACTATAAACAAAAAGAAAGAACGAAGAAGAAGAAGATCAGAGTCCTCATGTCGTCATGACACCTTGAGACGACTTGAAATTCCAATTCGAGGGTTCAAGAGGAAAATTTTGATCCGATCCTCAAAAAGAAGGACTGATGAGCGATCGATCGATCGAGAGAACGAACGAACGGAGAACGACGGAGCGAAAGAACGAACGACAAGGGATTTAAAAACATGCAAGAAATGCATATCCTGCAATAAAAGTTATTCATAAAACTTATTCATGTCATGGAAATTTCATTGAAATTCCTGTTTCAATGGAAAGTTCAAGGAGTTAAAACTCACTATTTAAAAAGTCACGTCCTTGCTATGACAACTAAGTAATAAATATAGAGGTATAATTAAATAATAATAATATTTAAATTAATTAATAATACTACAACTAATAATAAGAATAATGAATGTAGTCTGGTGATTATAATAACCTCAGTTGCCATAGTGACCATACAATTGGCCTATCAATAAAATTGTTCGATAAATTAATTTCATTTTATTAAAAATAAGAAAAAAAAATCAGAATAAACAAAGAAGATGAAAATTAGAAAATGATTGCTATCCAAAAGTAATAGCAATGTCATTAGGAGTCATAACAATAATAATAATTATTTTTATTATTTTTACTATTATTACTAGCAATACTACTGCAAAATTATTGTTATAATTATTATAATTATTGTTATAATTAAATGATGGCAGTGACACTGGGAGTGCAACAATTGTAAACAATCGTCGCAAAGAACATTCGCAGACCAACGACATTAAACAAAGATTTCAGGTGACATTCCAGGTCATTTCAAGCACTGCTCTAATTGGTCGGTTGGATATCAGGTGCTCGTTCCAAAAATAGCTCGGGAATACCCCAGTTGCTCCAATAATAAGTACCGAACGTCCACACCAGTCTTAAAATATTCACTACCTTCTCATCAAATCTCGTCACCAATGGTTACCAACAAACAAATCTTTGCTAATTAGCATATTCAAAGTTTCGCATAATTAACTTATTGAGTCACGCTGGATAATTATTCATCATGTGAGCAGTTCTCAAGCTATCTTCAAGATGAAGATTTCAATTTCAACATGTAAATTTGCACCTGTTGTTTATATTATTCATTATTATTATTATTCATTATTATTATTATCATCATCATCATCATCATCGTTAGAAATGATTTGGCATAATTTCCTTTTCTCAGTCTGAATTATATTCCATCTGCACTCTCTGATCCCAATCGATGATCCTTTTTCAACTCCTGTGACTGCTCCAATTGAAAATATATTTCTTTGGAAATGTACCAAATAACAATTATATCAAACTATTATATAAAAATTATATAATTTTTTTGGCAACCAGGTGCTTTTAAATTCGTTTCTGGGGGAAAACCAGGGGTACTCGACAGTTTCGCATCAATTGATGAGGAGCAGGAAATAAAAATATGAAAAGCAACAGATACAAAAGAAGCAACAATGACGATGATGATGATAATAATAATGATGATAATGGTGGTGATAATAGTGATGATAACAACAACGACGATGATAATAGTGATGATAACGATGATGATAATAGTGATGATGATGATGATGATGGAAGCCGTAAAAAATGATAATAACGAATATAAAAAAGAAACAAGGCGAAACCTTTAATCTTCCGGCGTTGAATTGGGATGAGCAGGAACCTGACTATTAACGCGGTCAGGATTCCAGTGCCAAAGCTGATCACCAAGACGCCCCACAGGGGTATCCTGTTAAAGCCTAGAGCTGCAAAATAAATTATTTATTATATTATTATTATTATTATTATATATTATGCAACTTATAACTTAACCAATAATTGACTGACTGATTAACTAAACTAATTGATTAAACAAGAGAGAGCCAGGACTGTAAGCCAGCATATATCATGTCACTACCACAACGTTATGTAATAATCTCAACAGGTGACCACGGATCCATTAAAAATGGAGGGAAGGTGGAGTAGCTTGAAAAAAACTGTGGTAAAACTGCAGGCAATCCAATAACAAGGACAAATTGTAGAAGTCCAAAGCAGAAGAATTTATCGTCTGCGTTCGAGTGCATTTTCCCGCTTTTCTGGTTCCTTCCGTCCGTCCGTTCATTATTTCAGAGCAGGTGTTTTGCATTAAATCCTCGCCGTTGCTTTGGGGAGGTTGTCGTCTGCCTCCTGCGTTGCCACGACGACGCGTGATGCCACAAAAGAAACGGCGAAGATGATGATGACGATTGTTAAGAGGAGCAAGATCGGAATTCTTGAGGGCTTCATTAATCATCATCATCATCATCATCAAGGGGATAATTAAGATTAACATGACTGACTCTGATTGCCTACACGAAAGGTTATTACCTCTTTTGTTACTATTATCATTGTATTTATTAATTAATTATTATTATTAATTATTTGATTATTAATTTATTAATTATTTGATTATTAATTTATTAATTATTTGATTATTAATTTATTTATTTATTTATTAAATGTTATTATTATTGTCGTTGTTAACATTTCCAATATTTATCGCCAAGATTGTAATTATAAAATGAATGGATTCATTCGGTTTGCATTCCACTCTGCGATGTTTGCTGACAAATTGATTTGCAAGCATCAGCCGTTGTTTCTAATTATCCTTTTGTGGATTTTTTTTTTAATCTGATATCACATTTTCGTTCAAAAATATTTTTCTCTCTCCTGGCCTTAAATTAAAGAATCGGATTGATTGATGGTTTGATTGATGGATTGATTGATTAATGGTTTGATTGATTGATTGATGGTTTGATTGATTGATTGACCTGCAATGATCAATCAAGTTTGCCAGAATCGATCCAAATGAAAACCCAGGCATGTAAGTCAAGAACGCTGCTAACAATGGATAATTTACCACTACCGAGAGACAAAAAATAGCGACTGAATAACTGACTACCTGAAGAGCTAATAAATAACTCAAGAAATAAATTAATAAATAAATTAATAAATAAATAAACTAATAATAAACTAATAAATTAACTTATAATTACTTTTGGGTCCTTCGTAGAATATGGAGAAGAGGTTCACGACAAACGTCAGGGCGTAGAAGAAGGGCAGAAACCTCAGTCCGGGTTCAAGTGGGTCAGCCTGTCGAGGGTGATTATGATTATGATCTTCGACGCTGAATCACAAGTCATGCAGTACCAAGAACATTCGCAACCGATTGTTTGAATTAAAAATTTATTAAAGTGCAAAATTAATAATCATCATGTCCTGCAATTAATTAATAATTAATTAATAAATAATTACTATAATTAATTAATTAATTAGTTGTGGCAGTTGTCAGGGCTAATTAATTAATTACTGCCACAACTGCTACCGAGAGTGGCCTTTTAATATTTCGTTGACTTTCAACAAAACTTGTCGTGCACCGAGTGACATTGTCAAATGCTACCACATGACTTTCAAATTCAATTATCATCATCATCATCATCATCATCATTGACAAATGCTACCATCATCATCATTGCCATTGACAAATGTTACCATCATCACCACAACCACCACCACCACCATCATCATCAGCATCATCGTAATCATCCGTCATTGCATAAATCGTAGTAGTCATCGTCACCGTCACCATGACAACGGTCGTTACCTTAGTCAGTATTCCGTATTTGCACAGGTAGAAGAGACCGACGGATACGAGTCCACTCAGCACTGGGGAGATGAACCAAGAAGAAACTGAAATGAACAGGATGATGACATCTTCATGGAATGACTGAACAACAAGATGCAACAACAAGATGCAACAACAAGATGCAACAACAAGATGTAGCAAGATTCAACAACAAGATGCAACAACAAGATGTAGCAGCAAGATGCAACAACAAGATGCAACAACCATTAGCATTTACAAATAGTGACATTTGTAAAAAAAAATAAATAAAAAATTATTGGAACCATCCGTGTTAAGTTGCTGAGGAACAAAAGGATGGCCATGCAATGGTTAAGATGAAGATTGTGATGAATATGAAAACAATCATGACGACAACAACGATGATGTTGTTTATAATAATAAAAACAATAATAATAATAAAAACAATAATAATAATAATAATAATAATAATAATAATAACAATAATTATATACTGTTGTACATTGTTTATCATATATACGGATACTTATCATTGTACATAGTAATACACTAAATTCCTTGCCTCTTGGGTCGCATAGGACTGAAAGATGAAAGCCTAGTGCGATAGAAAGTTTATCACAACTGCATTGATAAGATCGATAGTGATTATGTTCGTGATAAAGCAATGATAAAACTGGAGATAAAGACTGCTATAAGAGAACAAAATGTTGCTATTTATAAACTCCTTGTTGCTGCAACCAAAGTTTTGTATGTTCTGCTCTGCAAAAAGACCTTCAATCTGTCAAGGTTGAAGGTCATTTGGTGCTTAGTATTTACTAAATAATAAACAATAATAATAATAATAATAAGAAGAAGAATAATAGTAGTTGTAGTTGTAATAATAATAATAACAGTAATCATATTATTAAATAATAAATGTATGATGTTTATTAAATAAACAATGTAAATAATAATATTGCTGACTAAAAAAAAACCTTAAAGAAAGTGGTGCGAGTTATTTCAGTTTCTCATTTTGGCTCTCATTTGGCATGGGTTCTTGCTTGAAGTGATAGCTTTAGAGTTTAGAATTGTATGTAGAATAATATTATATTATTATTGTTATAGTATTATTATTATTAATAGTTAAAAATTATTTATCTGTTAATTAATGAGAGTTACTCTGCTATCACCATCATTAACACCCCACTATGTGATGCCATCAGATTCAAACTTATTTCTCGTGGTCCAGAATTTTCGACATTTGATTGACTTTTGACTGCTGTGACAAAAGCTGAGAATTCATCAAAGTGTACAAAGGTGAATATGACCAAAAAGACTGTGATGATGATGATGATGAAGAGGACACTGATGACGACGGTGATGATGATGATGAGGACACTGATGACGACGGTGATGGTGATGATGACGACGACGACCTTCATAACAACTCAAGTTCAGAAGTTGGTTCAACACTCATTAGTTCTTCCAACGAGTGCGCATGCGCCACTGCCGCTCATTCACTCACTCAGCGAGTGACTTTGAACTTCTGACTTTTGAGGAGGAGAGATGCTGTGAAAGTGAGAGAAGAGGTGATGATACACTTGGATGCTGATGACGTCGACTATGACGGTGATTATGACGGTGGTGACGAAGATGACGATGGTAGTAGTGATGATGATAATGATGAAGAAGATGATGATGATGATGATGAGGATGAGGAGGAGGAGGAAGAGTAAGACGTGATGAGTTTTTGTGTCGTCCGACGACATAAACACCTTCAAAGGAATGCAACATCAGAGCAGCGTCGATGCCTGAGAGCAATCGAAAGGAAAATTACTTCACTTTGCCGATGTTAAAAAACATCAACGAGGAAGACAAGAAGAGGAGGGATAAAAAGAAGGCCGAACGGATACGAGTCCCGGAGGCCATAGGGTCGAAGGAAAATGGCCGACACAAGAATGTTCTCAATTCGGGACAGTATTTTACGTTTTTTTTATAATTATTCTTTATAATTATTTTTATAATTATTCATTTACTTAGTAGTATTTTATTTGATTAAATTCTGATTCTAAATTCCATCATCGCTGAAGAATCTCATGCTTAGGTATTCTTTTTTTTATCCCCAATCTCAAATCACTGCTGTTACCATTTTGATAAATCAACCGCACGTTTGTTGTTTTGTTTGGTTTTGATCCGACTTCTCGCTCGAAAAACTCAAAATTCCTTTGAAACTTTAACTTCAAAGGTTTCAAGATCCGTACGTCATTGTCGTCCGTCAAGGATGACGTCGACTCGGTTTCGTGACGAGTCGAGTGTGCGACCTGCATCGCAGGGGGACGTCCAGAATGCAAGGAAATTTGGGCACTTATTGATGACCTTTCTGCTTCAAGATCAAATTAGCGTCTGCCAACGACCGCTCTTTTTTTTATTTTTTAAATATTTTTTTTTAATGGAAAGCTATGAATTTTAACGTAATTGTAGGAATATTAGAATTATTTTTCATTTTTTAGTTCATTTTATAACGTCAAATAAAATAGTATTTACTGAATTTTTAATTATATTTTTTTTATATTTTAAACATTTGCTTAAAGCGAAGCAGGACCGATGTTTGAGCAACAGCGTCTGCGTATCTGTTTAATTTCTATCTACGAATTATTTGTTGCTGGATGCAAAGGGGAATGTTACTGATTGTGTCACAGCTTATAACTGCGTCACATTGTTAATAATAATAATAATAATAATAATAATAATAATAACAATAATAATAATAATAATAATAATAATAATATGATTAATAGTGACACATTGGTTTGACTTGAATTCTTGCTGACAGAAAATAACAACGTGAGATGTTTGTGACTTGTTATCGAGATTAGTAACAATAATAACATTCATGTTAACAATAAAATCATGCCTATTAATATAGTAAAACACAAACAATTTTAAAAAAACATAAAATGTCGTCATCATCAATATCTAACTTATTACACCATCCACCAACCCATCAATCGCTTCAACCGACCTACTTACAGCCCACCAATCAGTTCAACTGACCTATTTACAGCCCACCAATCACTTCAACCAACCTATGTACACCAGTTGCCTCCACTGGATGTCCTTTGTTCCGTTCACTACGAGGGCGAAACCCAACGTTGCCCCAACGATGCTGTGAGTCCCAGACACGGGCATCTTGAACAGAGTCGCCAGGATCAACCAGATGCAGGAGCCTGGAAAAACATAGGGACGTATGTGGCAATGATGATGACGACAACGACGATAGTGATGGCGGTTGTGGTGATGATGGTGATGTCAAGATGGAAGTGGCAATGGTGGAGAAGAAGATGATGATGATGACGATGATAAGGATGATGATTTTCATTTGCATTTGGATCATCTCTTGTTTCAACAACTGGGTTAGTTGTCACATTATTACATCAGCAATAATAATAATAATAATAATAATAATAATAATAATAATAAAAATGCGAGTAGAAACATCATGTAATAACAGGCATTGGATAGGGTCAAAATAGAGGTATGTTGTTTGTCATTGATGTTGTTGTTGTGGTTGTGTCGTAGTTGTTGCATTAAAATGACAAGTTAAAGTGTGTAAGTGAAGTCGAGGTGAAATAAGATTGTCGAGAATGGAGCAAGTCAATTTGAAGCTCATCAGAAATCATTGATTATATTGTTTGTTAATAAATTATGTAAAATCGCTAATTTATGTAAAACAATGATATGTTAATGC
This sequence comes from Hirudinaria manillensis, assembly GCA_034509925.1. NCBI lineage: Eukaryota > Metazoa > Annelida > Clitellata > Hirudinida > Hirudinidae > Hirudinaria > Hirudinaria manillensis. Next base: position 2,989,357 of record CM067536.1, read on the forward strand.
ATCCCTTTACCAAATCAGTTCAATCGATTGATCCCCATTTGAGTGGCACCCCTACCCAATGATTCTCCCCAACGGTGCAGGTTGTGTATTGAACATGAAGCCTCCTAAGCATTGGAGCTTCCACAATTAACATTTTAATTTATTTAATTATAAAATAGCTATTTTAAAGAATATATAGTAATTAATAAAAAAATATGTTTTTACATTTGTGCTAATGCATTTGACGGTGAATTACCCAATACAAAGTCACCATTTAAATCATTAGTTTTGCTGTGTCCATAACTGATGATAAATGCAAACTGATGAATTAAATGAATTTTAAAATTAACTTCTTAATTAATAATCAAGTGGAACATCCAATAAATACGTTCCTTTTAATGGTCCTATTGATGGATCGGAAAAATAAAGTCTGGAGTTGAAAAAATCCGATGCTTTTTCCTCCGAGCAAAACAAACAAAAATTTTCTGTGTGGTCTCAGGCCAGTGAAGTTTCAACATTGAAAGTAGTCGACAACAATGGTAATGTCTGTGTTTGTTGCATCGAGAATACAAATAATAATAATAATAATAATAAATAAATAATAATAAAATATAATAATAATAATAAACTAGAACCGACAGGTTTGCTGTCACACAAAAAAGTTATGCCGTAATAAGTTAGTCAGTTTTATTATTTCTGATGTCATGAATTTTAGTTTGATTCGGTTATTTTCCTACACCTGCCAGCGCTCGCTCGTGTCTCAGAGAATAACAAGTTTGCTTGAAATCGAGTCTGATTCATTCATCCAAATTACAGCAAAACATTAAAATTATCCAGAAATGTTATTTTGCATTATTCAGAAAAATAAATGTTTAATCAAAGCCTAGCTTGCATCCTGACAAAATCAGTTCTGAAAAGGTACAAATGGTCTAAATGTTCCTTATTATTATTATTATGGAGATGTAGCTTCTGCTCACGGTGTTATACCAATACTCTTAAGCTTGTATGTATACCTTAACAAAATCTTAAACTAAAATACTCCAAGATGCAATTGGACGAGAAAATACTTAACTTATCGATCATTTTTAGTTTTTTTGGACTTTTGTGGATATTTTGGACATTTCAAATAATTAAATTAAATTATTGGAAATTGTTCAAGTAATCAGAAAATACAATTAACAATTAACTAAAAATCAAGATCATCATCATAGTCATCCTCACCATCACCGTCATCAGTTAAAAAGAGTCGCTGGGCCATCACTGGCTCCGTCTAGGAATTCATAGATTTGCTTGTAGTCAGGAAACACCAATTAAAGGTGTTAAGTTGCAGTCGCACACAAAATAATCTCAAAATAATCACCTGCTCATTTTTAAAAAACACAGCCAGCAGTTTGTAATTACATGTTAGGATGAACTCAAGATCTCACGATCCCAGCACCAGGACACCGCAGTTATGTTTATTATATTATATTATATTACACTGTAATATATCGTGTTATATTTATTATAGTATAGTATAATATACTACTTTTTATTAATATATTTATTAATATGTTTATTATATTACACTATTATATATTAAGTTATATTGTATTATATATTATCACACTTATGTACAGAGGGCGATGATGACCTTTTTGTTTTTTATGCTTTCATAACTAAAGAAAGTCCGACCCCCTTCTGATAAAAAAATACAGGCTACAGTCCTATTATTTATTGAAGAATTTTTATGTCATCAGTTCAGTCACAAAAAATTGTTTTATTTATTGCGATTTATTCATAAAAATTGATGAAAATAAAACTGAAATTCTATTTTAATATTGTTATAATAATTTAGCCAGAAGGCCCATTCGTTATGTTTTATGAATTTCGTTACGTTTTTCGAGAAGTTTTAAACTCGCGGCAAGACAAAACTTAACCAATTATTACATAACTTGCATTTCAACATCCATCTGATCCAGACGTCAAAGCAAAGTTCAAGAATGCACTCTGCTGGAAACCAGACACCAGTGAACAATAAATGCTGATTCTGAGACATAGACTCAGTGCAACCATTGATCCCATTCAGGCAATCACGTCTTTCACTTATGACAATCATGGCCCATCACTCGCTATCTATCAAACTATCAATCGCTCAATCAGGTGCAAATGGAATTTCAATCACTGGTCCGATAAAGCAAGAAACTGACACAATTAGCTGATTGCTTCTCCTTCTGACCAATAGCACCAAATTAATGATTTAATTTGTGCTGTGATTTTGTATTTTAGAAGAAGTAATTTTCGGAAGTCAAGTTGTTAATCAGTGTGACCGGCCGTAAGTGAAGTACTTGGATTGTAATTAAAAATCTAAATCTTCTAAATGTGCATAAGTACTCCTAATTGGTATATCAATTAAATTATTAACAAGGTGGCAATGATGACTTTGAGAAAATGATAGGATGGTTTAGAATGGTCAAATGATGCACGATCCGAGCACAGGACGGTAAAAGAGAACAGTCGTTAAGTGTCGTGTTCAACACCCAGCCTTCACCCCTAAAGATCCTATACAAATATGGTCAGCATACAAGTTGGATTGGATGGTTGCATTCTTGCATACGATAGTATCAGAAACAACTCGTAATATGCCATGTACGCCACCCAACTCGTACCATCACGAGTACCCTTGGTGAGGAGTCCATATGAGTGGAAGTGTCCCCAAAGTTCTGCATTTGACACTATCACGAGTTAAGTATATTTACATTTAGAATCATCGTGTTTCTATTATTTTAATTAAATTCCTCTCATGTTTCAACAAGTCTTTCTGTTAACTCATTGAAGGTTAGAATTAGTCATCAGTTATAACCAAAAAATGGTCACAATAGCAATAAAGAAACTCCACTAGTGCTCCACTAATTGATGTGCCTGCTGGTTTACAGTTTTAAATTCACCAAAACAAACTAAACTAACGAAAACAATGCATGAATATGCAAATGCAATTTTTTGTTTGCTGAAATTTTACCACTCCCAGCTCCATCATTAAAGTGACAATAACATAATCATTAGCTACTCGTTTTGGAACTTTCATTCCCTTTTCAAGTCTTTCCAAAACACAACAATTAACTAAACAACAACTACTAAACTTCAGTCACAATCCAGTTAAAAAATTGAAAACCAAAATAAAATAACAAATAAATAAATAAAAATAAAAATGGCATTCAATAAGAGCTGCTGACCTGAAAGTGTGGCCACATTACCCAGCATTAGAAGTTCTGTGTGGTTGTCATACATGGATGGATCTATGATGCCCTTCCTAACTGTGTCTGTAACCTTTGAACCTGCAAGAATGAATGAATGAATGAATGAATGAATGAATGAATGATTGATTGATTGATTGATTGATTGATTGATTGATTGATTGATTGATTGATTGATTGATTGATTGATTGATTGATTGATTGATTGATTGATTGATTGATTGACTGTATGAATCAAACTTTACTAGAGAAATAAATATAAAAATTGATAGAAGAGCATTTTTAGGGAGTTGCAACGGCCTGCTAAACAACAAAGTTTGGCAAATTGTTTGATCCTAAAGCCACAATCACTTAACGAGTTTTCTTATTTTTAACAACAAAGTTGACTCAACGTTGAAGGTGTTTTTCCACTTTAGGTATTTTTCTACAAAGGTATTTTTTTTAGTATTGTGAAGTGTTACATTTTTATCATTGAGATTGTTGTCATTTTCCTTGTACCACTTAATATCTTTACAAGTGATTATATTATTATTATTATTATTATTATTATTATTATCATACACATTTATTATTATTATTATTATTATTATTATTATTGTCATTATTACTATTATTATTATTATTTATGGATTAAGAATTAAATCCTTTCAGTCATTTAATATATTTTTGAGTTTATTTACAATAACCATGGTGTCCTAAATGCAAGCACTTTTTGAACTCGATCTAGGTGCCAAAGAAGGTGAGAAAGTCGATCCATTTCTAAAGTTACAGATTCCTCCCAAAACCTCTTCCATGATCTTAAATTTAAATTTCGATTTAAAAAGTCTAAATTGAAATGAATGACATATTAAGTTCTTCTCTAGTACAGAATACAGAAGTTTTTCTGAATCACATCTGAAATTCTGAGAAATTAACAACTGCCTAATAGAAAGACTGTAAAGATCATCTACATAATACAATATCCTAATAAGAGAATAATTCTACTACGAGGAAAGTAGGATGCATAAGCTTCTCAACAAAATTTCATCCATGATTGCAGAAATTCTTTAAAAAAAAAAGGCATCTCATCAGCAACTTGAAATGAAACCAGTCCCAACACTTTAACATGACAATGTCATGGTGGAACATGCCATGAGTTGGTCAGCATGCCAAAAAGATGAAACTCACGTAACATAGTGTTGTAGCATAACTTATTAGTTAATTAATTTATTTTCTAATTAAGAATTCAAATCAACATGCTGTACAGGGCATGACAAGATGGACAACCAGAGAACTATTATCATCTACAACTCCAATTTCCTAATTGTCCTCTGTGATGATATGAAAGACCTCTGAAGCTTTCAGAGTCAAATATTGAATCAACGTGATTCATGTCAAGCTCACTGACCAAATGGCATTGGAAATAATAATAATAATAATAATAGTACTAATAACCATGAATTAATAACTCATTAGATTAATAATAGTAATAGCCAATGTGTACATTCACTTAAATTTACGTTTTCATTTAGATAATTGTTGCTCTAACTTATGTTCACTGCGTAACTTCAAATAAAATCTATTCCAATACTGCATGAGTGCAAAAAGAGATTCTGAAGATTAAAACGAAATGATTTTTCTGACCGTTGCCAATAATTTCCTGTCAAGAATAAATAAATAAAAATAAACAATTTAAACAAAATGTAAGAACTTAGAAGTAATGGTGAACTGTTTTACATTAATTTTTTGTATTGGCAACAACAAGAGGCAATTGCTTCGTGGTGCAGAACTAAAGATCCTCTGCTTCGATAAGTCACATGCAAATGACCCCAACATGAATATGCAATGAATTCCTAGAACTGGTTACTCTCATTAAGGTGATGAGCAGAGCAATAAGTAATTTTCCGCAGTCGGTGCCCGATGCCTGCCGTTCGGCGGCATGAATATTCATCAGTCGAAGGTCACCGACAACACGTTACAAGTGTTTTCAAAGTCACACGAAGACATTAAAGGTCCAAAACACAGCACTCGACTGAATTTTTAAATTAGAAGTTGTTTTCTTTTTCTGTCGTAACACAAATTATGAAAACAAATGTGTCGTCCTGGAATCTCAGAAGTGGAAAAGACAAAATGTCCAATTACGCGTAGTCCTCCACAAAATATTTACAGCTAAATGGATGCTGAGCTTGGCATTAGAAAAAGACTTATTAATATAAATATCTTTAAATGTAATTTTTCCCATGGAAAATCAACCGAATTCACTCACATCAGTTATTGGACATGATGTAATGATAACCCAGGATTTCCAGATCATACATATTACATATGCTTGCAAATCCTTGACCTAATATCATGTTTACCTATTAATTGCAAGCTTTAAAGCCATACATGGTGCATTACATTTTATTATACATATTTATTACACATTATATTCTAATAAAGGCCACAATCAGTCGAGCCAATTCAAGTTCGCCTTAATAAGAAACCAATTTTCTAACCAAGTATGACATACCTACATAAACAAATTCTTACCTAAAAGAACAGCTCCAATGGTCTCCACTAGGGAGGCAATGATGCAGGCCTGCCTGAGGGTCAACACCTTGGCTCCGACGGAAGTACCGAACGCATTTGCCACGTCGTTGGCACCGACGCCGACAGCCAAGATGAAAGCGATGATGAATCCGACAACTACCACCCACACAAGATCTGGATCAACCTCTATCATGATTGCAAGTCAACAAGAAAGGAAAACCTTGAGCTAAGAAAGTAATTCGGTTATTTGGCTTTTTTGCTGTCCAAAAGAGAAATTAGAGCTTAGGCAACTTTGGAGTGAAAGAATGAGAGTAGAGGATATGAAACTTTCAATAAAAAGAAGTTCCAAAGGCAACTTGTTTAACTTTAAAGCTTTCTTGCAGAAACACTGAAATAAAATAAATAAGCAATCAATTTTTCAGATAAAACAAGAAAGAGAACAATTCAATCCTTTAAGGCTTGTTAAAGCATGTTGATCTAGAGCATATATACCCACACACATGTACTAGAGTAACCATAAGTTGTAGATAGGTCTTCGTATGTAAACAAGAAGTCATCATCTTATATAAAAATTGATTTGATACGAACCTGTCATAAAGAAATATTCCTGTAGATGATGCAAGTTGGAATGTAGAAGGAATGACTGTCAGAGATCATTTCCTCAGATCGAAGATGTTCAACTACTTTTAAGGAAAATGCTTGCATTTAATTAAAACGAAGTAAATTCAACGTTCTTTAATGCTATGCCGCCCCCACGAGCTGAATCGCTTGAAGGACCACGTTGTAATAAAAATTAGTGAATTAAACGCAAGGCGATCTAACTCCAGCAAAGAAACAGTTGCAAATTAAAATTTCGATAAATGTTAAATAACTCTGTCAAGTAAAAAATTTATCTGAAACTCCCACGCTATTATCCGGAACGATTTCTCAATGAGGCTTATCTAATTACCGAGCTTGGCCATGAGTGAAGCATGCCGTCTTTGCTTACCACGCGGTCTATAAAATTTGTAATTACCTAATATTATATAAATTTACAAATTATTAAACTCTTGGCTTGAAATTAATAATGAATAAAATATTTTAAATTTTAAAAATATTTGGAACTCTACATTTTATTACATCTCCAATCACTATGACTCAATACCAATGTGTTTCAAAAGTTTGGTAGCGTTAAATAATTTATTTTTTTAAAATAAGTAAGGCATATATATTGACCTTAATGACATTTCACTAACCGATTTCCTAAAACACAAATATTTAGCCTTGAAATGTAATCTTTCTAAGTAATTCGTTTCACACAATTCAATCCATTGCATGGACTTTTTTAAGCAAACATTTTTCTTCTTCCGTTGGTGTTGATGCAAATGAAGATGTTACAGTTATTTTCCATGAACATTTTAGGAGAAATCATTGCACACCTTAGACTAAACCCTTAGCCTCTTTCCTAACTTTCGATTCAAAAATTTAATGCGATTCTTACGTTATCAGAGTTCTCCAAAGCAAATGCAAAGGATTTCAACAATAATAACATAAACAAAACAAAGATGTGTTTTTTTATTTTGCGCTTGTAGTCACAAATTCTAACAAAAGATTAACATTAAGATTAATTATGGTCGACAATAAATCGAAATTCTATATGCTATTTTATTGTTATCATTATATGTCATTTTTCTTGAACCATTACAGAAATATTATCGGTGTTTATTGTTCTTCCAGAACGCAGTGGAACGCCGTTGCGGTACCTCTTTATTTTCATCCGATGCACACCTTTTCATTTGCAGTCTGCATTTCCTCCCATCAAACGTCCTTAAAACTCTTTATCATCTTTGAAATTCTGCCAATTGAATTGAGAATTGCGCCAATTCTGTATAAAATTTTTTAAATCTTGCAATTATCAATCCTGGCAATCCGGACGTCACGTCAGTTCCTCTAAGTTGCTAACGCTTGTATGCCCTTGCACATTATCTCCGCCTGGACTGCTAATTCACTTTTCCATAGCATGTCAACTTCCTCGATTTTTTTTTCTCTCCCACCAAAAAATAAGCACTGAAATCGTTCTCCAATATCACCCTCAATGGCTCTGGAGCGCCATCATTTCCAAAATCACTCACATCATCTTATACAATTTACTCTCGTGACATCGAGTCTACCTTACCATCTATCATGTGTTTCATGGTTTCATCCTCCACCTCGTTCATACCCGCCATACTTGTATCTGTATCTGTATCTGTATCTGTATCTCAACCGAGGCTTCTCATATTGCTTCAGGTCTGCATCGCCCAAACATCAATGGAGACGACAACATCAAATGACAACTTAAGGCTTATTTTTTCAGGAAAGGCTATTTTGAAATCCAAATCTCCTCTGACATTCTGCTTAGTGCTTCACATATATTAATATATATATATATGTATTCCTGATCGTTAAAGTTTGGATTATAATAGAACATAATATTAATAATATTGGAAAGATCGTAAGATCTGAACGTGTGATAACTGTGGTTTTGATTCCGACTTGTGCGCATTAAGAGCGCAGGACATACAGCGTAGAAAAGATTTTTTCTTAATAACTAATTACAGATACGAAATATTTTTATATTTTCGGGTAGCACCTAAAAAATCGCTTTTTGATCATTCTTTTTAGTTCATTTCGAAATAAAAGCGTATTTTTGAAAATATTTTTTCGTAAAATTGTGTTTAATGAATTTTGATTGTTAAAATTTTGTAATTTATGATCAACGTATTATATTAATTATATAACTATTCACAACTTCAAAAATCTTCCAGGAATCTTCTGGAAGCCATCATGAGAGAAGAACGTTCGCTTCAACTCTTCCTTTCGAACTTTAACGAATACGATCACCTACCTGCTTCATGTGAAAATTCTTCTATGTTTTGATTTCTCAAGTCGTACTGTGAAGAATTGAAGCCGTATTGTAAGAAACAAAAATCTATGAGTGCTAATTTTTCAAGTTGTTTCACTTTCTCCTGTATCATCATGTACATTTTCTCTCATAGCATTATTTATAGGATCTAACTATACACAAGTATAAAGGCCTTGATGGGTACAGAATGCATATCTATAGTGAACAAAGTTTGCGCTGAAAATACTATTAACCATTGCATTTTGCAAGTGATGTTAACAGCAGTGATCCCAAATAGTCCTTCATTCGCAACATCATGTAGAAATTTCGAGAAGCCAGTTAATAACGGTCAAAGAAAATTTGTATAATCAATTTCATCATTATTTATTTGAATTTATTTATTTATTGATAGTAAATAATGTTATAAGATAACAGCAGTAAATGTCCATAATACCAACCAAAAGTTAACCATCTCTGAGTAGAAGATAAAAACAAAATAGACAACATTAACAGATGTGGAGACAATAATAAAATAGAGATGTGTAAGATGTGTCACAAATAAAACAATTTTATCAAAAACAATAAAATTCACAGATTTTCTCAAATTTAGATGCTCACATGCAGTTCAAAAACAAAATGGATGAAACAAGAATGAATGATTGCATAAACAAATTGGCAAGTATTTCAAATTTCTTCGATGACCAGATGAATTCTCTGAAACAAAATTGGAAGGCACCATTAATCTTGCAAGCTACCAAATCAACCCCAGCCTAATCATCCCAAAATCTTTTGATGCAGAATTCTTTTGAATTTCTTAGAAGAATATTTTTAGATTAAAATTGGTGAAATTAAAATTAAAAAGTCATCAGCATTTAAGTTAATCCAGTGAGTAGTCTTTGTCATGCAGCTACAAAATTGCTGACAGAATGAGCCTTTGGCAATATGCAAGTGACGATAAGCAGTTTATACATGCTTATATTCTATTTTTATCTATTATTATTTTTATCCTGCATTCATATTCATGCACAATATAACATTCAACAATAGCAACAAGTGATATAATAATAAACTATAATAGTTTTATGTTGAAATATAAAAATATAGTCATAAAAGCAATAATAACAGTCAATAGGAGCATACCATAAGCAAAATACTTCCATACTTTTATCAATTTAATGGATAGTTCCGCAAGGTGGATCTTGAGACTCCATTTGGAGATCTCTGGCAAGATGACCAGTAGAAAATATTTTCTTGGATTTCTCAAACAAATTCTTATAATAATCTTCCTGTCATTTGTAAAAAATAACTTTAGAAAATTATTTCCAAACAAAAATTGTTAATTGAAATAAAATTAAATTAAATAAACTTGTGGTAGCTAAATCTTACTTTCTCTGGTTTCAACTTCATGAGCACTTCAATAGCCTCCAGGTTATAACAGCACACAGCAGAGTATTTGATCAAGTAGTAAGCAATCCTCTTTTTGCTTTCCTTCAAATAAATTAATTTACAATTTAATTACTAATTTAATAAATTAATTTAACTTCATTACTTTACATTAGACATTATGATTACTCAGCTGATTTAAAGTCACATTTACATCTGAATATAATTTGGCCATTTCCATGGTGTGATAGCCGTTAACAAATTCTGTAAAACCAGCATCTGTCTTTGAGCTAAGTTTCACAGTGTCTTTTCTCAAATCTTCTAGGAGTATTTCCTTCGCTTCATCTAATCTAATGAACTGAAAAAAATCACAGATAATTTCATCTTTACCACATACAAACTGTAGAGAATATGTCCAATCGATTGATTGATTGATTCATTCGTTCATTGAGATCTTACCTTATAAGAGTTGCCATGTTGTTGTAGTCCAATTAAATCCAACAGCCATGCTGCCTAAACGTCAGATTATCGGTTTAAGAGTATAACTTTTGAATCATGAATTTCAGATAAATTATTCAGACTTTGTTTCCTATTAAGTTCTTACAAAAGCAATGGCATAAATATTATAACTGTACCCTTTCATCTTTTTCACCAATTGCTCTTTTTAGATCCAAAAGATCACTTTGTTCTGGTTCAATTCCAAGTAAAATTTTCAGTTCAAGTAGCTGGCAAATAACGTTTGTGCCAGTGCGTCTCTCAATTTCTTTGTGCTCAAGAGCAAGTTTGAAATATTTCTCCGACTAAAAAAGAATTTCTAAACTTAAAATGTTGACTTGATATACGTGGTTAATAAATTGAGATCATGATAAAAAAAACCTTGTCAATTTTATTTTTCCCGAGGTTTTGCAGAGCTACTTCATACGAATCCGCAAAATCCTCTTCAACTTTTATTTTATATTTCTTGTAGTAGTAGCTGAGCTTGAATGATGCCAAAGGGATAGAGATTTCGGGTGGAAGTTTGGAAAGCTTCGGCAGAAATGTATGATTAGAACGACTTTTATCTTCTGCGATGAGCACTCTTTCATCAATGGCCTCCTCGGCTGATGTGGTCAGCAAATTTTTTCGACGTTTAATTCCGAATCCCGACATGTTTAAAACAACCCTGACTGGAAAATTCCCATAGAATCGATTCTGGCAGACTTTCGATAATTCTCAATAAAGGTACGATGATTATATCACTGAATTTCATATTTAATTTTATGCCTTGCATTCATATATCTCTAAATTACAATTACTTCAAACGATAACTTTGAGAATCATTTAAAAAATAAATATCTCGTCAACTTTCTTACCTCTTGAAACGATTTTATTCAATTAAAAAAACCCGAAAATTCAAATCATGTGTTTTAACAGCGCCATGTTCTTGCGACCACTACCTACCTTAACATGTATTCCAATTCGCTAAACATCAAAGGCCTGAGTTGTATCAACACAGCATCCTCGGGAATTGAAATGGATCCTTCCGCTCTTGAATGATTTCATTATCATAACCAGCAGTAAGATGGGCACAGAATCATCTCGTAAACGATAGGCGAGACTGCTCACATGCATAACTTTTATCTAGTCAGGCAATAGAGTCTGGACAGAGTGAGGTTAGGATCTGTGTGGGTCAGGTGGTTAATGTTCCCCGCCTGGTAATTGCCTATTACTTATCACCCATCCTTCACCCAACCTTGGAAACAGGATTGACTAACTCCCAGCAGCTGGTTTGGTGGCACAGATTAAACTGAGTTTAGACTGAACAAGTAGATTTACTTGCCGATCACTTTTAATTTTCACTGCAAGAACAGCGGCAAGGTAAAAGTGGACACTATGAACCCTTTATTTTTTAAACAAATTCAGAAAGTTCTTGAATATTGAAAATCATGTTACTCAGCAGCATTATATCCTAAAATGAACACATGCAACAAAAAGAAAGCAAAGACAGCCAACCTATGGAGAGTGGGCACACAATTGTGGAATTTCATCAATTAAATTAATTAAATATCTGAGAAATCCTAACAAAAATATTTTAAAAAAACAGAAATTAGCCCAAAAACCAAATAAACAAAAAAAACCCAGCACAGAACCAGAAAAAATGACTTAAAATTTCTACTTCAAGAACAGATTAATGAGCAATCTAGTGACAGATACACAAGCTTTCAAAAATAAACAACTAGTCAGCATCAGGCTTATAACCTATTAACTTATCATGAATAGCTCGTCCAACGAAGCCATTTTTCAGGAGATTCTGACAACCTTTACTGTTTTTCACCAGCACTTTATATATATATATTCCTATATATTATATTTATATATTATAGGTTCCTGGTTTTTGAAAAATATCAGGACTTGAATGACAATTGCAGTTCCAACTTCGTATCAACAATTTGTTTTCTATATTGGCAGTGGCAAGGGATTCCAGATTCTAGAAGATCAAATACAATTCTGATGTCTCCAGTTTATGATTGCTGCAGATCCTGCTCCATTGCAGATGGAGTGGCAGATAACTTGACTTCTGAAATTCCAGAATCCGTCATGAGATTGTTTAAGACCTTCTTCTGAATTTGCCAGTTATTCTAATGAGTCAGAAAGTGGCTATCATTCTTCGTAAATGTTGCAGCTGTTCTAAATTCACTAAAACCTTCTGTAAACACCATGTGTTGTGACAACCTTTGAAAGGACTCAAACAAACTTCATTTTGAGCAACAATTCCAAGCAGCAACAATAACCTAAAATCGCTTCAATATTTTCCACAACCCAGACTTGAAATGTCCAAGATCAACCAACTTCAGCTTTTATATATGGAACAATTTCATAAAATGTGCTTTGGGTGCACTATTTCCTATAATTCTCCCACCTCATCCTTTTAATTGTTTCCTTAAAGAAAAAATAACAAATTAATTACATTAAGAATAAATCAAATTTAATTTTATTCAAGTTTAAAATGAATTAATTGTTCATTTACCTCTTTTCTTCTTATTTCTTCCACCCACAATTTTCTCAATCTTTTTCTTGAGTTTCACCAAAAGATCTTTTTCCTTTGTTGAGGTTTTGTTGTTGTTGAGTTGTAAACATCCAAAATCCAACTTAAATAAACAAATAAGACAAATAATCTCAAATAAAATCATTCAAAGAATAATTTAAATTTCTTTTTAATATTCTAAATAATAAAAACCCGATTTAACATCTCTATAACTAATGGCTAAAGCATTATTATGTTCACATCCACCCTGCACCATTAGTGAACACCACTTTGGCAATAGGACTATGCAATTGGTCAGATAATTGTGCTCTCTTCATGTTTGATACAGAATCATTTGTTACATAAATACTGTTTTAGCTTCATTGATGTGGAACATCATAGTCACTCATTCCAAAGTTTGTTCAACTCTTAAATTATTTTAATCATAACTCATAAATTATATCATCAGCACCTGCTCAGGAGACCTATCAATTTCTGCCAATTGTGGTCTTCCAGTTCTCCTTAGATCAACATTTTGTGATTCTGACCAGCTCCGGATTCTCTTTTCTTCCTGTTTTTCTTTTCTTTTTTGTAATATTCTGAGCATTTCGCCAACTCCGGTGATCTAGAATATAATTTGTAGTGAATTTAGCTGGCCACGACCTGAAAATTCATTTTAAAAATGAAAATTACTGTAATAAATTGCTAGCAATAATAAGTTCGTTTGTACCTAAGAATAGAAAAAAATATTTTGAAAAATTTCTTCCCTTAAATCAATGAATTAATAGCGTTTCGACTTTTCAACACACTAACCCGGTAAGTGTCACCATCTTGTTGAAAACGCAAATTGTTCAACATCAGTATTGCCTGAAATTATAAATTCCTTTGAACGGACAAAACAAAGTTTACCACACTCAAACAGACTCAAAAATGTCTACAAATAGTAAATGTTCCAAAATCAAACTTCCTCGTGATTTTCATCGGCTGCTTTCTTCAAATCAAGAAGATCTTCAAAATCCAATTCATTACGTTCAAATTTCTGTACGATCCTTTCATAATTCAACTCGTTATAACTATTTTCCATTTCCAACTTTTTTTTTAACACAACCGATCTCGAACCAAGTTCTCGACTCTACGACCTAAATGCGTCGTAGCCTGGGTATTTAGCTTTACTGAAGCGAGGCGTCTTCTAGTGAAAACTGCGCACTTACGAACTTATGAATGACTCTCCTGTTTGTAAATTGCCACAACCAAAACCAAACACGAAAATAATACAATTTCAATACAATCTTCAACTTTTGAGACTTCAATTTCCAATACTCTCCTAAGAAGTCTAAGAAAAAGATCCAAAGAGCACAGAATACGCAATAGGAATCTGTGATCCCTATCTAAAAATAGCTCACAAAGTATTATTATTATAATTGCAGACAGTCGATTGCATCATCAGGCCACAAATATTACGACGATATCACCCAGCAGACAACATTATCAGAGCTGATGTTTCTATTGGGTAGAACTTGGGGGAGAGACAAGGACGATTGAACGAAGGTGAAAAAATCCCACCCGGTGAAACTTTGATGCAAACATCTAAAGATTCAGAATAAACTCAATTGAATGAGAATGTCGCACAAATGCAACTAATAATGTTTAATTGTTTTATATTTGTCATTGTCAGAAAATTAACAGGGAAATTCTTGTGGCATTGGAAGCAGTCTTGTGGCTAAACGAGAGAGCATGTGTTATCCTCATGAAGTAACATACTGTAAGACATGGATGAAATTGCTCAGAAGTTCCTTTTGAATGGGATAACAAATCCAGAACCCCTTCTTTGTGGACGACCCCCTTACCTTCGACCGGTACGAACCGGTTTAGATCTCCTTAAAGGAATCTGAGTAAATTCAAGAGTGAATCACCACAGATTTAGCGACGTGTCTTGTTATGACTGGCGATAATAATCTAAATCGCAATTGATCATTCTAGAACGAAAAAAAAATAACCCGTAACAAATAACTAGCATTTAAACTTTCATAACTATAATCAACAATTAATTCTTTTTTTTCCAGTTTCTAGTCTATGATTAGCTTTATGATTATACTTGATATATCTAGGCGTTGTTATTATTAACTTTCAATACAAACATATATATATTGTTAACAAATACATACTAACTTACAAGCATAAATAAAAAGAAAGTTTTATTTGGAAATGTACCGAACTTCGGCTCCGGCGAGTCAGAAATGCGGCCATTTGAAAGTTGAAAGTATTATATATTTTGAAACCTCGAACCAGGCACCAAAAATATTTATCGCTCTAGGAGAACAATTGCAACAGCTAAGAATGCCGGATTCATTTTGATATGAGTAATCGACTCATAAAGTCATATGTGCAGAACCGTCATGCGCAGTACGTATCTGACCTCGAAATCACACAATTAACACAAATTTAATGTTTATTGCAAATGTTTTTTTTTGCTGAACTGCACTGAACTGGCACAGAAACAAAAATTATTAGGTTATAAAAACAGCAGGATTCCACATCAATTGCTAGCAGATTTTGTGCTAGACTAGCAAGCTTACATCACCCATAATTATAGTCTTGGTCCAGCTAACCACTTCACAAAGGCTTACAGTTTTAAATTTAATGTTTGTCATACAACTCAAGTGAAGTAAATGCGAGGCTGATTTTTTAAAACGATAGTTTAATTATAAAATTGATTCAGAAGTAAACAATTAGTTATCACTTCTTTTTTTTTAAAATGTCTTTAAAATTTCTTGGAATTTTCTTTTCAAATCTGCTTAACTTTGTAGACTTCTTCAAGGGGAAATTAATTGTTAGCTGTAAAGAAATAAGTGGGATAAATATATAAAAGAAAAAACATTTAGAACATAACGACCTACTTCTGAATCTTCTGGATTTTGTTCTGAAGACGTTTCACTGCACTAAAATAAATAATAAATAATAAATATGCACTAACAAAGCAGTTTAAACTAATTTGTGCTCCACATTTAACCAATTTTTTATTAATGGTGTCATTAATACCTGTCGATGAAGTATGTTCAACTCCGTCTCCTGTTGTCCTCTTCGTGATTGAGCTAGATCTAAAGTTACTGAACTTCTGTCGGAACTACGCGGCATGTCCTTCAGAATATTTTGAGCTTCCTCAAATTTATCTGCAGGTATCTATAAAATAATTGTCTCATGGATCATAAGAATGTATAGGTTAAGAAAACCCTTGAAATAATTGAAAACCATTGCAATGGTTGTAATGAATTGGTTCAACTGACTCCTGTTGCAATGAATAACATAGATGAGACACAAGTGCTCAGACCCATTACAAATATGTAAATAAATTTATTATTAATTATGCCATATTATGAATAAATAAAATTCCACATGATCCTACCCATAGAACAATGGTTTTCCTTCTTTTCTTGGATTTTTGTATTTGAATAGATATAGGATTAATGTTAATTGATGCTGGTAAAATAATTAATAAATATTGAGAAAAAAAAACATCTAGAATAATAAATTGAACAGATGATCGTAGTGGCTGATAATCAACTATTTAATTATTTTAACAATTCAAGTTTTCTTACAATGAACTTCTCACTGTCCTGCTGGATCCCAAGCAATCCTAACAACCATTTGGCCTGCAAAAATCATTTAATTTAAGATCTCTAATCGTTTTATAATCCTTTAATTTAAGATGGCGGACTAGAAGCAGCAAAGATGCCAACTTTTTCGTGGTTACATTTGTCGATGGCTTCTTTCAGACGCAAAAAGTCATCGAGATCTGGCACTATACCCTGGGAAACTTTAAGTTCAAACGTGCGGTATGCATCGTCGCCATGGAAGGTCGTTTTAACCATTTCGTAGGCTTCTGTATATCGGTAAGAATTACAACAAATATGAACTTTTTCGGAATAATGTGTCTATGGCGATTCTCCAAAAGTACGAAAGTCAAGCTAAACAACCGATTTGCATAAAACAAACAAATACAACCGTCCCGCTTTTAATGCTTCGTGTTTATAAACACTATCACATGTTAAGGCGGGGCTCATCAATGAAATGTTGAATGCAAAGCTAAAGATCTGAAGCATACCTTGTATGGTAATGACATCAATATCTAGAAGAAGAAGAATAATGTTGGATAATTGAATAATAATAAATAAAAAGCAATGTTTCTTTCATGTATCTCCCCGTGGAAATACAATGCAATGGCCTCGTGGGAACAGACTCGGAAATAAATTTAAAACAAGGAGTTTACACACATAATACTTTTTAAAAAAATAAACGCTAAAAGCATGGACTGATTTTGTGAGCATCGTAGGACATGAGTTCCCAACTGAAGAATTTCTAGACTTAGTAGATCTGTATGCTCTGGTGAATAAGATTTCTTTGAGAATTTAATTCTCTTTAATTCGATTCTTTTTCTAAATTTTAGGATATAATTTCAATATTTTGTTACGCTTTTAGTCAATAAACCTTTTTCTTGAACTAGAAAATTATTTGCTTGGGGATCGTCCATGAAAGACATCCGCAAGAGGAAAGGGAGATGGAGCCAAAAGCTGACTTTTAGGGACAGGGAAAGAGAAAGGCTTAGCCGAATATGGATTTCTTCGAATTTTAAATAAACCATGCCGCGAATAGTTTAATAAATTAAAATTACAAAAGGTTTTATGGTCTGGTGAATGGCAAAAATGTGGCTTTCCGAATATTTACAGTATAAAATATAAAATATTACCAAGATATGCTAGAAATCATGTTTAGAAAGTACGTAAAGTTAACGAGAACGAGTCAGTCATTGGGCATCATTTCACAACTTTATTTCTTTCTTTAATGTTAGGACACACTCGTATATACAATGTTATTAATTTCAACATACTGGAATCACTATATATCTCTGTAATTAAAGGTTACCTTGAAAGGGATGATATTTTTTTTTTATAAATTTTGTTTTAATAAAGACCATACCTTTGGAAACATAAAGATATAATTTATATTAAACTAATCAGAAAAAAAGAATTTTAATTTCATCCAATTTGTTTTAAATCAAACTGAACAGCTCCAGTGAATGTTTAAAAAAAGTGGAACTGGAATTCGTATCTGGTGTTTTTTTTTAAATATTTGCGTCAGGTGTCGCTAAATTCTTATAAAATTTAAAAGAAGCGTAAACATGGCTTTGCGGTGGTTACGATGGTTTGAAACACTTTTGGGAACTTTGATTGACTGCAGAAAAAATATTTATTTATTTATTAAACATATATTTTTAACCAAGAGGGATATATAAGATGAATATTAAATTTAAATAAGAAATTATATTAACTAATAACGAATTTAATAATTACTAACTTATTTAACCAATAGTTAATGAACGTACATAATGAATTTTTTTCTTCTGAAGGCTCTCCCAAAATCTGTTATTGGTTGCAAGTCCTAAAATAATGTTTTACCCGGACAGAAGACAGAAAAAATGGCCACAACTTGAAATTGTCCATCCCAGGTTGCTGACAGGGATTACCAAAATGTTTTGTACTACTGAGAGGTTGAAATTCTCTACCAGAAGAGGCGTTGAAAGTACAAAACAGGTTCTGCCTTAAGTCTCTCGTTAATTATTATTTATGTGACACGTTTTGTGATTTTCTAAATAGGTTGTCGTTTACTGTTTTGATGGTTTGTCTCTAAAACTTGATTTTGTATTTTGACGGCACTATTGCCCATCGTACAAGGGTAGGTCCGTAATTACCAGGTCATCATTAATCATCATTAAACCAATATTATAATTATAATGTCATTAAAATAAACATCGATAGTTAATGACTGCAATAAAATTCACATTTATCAATTCCTTTCAGGTCAATGACCTATCCTACCTCTGACCTCCGAATAGGAGACGAAAGATCTCAGATCATCGAATCTCAAAAATCCTGGAGCAGGGAAGACAGAAAGTGCATTCGATATTCTCCAGCACCATGCGCGTACATTCGGTCGGCTCTCACACGCATTCGTGCACATAAAAATGGCTCTGTTTACCCGGGAATCATGGGCAAACAATTCCCCGTGACGTTGCCATGGCAACGCGAGAGAGTAAACAGAGCGCGAGGCCGCGTTCGATTTTTGCTTTTAATTCATATAGCGCTGCGCTGCATCGAATCTGAATCTCGTTCGTGGACTCCGTGAGTTTTAAGAGGAGTTCAGCCTATCCTCGGTTTTGCGGGAGGGAAGATAGCGAAAAGAAAAAAAAGAGACGAGAAGAAAACGAAAAATAAAAATAAATTCGAATCCATCGAACTCCGACAGACATAAACATTTCCATCGATGGAGGCAGACGCGGGTGGCTTACACCTGTCCCGGGATCCAGTGTTTCCTCCTCATTCCGGCTGCTTTTTTTCCATTTAACCGAGTCGGTACCATGTTCGGCCGTCTTCGTGTTTGCTCTGAGCTCTTTCCATCGCAGTTCCTAATGGCAACCTTAATGGAACTTCCATGCTTCTTCTCCATAGCTAAGCTTTTTCGCTCGCCATTTTGAAGAAGAATTCTGTGGTTAAATAGAGTTAAAATCACTTTCAAATTATAAACAAAACCACAAAAAAATGACAAGCTACCGGATAAATCGACCACATATTTCTTGGGCGTAAAGTTATCTGGATGCAATTTCTATTTCCATTTCTTAATGCATTCACAGGACCTTTTTGAGCAACTGTCCAATTTCTCAGATCATAGTCCCGTCAAAATTCACCTCTAATCCTTACAATCCTTACCATGCCATTAATCCATTTTCCATGCAAACCTTCAAATAAATCTCGCTGGAAACGATAAGTAGTGCACTCTCCAGTCGTGCATATCAGGTCATATGAAGTTCATACATCTGTGCATAATTTAATTACGATGTTTCGTTCGAATAATTTTCTGTGATTTGAGGAATATTGCAAAAGAAATTACGCTCTCCATAATACTTTTTTTTTATGATCATGAATTGTAATTTGATAAATTAAAAATATATTTTACTTTAATTCATAACGATGTGTGATTGTTAACATCGATGGCTACTTAAGTTAATACTTCCAAAGGTTTCAAGAACCTGCAGTGAAAATTATGGGAGCGTGAATGTGATATATATCATGTTAGAATAATTTCTTTTTATTAAAATTCTAAATAATTTAACAAATCGATGTTCGCAAACTTTTCTTAAATAAATACAAATTAGGTCAAACATAAAAATCGATAGATCGATAACAACAGTCATAATAAATTTAAAATAATTACATGGAAAATACAAATAATTATTAATACATACATACATATATATATAGTTATGTATAATATTATTATAATGCATCTTTTATAATTTACCACTATAATTTTGCCAAACCTGTTAATTTTTGTAGCGAGATAATTTCTCATTTGGCTAGGCATTTTCCGAGACTTTGGAAACAATTTTTAAAAAATTTTCTAAGAATTTATTCAAGGGAAATCCAGGATTGTAATATAAAATATTGTATTTGTGAGCCCTGCATAAATATACCGCAAAATTGTGATAACGATAATATAACTTTTAAAATGATAAACATCTGAATAAAATCTTTAATACCAAATCACTTTAATCAACATCAGTTTTTTATTTCACAGCAAAAAATAAAAATTATATTCTAATAAATATTTGTATAACTTCAAGTTTAAAAACAGACATGCAGACATTTGTCTTCAAACATCACGTGCATGACAATCACAAATTTTGATCGTCGTAAGAAACATTATTATTGTTATTATTATTATTATTATTAGTAGTATTGTTGTTATTAATAATATGCACTAATTATGATTTTCTGAGGTAAAATAAATTTTAAAGGAAATTATTTCTTTAATAAAGTAGTTCCCTACGTTTCTAGCTTCCAGAACCCGTGGTCATCCCCTTCGTCTACGCCAAGAGAAGTGTCTCACCAGTCACAGACAGAACTTTTTCACCAACCGGATCATCAAGCCCTGGAACTCCTTACCCTTTGATGTAATAAACTCCTCAACTTTATCTCGATTTAAATCTTGCATCTCGTCTACTGACCTTAACAAATACTTATCAATTTAAGTGACTTGCTCCTGCACTTTATTTGCGCACAATCTGCTGAACTTACCCAAATTTGTGTTAGTGGTCATTGATGACCCTTCAATTTGTTGAGAAATAAATAAATAAATAAATAAAAAATTAAATTTTAAATTGAACAACAAATAATAATTTTAAAAATAATGCCTAATAAAGATTACCGGAGACAAATTGACTTTGAATGGAAACATTGCAACAAAGGAAGAACATACAATGAACAGCGTTCACAGAACACCTTTGTGTTTATTTGTTGCAAACAAAACAAAAGAACGAACGATAATAGGGAATCCAAGCATAGAAAGTGATTTGTTTAAGTAGCATTTAAAGTCAACAAGCGGAAGTTTGGGGATTTTTTTTTATTCCGTCCAAACATTTACAATCTTTTCTCGCTAATAGCATCTGCTGGGACAACAAATACTTTAGAGTTGATCGAGTCCTATAAGTTATAATAACCATACACTCCTCTCTTGAATTATTTCACGATCTCACTTGTAAACAGATAAAAGATGTTTACTTCTTGTTCGATGTTTAACTTGTCAGCTGAAATCAAACAAGACTCGATTGAAATAAAATGTCACCTGATTTTGGACTCACCGCCGTAAATTCCGTGGATTAATTGAATGACTAACTAACTAACTAATTTATTTATTTATTTATTAATCATTTCATGTTAATTAAATTCTTCTTTAAAGTCACGCTTCGTCTGCTTACCTCTATATAATAACAATAGTAACTTATAATAATGATAATCGTATTATCAACAGAAACAGCTGCAATAACAACAATATCAACACTCCATCAATAAAAAAACGACATAACTAAAAAATAAATAATGTTAAGAGCAGTAAAAGTCCGTAAGAGAAGTGACTGAGGTCAACCCATAGGGAGAATCTTTGGCCCCAATCCCACCCAAAGTCTTCCCTAATCTAATCCTACCATGCTCTAATTCTACTCTATTCTAGCCTCATAACTATGAAAATACACTGATAAGACTTTCGTCTGCCAATTGACATTTGTCCTTTAATTTTAAAAAGGAATAGAAAAGAATGTAAATCATGACCTCCAAAGAGACGAAGCAATTGTTTCAAATGCAAAAACAAGGGGCCACAACTTGAAACTAAAATCCCAATTGTTGACCGGAGAAAGACACGCTCATTGCGTAAGAAGTTCGGTACTTGGATAGGTGACAGGCAAAGGACAACTCACAGGCACAAGTTTTATCGCTTTGCCATTCTGGATTTTCAGGGTCAGGAAGTAGGGTTGGGTTAGGGTAGGGTCTGGGTATGGCTAACGTTTGGGGTCCGAGTGGTTAGTGGGGTTAAGGTTAGGGTTAGGGTTAGGTACTAAAGATCCATGCCTGTGAATTAATTGTCTTTTGTCATTCATACAACATTCAACGCATTCATCCTACTAATGAGTTCGTAACGCCTTTCACCTTTCAATTGGTGTACCGAATAGGCACCTGTCCCTTCGTATCGCGGGTACGAGCGACCTAAAAGCAGGTCAAAGTTCAAATCCATCCTATGGGCTGCCCTTCTCGGATTGAATGAGATGTCAACAGGGTGATCATCTGCTCAGATGGGTAGGGTAGAAAGCGCCACCTGGACAAACATGACTCCTCGAAAATTCCAAGAGCAAATATTGGGAACTGATTGAAGATGGGTTTTTCGCTGATGTGGATATTTTAGGTTTGGTTATTTGAGTTGATTGATAGTTGGGTCCGAGGTTGTGATGACGAGGATGGTGGTGATAACGATGATGATGATGAAACCGATGTTATTGTGTTGTGGTTATGATGACGATTGTTAATTACTGTTAATTAATCACAATTGATTAATGCTATTTGTACACTAAAAGATATCTTTTGTATTTCGTCTCAGAACAAATTCAAACTTTGTTTGTTGTTGTTGTTGATTTATTTTTTGCCGAACTTGGGTTTAAATTTCTGAAAACAAAGGACTTGACAAAATGAGAAAAAATTTCGTAATGCTTGTCATTGTTATTACGTGACGTACACAATGACATTAATTTTTATAAAGATGACGACGACTACGGCGATGATGACAACGATGACGAAGACGACGACGATGGTGACGACGACGATGACGACGACGACGATGACGAGTGATCGAGTGACAAGTCGTGGGTGAGAGAATGGGTGAGCGGTTGGCAGACCTGGTAATCTTCTCCCACACAGGAAGGACCACGTTCAGCAAACATTTCAACCTTTCCCTGCGATCAACCGATTCACATGAACTGGACTGGCATCGTCATCACCACCGCCACAACAACAACAACAACAATAATATTAATAACAACATAGTAATAATAATGATAGTAATAATAATGGTAATAATAATAATAATAATAATAATAATAATAATAATAATAATAATAATAATAATAATAATAATAATAATAATAATAATAATAATAATAATAATAATAATAAATTCAACAAGAATGCATAGACTTAGCTTAAGAAGTACTCAATAAATAGAAAAAGTAAATAAATATACTGTTTACAACCTGCTAATTACATGAGTTCCTAAAGCCACAAGTCTTTATATTTAAAAAAAAATATAATGATAATTTTATCGTCACAATTATTAGTTATTATTATTTAAAATGTTTAATATTTATACATTAATATTTAATAATAACATTAATTATAGATTATTTATAGCTAAAGATAGTGGTGATGATGATCTTGATGATGGCGGTGGTAATGGTGACGATGATGATGGTGATGATGATGATGATGATTCTTGATTCCACAAATATGATGAACAGAAGAAAACGAGGATCCTACTATCGACCGCCCAAGCAAACAGATCCAAGCGTTCGTTTCCATGACGGCAAAACAATTTATAATTAATATGATAATATTTTAAATTATAATGATATTATAATGTTTGAAAATTATTATTAATAATAATTTTAAAAAATTACATGGAACCTGTATTAACGCAATGTAACATTAATAATAATAATAATAATAATAATAATAATAATAATAATAATAATAATAATATTATAATAATAATAATAATAATAATAATAATATTATTATTATTATTATTATTATAATTATTATTATTGTTGTCATCATCATCATCGTTCATTTTTACAAGTATTTTTTTGGACAACTTTGTTAAAAAATTCAAAAAAATTTGTCGAAGGAAAAATCACGTCCGTCTACTGTTCGTAAAAGACAAATATAATATAATACAATTATTATTATTATTTATTATTATTTTAATTTATTATTATTTACTAACATTTATTATTTTTACTATTATTTATTATTATCATGTGTTATTATTATTATTATTTATTCACATTTATTATTATTATTTATTATTAACACTTATTAATATTATTTACTAACATTTATTATTATTACTATTATTTATTATTATCATGTGTTATTATTATTATTATTTATTAGTATCACTTATTATTATTATTTATTAACATTTATTATTAACACTTATTATTATTATTATTTATTAACATTTATTATTATTATTATTATTATTATTATTATTATTATTATTATTATTATTATTATATTATTGCATGCTATTATTACTAACGGAGAGGCTTAGCAGTGCGACAGCTAACAACAGGTTCAACTGGTGTGGCACCTCTTCTGAGACCACCCACGTCGAAGAACGACGTCCTCACCACACGTGCACTCCTGAACACCTACACTCACAAACTAACACAGACACAGGCACAAGTGCACACGCACACACACACACACGCACACGCACACACGTAGATCACCACCACTGGCCCGTCCATAAGGGGTCCAGGCAGTGGGACTCTCGGTTCACCTGGAAAAAAGCTGAAATGACGTCGGTAGAGGCAGGATTAATTTATAAATTTGTTGTTTAATCTGATAAATATACGAATAAATGGATAAACAAAATAAACTGAATAAATATGTATATATATATATATATAAATAAATCAGATAAAATAAGTAAATAAATTGGATAAAATAAATAAATAAATCAGATAAAATAAATAAATTTAACATGCGATTTCCCGACAAAGACTGTATAGCTCCTACTTGGCCAATAGTCCAAATGTATGCCCCCATTCAGGAAAAGCCATGTAAGCCAACCTATTCTTAATTCAATCCCTCAGTCTACGCAAGACCATCTTGTGGATTACAAGTCTGACCATCTTACGATCCGCAAGAACATACAAGACCATCTTAAAACCTACAAGATCACATAGGACCATATTTCGATCCAACAAGACCATCTTACAATATACAAGATCATATAAGACCATCTTACAATACACAAGATCACATAGGACCATACTTCAATCTAACAAGACCATCTTATAATCCGCAAGAACATACAAGACCATCTTACAATCCACAAGATCACTCAAGACCATATTTCAATCTAGCAAGATCATCTTACAATATACAAGATCATACAAGACCATCTTACAATACACAAGATCCCATAAGACCATATTTCAATCCAACAAGACCATCTTACAATACACAAGATCATTCAAGACCATATTTCAATCCAACAAGACCATCTTACAATATGCAAGACCATATTTCAATCCAACAAGATCATCTTACAATCCACAAGACCGCACAAGACCACTTTGGCCGCCCTGAAATGCCATTAAATGCCAATTACTTACCACGACCTCTCAATTGGCGGGACCACACGCAGACTTCACACTTGAACCGATGTCTTGGTATCATAGATAATTAATTGGAGTGCTCGGCGCTACTCTGTCTATGGTCTGTAAGTGTTGCACAAGAATCGCCTGGCAATTGTTGTCTCGTGTTGTGCAAATATTTTGTGCCTAATTGTTTCTGAGACGCGTATTTTGTTTTATTTATTTATTTATTTTTTCTTTTCAAATATTTAACGGTTAAATATTTATATTTTGTCTCCAATATGTTTTGGCCGTTCAGTTGTGTAATAGCTGTTTGTTTTGAATTTGAATTTGAAATTGTTATTATTATTATTATTTTTATATAAGTTATTAAAAAGTAAGTAAGTAGAAAATGTGTTCGTTAATCTGTGCGTGTTTTAAACGATCGAGTGGTGTTTGCGTGTGAATTTTTTAGAATTTAATTCTAATTTAATAATAAATGCATATAAAGTTGTTATTTGACTGTAAAGTTCAACAATTTATCCGACGGATTTTAAAGAATTATACTTATTAATCAGTTAATTTGACATGTATTGTTACTGAGTCTGGGTGATGCTTTATATTGACTTGGATTCTTCAGCACAATCAATCAATCAATCAATCAATCGATCAACTTTCAATCAGTTGTTCAACTGAAAGCTTCATCATTTCGGTCTTTCTCAGTTGTTTTATCACATAATTGACACCACACTCACAGAAATACAGAAACACAAACACAAACACAAACACACACCCACACAAAAGCAGCTGCACGTGAACAAACAACGTCGTAAACAAAACAAAACAACTTGTCGTGTTTTTGAATAAATATTTTATTTTCATTTCAATTTCAAGTCAAAAAAAAACATATCGAAGGCTTGCATGGGTAGGCATGAATTGTTTCAGACACGCACGAACAATTCTTCCTATGTTCATGATCTGATGGACGATGATGATTAAGACGATGACGATGTTGATAATGATGACGACGAAGACGATGATTACGGTCATACCAACGTCGATGCTGTTGTAAAAGAGTGATGAGGATGACTAAGACGATGGCGCCGGAGTTTGCGACAACAGCAACTAACCCAGCACCCCATCTCCCCAACCCGATTCCCCCATTTTCTCGTTCCTCCGAAACTTAATTGAGACTCGACGAACACGTGCGACGATCCACGCACAACAGGTGACCCAAGCACAGCGATACAGGTGAGTTAAAGGGTGACTTCCGCCCGTTGATAACGAAAAAACGCTTCAAATTTCGGCTTCGGGCTTCGATAAAAACCAAAATATTAAATGAAAGATTGACGGATGGTCAGACAGACAGATGAAGGAATGGATCGATGGATGGATGGATGGATGGATGGATGGATGGATGAAGCGTAGGATGGAATAAAAATAAAGAAAGCAGTTGGTTTTATAAAAAGACTTGGACTTCGCCGTAGAGCAATTAGGGCCTTAAATTGCTTTTCGGTAATAAATCCTCCTCTCGTAGTTCACGAAGCGTGCCATTCTTAACAATAATAATAATAATAGTAATAATAATGATAACATAACAGTTGTGATAATAATAATTGCATTTGTTGTTATTACATTAATTGGTGCATTAATACTGTTATTATTACTATCAATAATATTAATAATAATAATAGTAATATTATTAATGGGTTTTTATTTTTATTATATTACGTGGAATATTTATTTTATTATTGTTATTATTACTATAAACAATATTAATAATAATAATAGTAATAGTAATAATAACAATAATAATAATAATAATAATAATAATAATTATTATTATTATTATTATTATTATTATACTATAAATAAATAATAATTATTATAATTTATCATTATTATGTTATAATAATAATTATATATTATTATATATTAATATATTAATAATAATAATAATTATTATTATTACATTTTGCTATTATATCATTAATATTGTTATTATTAACACAGTTTATTAATTATCTTCAGTAATGTTTCTGCTGCTATTTTCAGTTATATTGCTCTTACTAAAAGTACACATCATCACTTAGGAGAATAGTTAAGTATGCGACCCACAGAAAGAATTAATAAATAAAATGTTATTAAAGAAATAAAATGTTTAATGTGTTGATCACGTGATGTTGATAGAAGACAGACAGACAGACAAACAGGTGGACAGAGGTGGAGATGACTCATGTGAATAAAATTTAAAAAAAAATAAAGCATACGTTCAAGAAGCTGATGTGGAATGATAACGATTACAGATGTCAACACTGATGTAATTATAATTAATTAATTATTTAATTAATTTTAAATAATATTTATATTAATAAAAGAATTTATTGTCGGCCAAAATGTAACGGCAATGTTTTTACAATGAATGTTTTACAATGTTACAAGCTGAAATCAGCAAAATAATCGAGACCACATGGAATGTATTTATCAATTGTTCAATAATAATAATAATAATAATAATAAATTAAATAATAATAACAACAGTGATAATTAATAATTAATGTTATTAAAGGACAAAAGTATATAACAACAAAAGGATTAACGAGAAGGAACGAATCACAGACAATATAATCCATCACGTGTCATCTGTTCTCTGATTGGTCAATCACCATGTAAACAACTGCTAATAAATTCACTCGACTATTTCAATTCAATTTCTTTGTTTTTATATTTAAAAAAATAATTAATAAAATAGTAAAAGTAACTGGCATGATTTGCTCAGAGGTAACCTCTTGCGCTACCAAATCAATATTCTGCATTAATTATGATAATTACTGGCCATAAGGATAATATTAATTAATTAATAAATTATGATAATGACCAAAACATTCCAGGTAATTGAATGAAAAATAAAACTTCAAGGAAATATATTATTGAGAATAACTTCAAAAAAATGCCTGCATTGCGATACAGTTTTTTTCAGTTGATAGAAAAATTCGAGGAGCAGAGCATGGAATCTCTATTGTTGTTGTTGCTGTTGTTTTTGTTGCCGTTGTTGTTGTTGCCGTTGCTGCTGTTGTTGTTGGTGCTGTAGTTGATATCGTTGTAGTGGGAGGGCGTCGAACCGTTGGATTGCGGGTTCAATTCCTGCCTCTCCATGAGTCCCTGGTGATCTCTGGATGAAGATGATTTTTGGCCGAAGTTTCCATAGAGATTGCCGGTGTCGCTGTCATCGTCACGACTATTTTTATTGTTGTTGTTGCTGTTGTACATCATTGGGTTGCAGAGATTTTGTTGCTGGTCATTGGAGTCAACATTCGGCTGTTGTTGGTGGTGATGATGGTGATGATGAGAAGGATGAGGATGGGGAGTGTGGTGATGATACTGATCGGACGCCTGTTCGTCCATCATGAGTTTGTTGATGCTAAACGAGTGCTGGAATGACGACTGATGATGGTGATGATGATGATGGTGACCGTGATGCTGCTGGGACTGTTGCCGGCTGTTGTACATGAAGAAGGAAGACGGATGCTGAGCCAACTTCTCGTAGCTGAGTA
This sequence comes from Hirudinaria manillensis, assembly GCA_034509925.1. NCBI lineage: Eukaryota > Metazoa > Annelida > Clitellata > Hirudinida > Hirudinidae > Hirudinaria > Hirudinaria manillensis. Next base: position 3,018,626 of record CM067536.1, read on the forward strand.
GCCCGTCGGCATTGGAAGAGTAGTAGGCGGATGATGAAGAAGACGAAGATGAGGCCGGAACTGGAACGCCCGACGACGAGAAGATTGAAGGGACGGACGACGAATAGAAGGTTGACGCATAGGAGGGCAGGCAGAAGGTCGAGTCTCGTCCAGTCGATACGGAACTCGAGAGTAGCGTCAGAAGAGGCTCGGATTTGACGATCGCAGCTGCCGACGGATTCGAGAAGCTCTCGTCGCCGAGAGCCGCTGAAGCCGCCGAAGCGTTCATGATCGGTGACCCGGATGACTTAGATTTCGGCAGTCTTTCGCCGGATTCAGATCTGGAGAGGTAAGATGTAGACGAGGAGGAATGCTTGTCTGTCAGATCGTTTTCGACGTTCGCAAAAAGCTGCTCTGAATATTTGAGCGGTCGCTGGAAGCTGTAAGACGAGTCCAAGTTGTTTTCCGTCGAGTTGAGATCCACGCCGGACGATTGGACTTGGGGGTAGAAAGAACCGCAACCGCTGAGCGTCGAGTTGGGGAAGCCGGTTAGAAAATCGGGGGGCCTCGAGCCGTAGTAATTGGTCAGCTGGTGTGAGGATGATTTCGATGGATAGATGTATTCTCCTGAGATGAAGGATGGAGGCTGACTGCGCGGGAACGAAAAGAATTGCTGGTGATTGTAGCTGCTGAGCGGATAGTGCGTCTGTGCCTGGGTTCGAGTCTCACCGGTTCCGATGCTGTTCTGAGCCTGACTGCAAGGGGTCGTTAGGAGGCCAGTGCCGAAGCTGCTTCTCATGGGAGAGAGGGTAGAACTATTGCCGCTGGTCTGCAGAGGAACGTGCCCGGTCGACGAGTCGTCTGAGTCTTCCTGAGGTCCAGGCGAATCGAGACGCTTTCTCGATCGAGAATCCGACGCGATGTTGCTGCCGTTGCTGTTGTTGGAGCTGTTCGTCGTCGACGAGGTGGGGTTGCCAGCCTTCTGAGCCTGCCTTAAGGCCTCTTTCTGGGGGCACTTGAACCTCTTCTGCCTCCTTAAATAACAGCCGTTGTCGAACATCGTCCCGGAGTCCGGATGGAGGGTCCAGTAGCTGCCTTTTCCAGGTCTCTCGGCCGTCCGTGGCACCTATAATCGATGCGATAGTGAAATTGTTTCAGCAAACTCCGCTAATGAGAAAATGTCAGATTGTTTTATTAACCATGCCATAATTTTTTTGTGCCCAACGTGAATGAAGCTGGACGCCAATTCGGATCGGATTAAAAGTGAAACGACTGCTGGCTTGATTGGATGCTCAAATAAATTCTGTTTGTTCAGTCTTAATGTCAGACGAATCTATTGGACAGCTTTCCAATTATAGGATCGATTCTCCCAAAATTGATTAGCTCCAGATTTATCTTTGACATTGCACGGAAAGGGAATAATAGAATAGACATTAAACTTGAAAATGAAGGAGAGAGTGAATCATCATCATCATCATCATCATCATCAGCAACATCGAGGAAAGGAAGTTGTCAAATACTGACGTCTTAACGAATATTTCGGTGGCACTTTGGCGAGAAGTTGCGCAACAAAATAAACTACAGAATCTTTCTGAACAAACAATTAAAAAAATATATCTCTCCCCTACTTTTCTCAACTTAAATTGTATAAATAGCACAAATCTCTTAAACAATGAAAACAAACAAAAAAAACTCTCAAAATTTCCGATGTTTGCCTACCTTGAGAAAGCAGTCGTTGAAAGAAAGGCTGTGCCTGATGGAATTCTGCCAGCGTTGTTGGCTCTGTCGATAGAATGGAAACTGGTCCATGATGTACTGGTAAATCTCGCTCAAGGTACACATCTTGTGCGGCGACGATTGGATTGCCATGGTGATCAGGGAGATGTAAGAATAAGGCGGTTTGGCACCCGTCAAGTTTCTTCTGTAACCCACCGGGTCTCTGCTGGTCGAAGAGCCCGAGAAGGGCTGCAGGTGATAGGGTAGAGAGCTGCCAGAGAAGACGGTCGAAGGATTGGACGAGGTGGTTCCAATTCCGCCTACGCTGCCGCCGCAGAATCCAGACGATTGACCGATGATGGATCCAAAAGAGTCCAGCATCATACCTGTAGGGAGGCTGGTTTCGTTCGTGTCCGAGAGGCCGGCTCCGAGGTCTCCCGTGGCAGAGGAAAGATGGTGGGCGTTTGGGTAGCCGCTGAAGCCCGTGGTGCCGTATGGATGGGTCATCTTGCCGCCGAGAGAAGAGGGCATGTTGTAGAAAGTGTTGGAACTCGATTGAAAGGGAAACTGATGGTGTGTATTCATCATCTTTTAAGACCTGTTCATCAAAAGATCACTTGTTTTTAGAATCCCTTTAATTGAGAAATCGCAAGTCCAAAGAACTTACTTGCTACTTAAGGACTCGACGAGTGAATTAAGTGAAGTTAGTTAATTAATTAATTTGATTAAATTAAATTAACGATTAAATCAAACATTTAAATAGCTGGTCAATAGCATTATTAGAATCCAGAAAGAACATCGACAGAAACAGACATTAACTCGACGAGGTGAATGTTCCCTTTCGGAAATCATCAGGTATTGAAATAACGATACGAATTTCGACCTATAATCTGTAGGAAGTCTTGAAAACAAGACGAGGAGATCTTCTCGAAGCGAGGCATTCAGAAACCTTAATCCACGAGGCTTGCGTTGCTTGTTTTTCGAATGTTCTAGAGAAACGAACGCAGTTTATCATAATAAAGTGCCGCTAGGACTGGCGTGCGTGAGGTCTCTCATTGGTTTACAGTGCGCGGCTTTTGCTCGATAAAAAGAATCGCCCTTTAGCCACAGCGTCGGCATCGTAGTCGACTGTCACCGCTAGCGACTCGTTCGACTGACTAATGACTCGCTAATGGCTCGCAAGCGACTTTCGGAATCTTTCGACTTATTACGAGAGACGCTCTTTCCAGTCACAAACACACACCTTTTCTGGCAGCTGTTTAGGACTCGCTCGCTCCTCGCCGTTCGCTTGTTCGCCGGCTCGTTTGTAAGCCGTAGAGGCTCGTTAGCATAATTTATGCTTAAATGATTGATGTTTAAGATGACCACCCCCTTTTTTCCTGGAGAGAGAGAGAAATAGAGAGATAGAGAGAGAAGGAGGAATGAGAGAGATGTGCGTTAACGAATGGGTCAGAGAAGCTTCAAGTAATACCAACTTGCTACTTGATGGAAGTGTTTGCTTTGGAAAAACTTGATACAAGAAATCGAAACTGGAGTTTTAAATCGAAACCGACTTAGAAATTGAAACCGGCCATTTCCAAGGTCAGAGGTTTAACTGCGATCACGTGACTGATAGACTATTGGTCGGATACTGGGAAATTTTTATAGCTACATTTAGCTCTTAGTTTTACGTACGAACTTTAATTATGAATAATTTACAATTAATTTAATAATATTTAGCTACACATACTTACAAGATCATCGTCATCATAATCATCTTCATCATCACAACGCAGATAATTTGCATGTGCAATTACATTTCAAATAATTATATTTATATTTATATATTTCATATTATTATTATTATAATTATATTTAACGACATCTCATCATCTACGTAATGTTTAAATGTTTAAATAATTACAGAAATTTACACTCAATTTATATTGTAAACTGTAAATTTAGTTACACTAAAGAATAATCGTTGTCAATACACATTACACTGGCAGTAATAGTAATGATGAAAGTCTCCGTGGTAATGATAATGATACTACTACTTACAGAGTCCCGTAAGGATGCAATAATTTTCAACAGCAACACAAACAACAATTAAACTGTTGAGTGGAATTGCATGATGACTGACACCTACTTTTATGACGACGATGACGATGATGATGACGACGATGCTATCGTTGATAATG
>CM067536.1:3027500-3075000 GCA_034509925.1 Hirudinaria manillensis
TCCAAAATCCCAGTCGAAAAGCGTCACATTTGCAGCCGATTTGGAATCGAATTATTATTATTATTTAAAATTATAATTACAATTACGATTGCTCGTTATAATTACAATTACATTTACAACATTTACAAGTTACGATTACATGAACGATTACGATAATTACAAGAAAATAAATCATCAGCGAATATCCGCCTATTGCAAGGTTCGGACTGAAGAAGTTACAAGTTATAAGTATTTTATCTCAACAACGTTCGAAAGAATTCATAAGTGCTTGCCTGTGGATAGAGTACCGGTGACGTTTTGACGATGATAATGATAACTTAGATGATGATGATGACGACGACGACGACGATGATGATGACATTGATGACGATGATGGTGGCGATGATGACGACGACGGATGAAACGATGATGATAGAAGTGATGGTGCTGATGCTCCTGTTATTCTTGATGACGACGACGATGACGATGATGATGATGATAATGATGCTCATTTTGTCCGAATGGATAGCATTCTTGTGTGTGGCGGTAAAAACAAATCAACAATGTACGTGTTCGAAACTCATCTTGAACCATGAAAAAGGCGCTACATAAATGGTCCGAGCACCCCTTATGCGATATAGAGCTATCTAAATACCCTTATCAAATCTTGATGAAGACTACGTTCGATGATGATGATTATGATTATGATGATAATAATATAAATAATAATAATAATAATAATATAAATAATAATAATAATAATAATAATAACAACAATAGTAATAGAAGTAACTATAATAGATTAACTAATTAGGTCACGAGATCAACAGTCACCTAGAAAACTGTTTTTAAAGCTCTCGACATTCTTTTTTCTCAACTCGGACAACTTTCAGCCAATCACGTTTCAGGATTTTCGAAAAATTATTTTGGAGTCGATAAACAAACAAAGAACATAACGATTATTGTAAATAAATAAATAATTAAATAAATAAATAAAAATCATTTATCAAACACTCGTCCTTTAAAATGAGGTGAGTTGATATTTTAAAGACATCAAGTGTTGTTGTAGCCGCGGTTGTTGTTGTTGGTGTTGCTGCTGTTGTTGTTGTTATTGTTATCATTGGCCGATCTAGAACGTTCTGTTACAATTTTAAAACACGGGGGAGGTGGTCCAAGGCTACCCCTGGTCTGGCCTGGCCCCATGCCCCTCCAGATTCGCCACTGCTTGTTGTTGTTGTTGTTGTTGTCGTTGTTTTTATTGATGTTGTTGTTGCATTAAGTGTAGTTGTTGATTGAAAACTCTTGAAACACTTGTAGTGTTATGGATTACTATACAAAACAGTCAATGTCTTCATGCACATCTTTGTATGCATGCAAACATACGTTCGGATACCACATCTCCTTAATACAAATACAAATAGCAAACACATCAGTTTAGTTAACGAGCCGGTAACAAATAAAATCTCCAATTTGTTAAGTTGTAATTAATGAATTTATGATTACAAATTATGAACCAATTTACTGAAGAATTGGACTTATCTGGTCAGTATTAAATCGTTAAGTTGGATTCGAAGCAGTTGAGATTTCATGTCATCCTTAATACTATTTATTGTTTATTGAATAATAATAAATAAGATATAATTATATTAATTATATCAGTTATGTTAACAAATAATTTTCGATTTCAACGAAACGCAACTTTAACAAAAGAGCCATAAAGACTACAGAAAGGAAAACAGTATATGCAGGACAAATTAGATTAAATGGATTTTAAGCAAACAAAGTTTTGAATGAAATATGAAATCGATAATCACCATCACAAATTGATGTAAACATTTCAGGACATGACTTCGTGACGATAGTGAACGATTGACATCTTCGTAAATCGAAAAAGAATTATTACCTCCTCAATGACCTCCTGGATAACTGAAGCCAAATCTCTCTCGTCTGAGCAAACAACAGTTTACAAAGACAAACAAACTTTTTTTTTTATCCACAGAAACGTTTTGTAATCGCACGCAAGTTCAGATTTCGCCGATCAAAAGATGCTTTCATTGGAATACATTAAAAGGGAATCGTCACGGGGCCCGTCATGCCAGGTGACTCGAGCGCGCACCTGCCATCGTCATAGCTTCAATCGAATCATTATCATAACCCGATTGATTGATATTAGGATTGAAATGGTGAGATGAAAGCCAATAGGAGTCAAGGAGATTTAATGCATTCCAACCCACTTCAAGTTCACTTGACCAGTCACTCGCTCACTCACTCACTCGCTCACTCACTTACTCACTCGCCCGCTCACTCACTCACCCCACTTGACCATCATCATCATCATCATCAGTCACCCAAGTACTTGAGAATGTCATGATCCATTTAGATTTGCAGGGCGGTTTTCATTGAGATCTCAACTCTAATGGCCAATTTTGATGAAATTGTGAATAATTAAGAGAAAGGCGAAGACCCAATTTATTATTAACATTTATTTTCATCCGATTTTGTTCCTTTATATAGATGGATTGGAGTCCAAAGACCTGCGAATCTGTGTGATGTCCTAATTGAATAATTAATTAAGAGACCCGTTGTCGTAATTCAAGTGCTTGGAATCGCCATTGAGCATTCTCTTTGTTGTTTTCTGAGTGATATTAAATATATTTTCAATTTGATCGGAAATAAGAATTCTCATTCATTAAGTTATATAATTTATTAGTTTTAATGTTTAATTCTTTAAAAAAAAATTCCACAAATTAAAACGCATCAAATGATAATTTATGTTAATTTATGCGATGTTTTTGTAAAATACGAATCATCAAAGGAACTTGAAGTGAATTGGGATTCTTGACTTGCAATAACAAAATCTTCAGCTTTTCTAACACATCTGAACAGCTAATAAATCCACTAACACGGTAATATTTGACGAATAAACATATTAAGAAAGTCAAACAATGTAATTTCAACAGCCCAAATAAAGAAATTAATGTTCCAGCAACATTTATTGAACTGCCATTTAATCATTATTCTCTAAGATGCTTCACCTATTTTCAAGTGTCGTTTCTGAATCATGAATCGTAAAAAAAAATATCTTTATCGCTTCGATCTGAAAAATTGGAAAGTTTAAAAATAGTTTTGTGTGTCAGACATATTTGGACGCACTTAACTTGGTAAAGGTTGTTTTTAAATATCTGGTTTAAGTGGTAAACGATATAAATTAGCTCGGCTAAATAAAAATTTTAAAAACTGTAAAATATAAATTGACTTATGAACTCTGATCTCGATTTTTAATAATTAATTTTACAATACAAAAATAGCGCTTTAATTTACTTTTAATCACGAATTAATCGATTTTTGTAACCCCGCAAAAAATTTATTTTATTTTAACGAAAATTTTAGAGACAATATATTAATTCATGTTTTGCAATGTAATAATTTAATTCATGAATCTAAGTTGGCATAACACGAGCATGTAAACAAAACGTGATTTAAGGCCGTACTCCGATCACGGTTGCGGCTTTTCAAACATTTCCACAAATATAGCTTTACTTCACTTTGCGAATATTTATTCTACAACACAGCATTTTACATTAGCTTTTTTTTTATAGCATCGCGGTCGACATTGGTAAGTCGATAATGTGCCCAAAAGGCCTTATATACCGGGATTTTAACATGGTCGGCGCTGATTAGGGCATATTGGCCCAAGCATGGGTAATCCTAGCCATGACCCCAAGGCTGACTTGTGCGGCTTCCCATTTTACGTGTCACTGGCCACCAACGCAACTAAAGATTTTGGTCTTGGACTTCATAACGAAACCCTCGATTCGCCAGCTGTCCACTTACAAAAGCATATAAATTTACATCGTACGCTTCGACGACCTATCGACCCTTCCATGAAATTCCTAAAGATATTTAATGCATGCTAATCCTGGAGTTTCCAGTGCAATCTCTAAATGCTGGGGCACCCTGACCCACACGGCTAAATTGAGAACGCCAAGGCTCCAAAAGATGCCATCAAACAATTTCTATCTTCAACTTATTTGCTCTACTTTGACATCTATTTGCTACAGAAGTTTAGTTTTTCTCCTGCAAAAATTCTCCCGTAAACAATTTCACAAACCAGTCTTTCCGGTAGACAACAAAAGACAACTTAATACGACTCTTGACTACACTACAACAGTTGTGTCAATTTATTCTTAAGACGAGGTCGTCTTGCTTCCCTGGCAGGAAAGTGTTTTGTTCCATTCAATGGTGTTTTCCATCCAGGGTTGGGAGAGCAAATGGATCATCTGGAAGTTATTTGGAAAACATGTAAAGTATTATTTCACAATTAACTACAATGTTTTAATTATTCAACTTTCCAGAGGTTATTATTTTTTTATTGCCATTCACTTTTACATACAAAACATCTTTTACTAACAGACACAACAAAAAGCTTAGTATTTATTCTTACAAATTCTGAATGATTATCTTAAGAAAATCTTGCAAAATCACCAATTGCAAGTTTAGGTATTTGTGTCCCCAGAATAATGTAGATTTAGTAAATTATTCTTTTGAGAAATACTAGTGCAGATTAACTAAAGACTTTGATTTTATAATCTATCTTAGGATAGACTGTCGATGACATCCTGTCAAGCAAGTAATCAAACTTCTGTACTAATGTTTCAGGGAGATTAATTCTTCAGTACTCAACTTGAGGAGCAGGAAAATAGACCGTCTGTTATACAACCAAATCTGTTTTGGTTTGTTTTGCAGATTTTTAATAAATTGTTTTAATTGACATTTTAGTCATCTTCTGAGTGCCAAGTCTGGCCTTATGTGCCTTAACTTTTCAATCCTTGGTCTATCACATAAGATCTTCATTCAAGGAATGTCTCAACACATCCAATATAGAAATAAGGATATGTATTACATGATCCCTAATAATCATTAGGCAGATATCTAATATTTGAATATTCTGCTTAATTTACAGGCAATACATTGTAACAGATCTACAACTGTGATTGTACCATTTTTACTGGGCAGAATGAAATAATCCTTAAAAACATACAAATAGAAGAGCAATCCAAATGTGTTTAATGCACTTACGTGGTCTCTTTGCTCTGATCTTTGCCCATGCTTCGAGATTACCAGGAGAGTTTACTGAGAAAAGGTATTGTAGAATTTTAAAGACGTAAATACTATTGGGAAGCAAAACTCCAAAACAAGAATTCCTAATTTTGAAATAATTGTTTGATTGAATTAAGATTTTGAATATTGAAAATGTGCTACTCCCAGCCATATTACTTCAGTCATCAATATAAGTATTGCATGCATTCAATAATTTTGAAGGTTAAATCACCTGCTTTATGGATGGGATAGAAGATTGGTACACATGCAATAACTGAGATGACTACGTATCTGAATCCTCTTCCGTACTTCCAATAATGCTTGAAAGGAAAAGAAAATAACTTCCCAAGGGCTCCGTATGGGTGCCTCATCTGTCTACCGGCTCCAGTATCAGGCAAATCGAAGGTCATGTTGGAGCACTTTTGGTCTGATAGCAAAAAAAGACATTTCAATCAAAAGAGATTACGTAAATTAGTCGAAAAAAGTCTCAAGTCGAGATTGTGCGGCAAATATCAATTAAAGGTGAAAGGCAAACTCCGATAGAGCGATAAAATCTTCAATGTCAAGTGAAAATGTCAAGAAAATAAAAAAAACAAAAACAAAAAAAAACTCCATGATGTACAAAAAGTTAACAGGAATAGCTTTATCATTAACCTGCAGAATTCTCGAAATCAACTCAAGACCTTGAAACGGCCGACGACGATCAACCTTTTGTTTCCAAAGTATAATATTTCTATTCGTTCAGGCTTAGTCTGTGACAATACTGCAAGAAAATTAAATTTAAATTAGCAATAGGTTATTTTATTAATTAATATTATTTTTAACATCTATCGGCTATATTTCACTTTTTATAACTGAGTTTATACTTTTCAGCATTTATCAACATAGTTGTTAATTTTAAGCGTATTTTTTAAATTAAAATCATCACATGTTAATTATTTAATTTAAACAAGGTTTACTTAAATAAAACTTTTAAGAGACAGAGGATCGTTAATTTGGCTTTGAAGTCACCATAACCGTGCATTCGTTGAGGAGGACCATGAGCACAAAACATTTTATAAACACAATTTCAAAAATGCCTGACTAGCGATGGTTTTGATTCCAATCCTAGAATTTTTTTTTAGGAAATTAAAAGTGGTAAAGTAGAATTTTGTTTGGAGAAAGGAAGATCAAATACCAAAAGATTGTCAGGTAGGAAGTAGAAATACTAAATGTGCGGACCATTTATTTGCATGAAGCTAGTCATGAAGCCTGTGGGTCAGACGTACATCTCTCTAATATGAAGTCATGGATTTCTGGAATCACGGGCTAGGAATAGAGCAGAGTCAGAGACGGGTTAAGACTAGTTTAGCTTTCAATTTTCCTGCAAAGGAAATTGTGCATAGGAGAAAGTCCGTGGAATTCCACCTAAAGTTCTGAAAGAGATCCTTGATGATAATGCCTCTCATTTCCTCCATTATCTTACAAGTCAGCGAATATCCCGAAGTTGCATTTGCTAAACTGATCTTAAAATCTACCTCATTAGCCATCTGGCGACCTTATTTCTTTTTTCGTTTTTCAAGTCTAAATCGACGTGCACGGGATTCTTATAAAGGTTTAACTCCCCACTTTGGGTGAAGTGGGAGGATGGGTAAACTTGGGTTTAACAAATCCCAGCTAATCTCTGGTGATGAAACTCAGACAAACATCTGCTATTGAGATCAAGACGGTGATTTAGGTTAATTAATCATAGTTCAAATTTGTTTCTATTTCAGGTTATTAAAAGCCATTTATCACAAATTGACATGTCTTTGTTGAATGGACGGTTGTCACCCAAAACTGGGAGCACAAGTTGGATGGAATAACGCATACAAGATTAAGGGATTTCATTAAAATGAAAAATATTTGATTTCGTGAATTGAAAATTATTTCTTCTCGTTTTAATTCGATTTTCAAAATAATCCGAGGTTTATCAGTCCCAAATAAATTTGCAATAACTCCCACTAATTAGAGACATTCACTGGTCTTTGTTACGTAATAAAGATGCGGAGTTTTCTGCTGTTTCTGTTGTTCATCAGAAAAAAATTCGTTTTAAATTTTCCTTGGAAGTTGTACTGCAACTGAGTTGATAGAACGCTTTCATTTCAAACGTAACTTATGACACTTGAAGACTTTAGTTTGAACGCATTATAAATGGTTATTTTATAATAATAATAATAATAATAAATAATTTTATTATTAATATTTGTAAAAATTATTCTTATTAGTTGTTTTAGCCTTTGCAGAGTGTGATAGACAATCCTTCAATTGATTTAACAATCGACGTAGCGAGATCGAAGTGACATGTCTTTTAAACTTTATTCCAATCTCCAAGGTCAGACATGATATATTTCTTTGAAAAGGTTACTTATTTATTGTAACGATAAATTATCAATTCATTAAGCGATAAATAAAGATTAATGATTGATTAATCACGTAATAATAATAATTAATTACAAATTTAATTACTATCCTGCTTGATTTACGATCAATTATGCAGAAAAAGATTGCAATGTTTCAGTCTGGGGCCCAGAGTTCGGTCGTTCAAACCTCATCTGAAATTTCGAGATTATCAAATAAACTCGATATAACAAGATGAGATTAAACAGACGAATTTCTGACATTTGGAGTTCAAAACCTGCCACCACCAACAGCAGTAAAAGTTTAAACTTTTTCTAAACTTTCTGGAGCTGTTCGCAACTTTTGACTTCGAGTTTTTCTCTCCACCAGCCCTTTTGTCATGCGATTTTAAGAGTGGATTTTATCTGCAAAAACAATCAATTATATGTTTAATAATAATTTATTAATTCAGATGTGATACTAGATCTCAATTTGAAATTAAATGCAAATAACTTTCTTCCACAACATCCATATGTTCTGATAACGTATCATTGTTCCGATAAGGAAGCTACATCCACGATGTTCGATCGTCTGAAGCGTCGATAATTCCAAGGACACCAGCATTTTTGAAAGTCAAGCGCTTTTCAGGGTCTTCTGAGACCAGAATTAACGGTCAAACCTCGTCAAAAAGTGGCAAAGTAAAGATCCTGTTCCGAGTGGGACTCTTTAAATAGGGTCCAGTCTCGTGACATCGTCCCTAGATGGCGAGCCAAATGTGAAACTGTCGTGAACGCATCATCGGGGGTTCTAAGAGCGGAAGCTCATTCGTTTGTGCCAGAAGCCCGAAGAAGGAAGGCCTCTTAACGATACACCTCGATGAAGTTTGCTTTTCCTTTCTGCCTCTCTTGGTCGAAACACGTCCGGGTAGGAATGAGTAGGAAATTATTCGACGTAATTATTTTATTATTACTTCTCGAACTATAATTTCGAAGAGAGGAGGATGTTCATAAATGCTTAATTTTAAACGTCTGATTAGAAACGAGACTATTACTTAGAACATTACTTTTAATCACAATTGAAAGAAAAATCTTAATTTTATGCTCACTTGAACTTTAACATCAGAAAGCATAGAAAATAATCGTAGCACTAACCGGGTCCTTGTTACTCGAACGGCCAGAGACGAGAATCTTCATCGATGATTTTTTTTTTATTATCATCTCTGGTGCATTATCCGATTTAATCTCGAGGCATAAAAGGACAGATTTGCAAAAACTTCGATTTCCAATAGAAACAACAACTGGCATACGATAGGCATCGATAAGCCACGTCAAGGAAGAATTGAAGAGAAGAAACGAAGAAGAAGAAGAAGAAGAGGAGGAGGAAGAGGAAGAAGAAGAAGATACTCCGTGGTCGTTTCTCGGAGCTTCCGTTTATAAAGGGAAGGAGAGTTGTGGCTGCTGATGTGCGCCTGGTTCGTGCTCTTCAACTTGGAAACAAAAGACTTCCAAGTGGAGTGGATTCGGTGCAAGTGCAGACCAAACTTCCATTGTTGACAGCCTTTTTAGTCTGCCTTGCTGCCGTTGTTGTTGTTGTCGTTGTCTCTTTCCTGGGTTCAGGGGCCTGTTCCAGATGATGGATGGATAGATGAATGAATGGATGGATAGATGGATGAATGGATGGATGGATGGACGGACGGACGGATGGATGGATGGATGGATGGATGGATGGACGGACGGACGGATGGATGGATGGATGGATGGATGGATGGATGGATGGATGGATGGATGGATGGATGGATGGATGGATGGATGGATGGATGGATGGATGGATGGATGGATGGATGGATGGATGGATGGATGGATGGATGGATGGATGGATGGATAGATGGATGGATAGATGGACGGTTAGATGGAGTGAACGATTGGCTGTTAGTAAATCAGTGGTGATAGAGAGTCTGGGGATGATTCTAGAAGTGAGTACAGGTTGCCAGATATGATATTGTTCACACTCGGTGGGTTGGTATCGACAAGCAGAGATAATTTTCTTATTGATTCTGTCTGGATCGTCTCGGGATCAAAGTTCGATCAGATAGGATGTTACGTGCTTATCTCAAACTCCCTTTGACAACGTGCTATCATCATTTAAGTGGTTATCAAAGAGAGTTGTTGTAATCAATCAAGCATGATTTTAATGTAAACATGGACAATTGCTTCTGGATTTGTAACAGTGGCTGTAATTAGTTACTTAGTTTTCAAGAATATTTTAATAATTCATTATCACCTCATTGGGACTTGCTATTCGGAATATAAACAGAACAGGAATGCAACATAATATAGTCCATACTCAATTTTTAAACCGGACAATTTTTGGTTTAAGAAAAGTTAAAACCAATGCGATTATATATTCGTATAAGCAAATATTCACATATTATTATTATTATTATTATTATTATTATTATTATTATTGTTGTTATTATTATTATTATTATTATTATTATTTTTATTATATTATTATTATTATTATTATTATTGTTATTATTATTATTATTATTATTATTATTATTATTTTTATTAGCAGAAGTTTGTCTGCAAATAAAGGAGGAAAGTGACGATACTCTTATCAGTGAACAGGTGCTAAGCTTAACTTATCAGAATTAAAAGTTTATTATTTCAATTAAGAAGATAAAATGCTAAGAAATCTCGTTTTTAAAACTTTAAGAAATCTTTGCTTTTTAAATTGTCCTTAAAACGATTAAAAAAACGTTTTTCTGCAAATTGTTTGAAAGTTGTTTTAATAAAATGTTTAATAATAAAATGTTTAATAATAAAATGTTTAATAATAAAATGTATAATAATAAAATGTTTAATAATAAAATGTTTAATAATAAAATGTTTAATAATAAAATGTATAATAATAAAATGTTTAATAATAAAATGTTTAATAATAAAATGTTTAATAACAAAATGTTTAATAACAAAATGTTTAATAACAAAATGTATAATAATAAAATGTTTAATAATAAAATGTTTAATAATAAAATGTTTAATAATGTATTCGTTAATTTATTTGCAGTTTATTATTGCAAATAAATAATCTTCTCTCCGATGCAAGAGATTAATTTTGCAAAGTTTCATAACAAACCCCAAACAATTGTGGAAGTTTAACGATATCTACCTAGATAATATTATAATGATACTGTTTGCATAATATATTACGTTAAATATTATAATATTTAATTATGAGTTGTTATTATTAACATAAATATTACAAAATTGTTATAACAAATGCAGTTGCATTTAAATTTTAAATCCCATCTCCTAATACGGTGATTTCGTTAATTTATTATTGCAAGTTATTATTATTATTATTATTATTATTATTATTATTATTATTATTATTATTATTATTATTATTATTACTATTACTATTACTATTATTATTACTATTATTATTATTATTATTATTATCATTATCATTTCTTATCAGGAGTTATAGAATGAAAAGATATCAATGGCTCATAAGCCGTATATCGCTATTATCAATCATCATGTTCCAATATCGTCAGAACATCGCAAAGGAAGTTGACGTGAATTGCTGTTGTTCCAGCCAATAGGCCACGTAATTTGGAAAGAATTTGGTAGTTTAATTAAATTTTAATTATTAAATAATATTAATTAATATTAATCATAAATGAAAAATATTCGGTTGACATCAATTACTTACGATATTGTTAGTCTCCAAGGTTTGTTCAATGTGTTGTATTCCATATTCTTTAACCAATGTTTTGGTTATTATTATTATTATTATTAATATTGTTATTATTATTATTAACAGCTTGTTTATTATAACAATTATTTATTTTCGCAACCGAAATCCAATCAAATAGTTATAAATCTATTAATCAAATGAGCAGGTAAAGCAAAACCGATAAAATTCGTAGTTATAATTATAATTGAAAATTATAATAATATCACATCTATTGAGCAGTATTACATCAGACGTGTACGATTTATTCCCTCAATTTATATTTTAAATTATTATAAATTATATTAAATTAAATTTAAGATTATTATTAAAAATTTAATTAAGATGAAAGATTATTGACAGCGATAAGCTGAGCTTAATAATTAGGATCTAAAAATAATTATTCCTTCTCGTTGATGTTGTTGACAAATTTGAAGTGCTTGGATGTGATTGGACGGATGGAAAAGTCTGTGTGCAAATAATGAAGATGTTTCCGGCACATATGGTCTCGAGATATTTTCGTTCCAAATGGAAGTATATGATTTTATAATAAATAAGCATTGATTTATTAAATATTTATTTATGTTTATTGAATTATTAAATATTTTGTTATTAAATTCGTGAAATTAAGTTTTGAATTTGTTGAAGTTCGGATAAGAGTCTGGTTTTGCGGTTGTAATGGAGGTGGATTATTAAAAACTGGGATCTTATTAAATTATTTTGTGGTTTAATTATAATAATTTGTGAAATTATTTTTGTGTAAATGCTTGATATTTTACTAAAATTATATTAATGTTGATACTAATTATTACATCAATTATTATAATATTATAATTATTATATTATTTAGACTTAAATAAAAATTAACTTAAAATTATAAATAAAACGCTCAGAAATAAAATTATCGTTTTCGTAATAAATAAATAATTAAAATGTCCTAATGATATTAAAGGATTAACTATGGTGCTTTGAAAAAATGGTTTCAAACCAATCAGAAATTAATATTTGCAAATCAGTTTATTACAGACTCATATTAATTATATTATATTATATACTATATACCATGTGATATGTATGCTATATATCATATAATATATATACTATATGTCATATAATAATTTTTCCTGAAACCGCGTTCAATAATTTAATAGTGACCATAATTACTACGATCGTTTATTATAATAACTTGTTAGTACCGGAAACGTTTCAGCATCATCATTATCATCATCATCATCATCATCATCGTCGTCTTCATTGTCATCGTCATCATCATCACCGGCTCTATTAGAGCCCTGGATTGTTTATACAACAGATTACCAAGGAACATCAAAATTAGCAATCAGTACAACTAACAATCAATATAACGTCATTAATATATGAATATAATCTTATCAATATATTAATAAGACCTTATTAACTCATTAACATAATTTAATCAATATGTATACTATTAATATTAATATATGAATGAAACACATTAATATGCATGAATACAATCCGAAACAAGCACTATGGTAAGACACGCAAAATGTATCAGAAATACAACCGTAAAGAAGCATACAGGCGAATTATAATAATGTTATTGTTATTATTATTATTATTATTATTATTATTATTATTATGCAAGCCAGATTTATAAGTATCTATGTTGAAGACTCTTGTATCTTTCGCCTGTATGCTTCTTTAAGGTCATTATTATTGTTATTATTACATTATTATTATTATTATAATATTAATATTATTATTATTAGACCTTTCTTGCTTCTCCAGCATGGTGAACAAACAAGTCTGGTAGCCATGACAACCGGCTAAGTTTCGAGTGCTCGGCAAACACTGATTGGACGCTCCCTCGTAATTTATAACACTCATCTCCTGTGCGCATGCGCAGACCAAAGCACGTGTAAAATAATAATAATAATAATAATAATAATAATAATAATAAAAATAATAGTAATGATAATAATAGTAACATAATCGTCATCATCACCAGCAACAGCAGTAATATTACTAATAATTATAATAATATTTTCGTGATATATTAATAATAATTATTATAACTATTATTATAAGGCATGATTAATTGATTCTAATCATATGATGATCTCATTGTTAATTGTAGTGAATAGGGTAATTGTGGGAAAATAATTGCCACGGAAAGCGAAAGATTACAACAAAGTCTGCTGCAACAACAACAACACCAACAACAGCAACAGAAGCAACAACACAATAATTGCAATGCGTTTACAAGACGAACTGCTTCATTTTAATGTTATTATTAATATTTTAATTATTATTTTAATTATTATTGATATTTTATATTATTTCCATGCCAATTATAAACTAGTCAGCTGTTTGAAGTTAATTGGCTTTCAAATCATAAATCAAAACTCGAGCCTGCTCAAATGATCAGATCAGATTCATCATAATTTTCCATCTATTTGCCGGGAACAAGGGCGGCCATATTGTCACGTGGTGTCACCACAGCAACCAAACATCAGACAAATCGAACGATACAAATACAGCAACAAGTGTAGTACAAGTATAGTATATGGGATGGACGGATGGTGAGTTAGCGAACGAACGAATGAATGAATGAATGAATGAATGAATGAAATCCATAGTCATTGAATTTGGAAAGAATTGAACAGCAGGTGACTGGAGATGTCAAGTCTCTTGACACTTGTTTGCTCTCAACGACAAAATTGTCATCATTATCATCATCATAATCATCACCGTCGTCATCGTCACCATCATCTTCCAAGACCATCGTCATAGTCGTCGTCACGGATCAATGAACCTATCGGCAAATATTAAAAAAAGGAACTAGTTGAAACATTGACTGATCAATTGATTGTTTACCAATTGCAATTACGTGTAATGAACCTCTGCAGCAACAGCATTTGTAATGAGCCTGATACAGAAACTGGATAATTAGTTTTTATTATTATCACAGACGATGTTGCAATCGAAGGATTATTATTATTATTATTATTACTATTATTAATAAATAATTATTGAACAATTATTTATTATTGATAAAATTATTCATCGTAAAGAAGTTCAATTGAAAATTACTTAAACAATAAACAGAGATATACAGAGGACCCGTTAGATGGGAAAAATAGTTGGTAAATGACAAATGTTGGAAATATGTGATGGATGGATGGTATATGGGTGGATGGATAAAGGGGTAGATGGAAGGAGGGATGAATACATGGATAGGTAGTAGACCCAGCCGTGATAAGGACTTGGTTTACCGGAGTGGTTGTGGTCGTGGTCTTGATCTGCATCATCCACAATTACTAGCTATAGCGTAGGATGAAATTCACAATTCTGACTAAACTAGCCCGTGGAATGACGGATGAATGGATGGAAGGACGGATGGATGGAGGGAAGGATGGATAGACGGATGGATGATGGATGGATGATGGATGGATGGTGCGTGGGTGGATGAACGGACAGACGGACGGGCGGACGGGCGGACGGACGTACGGAAGGTCCGCAATTAACACTTCTGCAACTCTTGAGATGGTTCGATGATTCTGCAAACTTTGTATCGGATTTTCAAGAGCTTCGTAAGCTCCATCACACGACGCTTCCTTTCCCTCTCTCTCCTTTCATCACCATCTTCCTCCAGATTTTTTTTCTACTTTTTAATTCTCTGAATTATTATCTGAATTCGTTCATCAATTTAAAGGGAAAAAATTAGAAATAAATAATTAATAAATTCGATTTATTTACATTTATTACATTTTATTCACAAATGCGTAAATATTTGAACGAAAATAAAAAACAAAATTAAAAAATAAATTTTAAATTTAAATTTTTAATCATATTTAAAATTTAAAGATCAATATGAAGCTAAAAACGAAACAATTTAGAGGTTCCCTGGCGAATAAAAAATAAACGATGCAAAATATTTCAATTCATTCGACAGATGGAGATCATTCTCATCAACAATGTAATATCCTTGCCCTTGGACGAATTATTACTTAACATCAACATAATTTTATTCGTGGTTAATTTTAGCAATAAAATAGAAATTTAAATAAAAATTAAAAAATTAATTATATTAATTAATTATTAAATAAAAAAATAAGGATATATCAAGATACCACAAAGTACGATCCAATCTAATTTTGATCCGAGTCTTAGTCATTTTAAAAGAAATAATTTCAAACATCATCATCATCATCATCATCTTCATACCATCATAACCAATATCATCATCAGCACTTCAAACAGATTTCTTAGAATTCTGACAGACAACGATTATTCATTAAATTATTCAAAACTCTTTTTAATGTTTTTAAGAATCATCTTAATCATCATCATCATCATCATCATCGTCATCGTCATCGTCATCGTCATCGTCATCATCATCATCATCATCATCATCATCATCATCATCATCATCGTCATCAACAACATCATCGTCATCAACAACATCAACCTTGAAAATATTTTTATTCTGCTGCTGCCACTTCAATCAACTTCAACTGATTGACAATTAATTTCAACCACCACGAGAAGTGGAAGAGAAAAGGAAAGAATAAAAAATTATATTAAATAAAATAAATAGAAATAAAAATAAATAAAAATAAAAATCTGAAAAAAAAAGACGAAATTGGTGCCTTTCTTTGATTGGAGATTCGCAGCTTTTAAGAATAATTACGACTTCCCTCATTGGCTGGAGTTCCATCCATATTCATTTTATTTCAATTCGTCTCATAAATATTAATTTGACGTACGAAAGATGGAGGAAGTGATATCACGTTATCTGAAACGGCCAATTGCATCGTAAGAACGGGGTCAATGAGTGCAAATTACTCAAAATTCAAAACGTAATTCATATTTTTGACGATATATTTTTGACTCAACGAGCTCAAATGTAAATTATTTACAGGTTGAATGTACATCCACACGAACACGATGTTCAGTACTTTCTGTTATGCAGGAGGCAGTTGTTAAAATGAAAATTTTTTTTATGACATTTGAAATGATACTCGAAGTACTTATTCAAACAGTATTTATGAACTTTAAACAGTACAAGTGACAACAACAAGACTAAAACAGAGACAATACCAACAACAAATACGAAGACGACGACGACAACGACGACGACAGCAACAATAACAATAATAATAATAATCTCAACAACAGCAACAAGAGGAATAAGAAGGATAACATCGCATCGGAACATCACATCGCACCCGAAAGGAATGAAACCAGAGCAGACGATTTCTACGTGTGGCGGCAAATTATCGATCGTGGAACAAGTTTGGCGGAGTTTCTGTTTCACAGAGGGCGCCAATGTTGTTGCGTCAGAAAATGAAATCAATTTATTCGGGTCAAGAGGTCAATGAGGTCTCAGAAAACTGGATTAGGTTTCTAACTCCATGCTAATTGGCTGTTGAATGGTTAATGATTGAGTGTTGAGTGATTGGTGAGTGATTGATGATTGGTTGGTGATTGGTTGCTAATTGGTTGGTGATTGGTTGGTGATTGGTTGGTGATTGGTTGGTGATTGGTTGGTGATTGGTTGGTGATTGGTTAGTGATTGGTTGGTGATTGGTTGCTAATTGGTTGGTGATTGGTTGGTGATTGGTTGGTGATTGGTTGATGAATGGATTTTGTTCGGTTCATTTTAGGTTCAAACATGGTTTTAAATTCCATTTCCAGTTCCGTTCCAAAACCCCCCACGAAGACCTTCCAGTTTCAGTTGTTGGATGGATGGATGGATGGATGGATGGATGGATGGATGGATGGATGGATGGATGGATGGATGGATGGATGGATGGATGGATGGATGGATGGATGGATGGATGGATGGATGGATGGATGGATGGATGGATGGATGGATGGATGGATGGATGGATGGATGGATGGATGGATGGATGGATGGATGGATGGATGGATGGATGGATGGATGGATGGATGGATGGATGGATGGATGGATGGATGGATGGATGGATGGATGGATGGATGGATGGATGGATGGATGGATGGATGGATGGATGGATGGATGGATGGATGGATGGATGGATGGATGGATGGATGGATGGATGGATGGATGGATGGATGGATGGATGGATGGATGGATGGATGGATGGATGGATGGATGGATGGATGGATGGATGGATGGATGGATGGATGGATGGATGGATGGATGGATGGATGGATGGATGGATGGATGGATGGATGGATGGATGGATGGATGGATGGATGGATGGATGGATGGATGGATGGATGGATGGATGGATGGATGGATGGATGGATGGATGGATGGATGGATGGATGGATGGATGGATGGATGGATGGATGGATGGATGGATGGATGGATGGATGGATGGATGGATGGATGGATGGATGGATGGATGGATGGATGGATGGATGGATGGATGGATGGATGGATGGATGGATGGATGGATGGATGGATGGATGGATGGATGGATGGATGGATGGATGGATGGATGGATGGATGGATGGATGGATGGATGGATGGATGGATGGATGGATGGATGGATGGATGGATGGATGGATGGATGGAACGAAAGTAAAGGTTAAAAGGATTGATTCGTTCTGTTCCTGTTGTTTCTCACCTTCAATACAAACCAATATTGGACCAACAATAGCAGGCATACAAAGTTATACAAACAACATAAAAAAAAACAATATCATGAGTTTTTTTCATTATAAAGAATAAATATTTCATAAACAAACTTAATTCAACTTCAAATATCAAATATTTATTTGGTAATTGTTTCATATAAAAATTAAAAATTAATTAAAAACCATTTGTCAGATAATTAATTTTATTAAAAAATTATTCCTCGGAATATAATAAGTGGTCATTGAAGCATTGTACAGAAAAGGTTAAAGGTCAGGAATGTTATTTATAGAATGTGATGTTTCCGGAAGCACGTATTGCTTACGCAAGGGAG
This sequence comes from Hirudinaria manillensis, assembly GCA_034509925.1. Taxonomy (NCBI): domain Eukaryota; kingdom Metazoa; phylum Annelida; class Clitellata; order Hirudinida; family Hirudinidae; genus Hirudinaria; species Hirudinaria manillensis. The sequence continues at coordinate 3,045,626 of CM067536.1, forward strand.
AGATTATAATATTTTTAAAATTTAAAAGCCATTTTAAAGTTCAAGAAAGATTTTAATAAAAATTAAATTCCATTTAATTTAAATACATTAAAATTAAAATTAGGAATTAAATTATAAATTAAAAATTAAATTAAAAATTGCAACAAATTAATTCTTGATCAAAACATGGTTTAGAAAGTGGTTCTTCTGAGGATCAATTTCCAGACGAAAAGCTAACAAAAGACAAACAAAAAAAACAAAAAAAAACAAAAAAAATTCAGCCTTGAAAAAACATCACTTGCAACAATGCAACAAAGGTTGCCATGGTAACGACAACTAAACAAGTTTAACAACAACAACAATAACAACAAAAAGCAACGGTAAGACAACAGCAAAAGCAACAATAAGACATTAACAAAAACAACACCACCACCACCACCAAGAACAACAACAGCAACGACGACGACAACAACAACAACAACAGGACTATAACAAGAGCAACAGCAAAATCGACAGTAAGACAAGGACAACAACACAAAGTGTTGTATAATGAACCACAGCCTCCATTTGTCAATTGAAGAAGACGTGTTCAATGAGGCAGTTAACAATATATTCATTTCAGATTCGCAATTTTTATTTTATTAACCTTAATGTTATTATTAATCCTAATATTATTATTATTATTATTATTATTATTAATATAAATTATTAAATATTGTTATTGTTGACAAGATGTTTGCAATCATCATATTGAACCAACCAATTTGTAGCAATCATTCAACTATAGAAACATCGATGTTATGTGATAATGTAAGTTTATTACAACCTAATCAACATCATCATCATCACCATCACCATCATCGTCATCGCATCCTCATCATCATCATCACCACCATCATCATCATCATCGTCGTCTTCATCATCTTCAACCTCATTCACGATAACCTCAGAACCAGATCAATGGAAATATGAAACAAGAAACAGGTGAGCTACTTCCAGATACAGCAGCATGTTACGAAGGACACAAATTAATAATAATAATAATAATAATAATAACAATAATAATAATAATAATAATAATAATAATAATAATAATAATAATAATAATAATAATTATAACAATAATAATAAAAATATTAACAACAATAACAATAATAATAATATGATTATAATATAATATAATATAATTGCTAGTCTTGTTATTATTTGATATTAATAGAATGGCCTACTGTTATGCACTCATAGCTAATGAAGTCAACGAAGATGACGACGACGATGAAGAAGATGATATATAAATTCCAAAAGAATTTATTTAAATGATTTATAATTATAAATAAATTATATTATTAATCATAATTACTGAAACCCGATTACTGAGCAAACTACATTACATAACGTCTGCTCATAATGTAACAGTCATCGTGAGCATTGTTTGCTATTTAGCATCTCATTAATTATTCATAATCTTCTCCCGAAATCTGATTGGTCAGAACGTTCACATGTGTTTTATTTCCGGTTGGAAGCTTATACGATGGCTTATGATTGTGGTAGCGCATTGAAGCTATAATAACGTTTAATTATAGTTACAATAATTATAACAATAATTATTTATACATTTATACATTACTATATAATTTATACATCAGAGATCGTTATGTCAGTAGTCGTATTATTATTATTACAATTTTTATTTTTTTTTTAAATATAATTTTTAAGCACTTGAAAATTGAAACAAATTAATGATTATCATTGTTTGCAAGTTATACGATGAATTTACTGAAATAAATCGTACAAAATAATGCAGCAATCACTATAATTTGTAAAATTAATATAATATAATATAATATAATATAATATAATATAATATAATATAATATAATATAATATAATATAATATAATATAATATAATATAATATAATATAATATAATATAATATAATATAATATAATATAATATAATATAATATAATATAATATAATATAATATAATATAATATCTCTTAAAAATGCATTCACAGCCCTCATTGCATGCTTCGTTGAAGAAGCAGGGCGCGTATAAAAACCCCGCCACTTTGACTTCCTTGTTAGCGGACTATCACGTGACCTGTGATTATGACGTCATTGGAAAATAATAATAATAATAATAATAATAATAATAATAATAGGAATAAGAATAATAGTAATAATAATAATAATAATAACAATAAGAATGGAATGACTAATGTTGTCATCGTTACTTTTATTATTTTTTTTATTTTTAATTTATTAGCGGAGAAATTAAACTTGCTTCTATAAATACAGAAGCGGTGGTCCTTGTCAAGGTGAGATGTTATTGGTTGATATTTTTGGCCGTCAATGTTTGGGATTAACTCATGAATATAATTTAGGAAAATATTTATTTTTAAAAAGAAATATAAATCGGATTATTAGAAAGAAAATTGATTTCCATTAATATTGTTAATAATCGAAATAATTTCTGTTAAATTTATAACTTTTTAAAATCCAAAACCATTTTATTCCAGATGTTAGATTTGTTATAATTCCCGACATTAAATTAATAATTATTTCAACTATTGCATTGAAATTGACATTATGATTTAGAAATAATAAGTTACATATTAATTACTAACTCAATTAATAATAACAATAATAATTATAATTATTTAATTGATAATTTAAATATGTTATATTAAATATAAACTTATTATAATTTTTTTTGAGTTTATGAGTTTATTAAACAAACAGTTATGTACACAACGAAACAAATGAACTTAAAATACAAAATAAACTCATAGGGTCAGTCTTAAGGAAGCGCAAGCTTCCGCTAAACAGACTGGCCCTGAAGATCATAAGATAATGCAATGCAACCATGTAAATTCAAACAACTGAGGCATCTCTCACTAGATGTGACTTATACAATTTGTTAAACAATAAAAACAATAATTCAAAAGGACATGAATGTAAACAACTCCCTAATTGGATCTGGTATAGAGGTATATAATCTGGGACCGTAACACTGTATGGAAAATAATTTTAAAGTAGATTTGGCAAAGGTAGGACTGTATTAGTGAGTATTGCGTAAGAAATAAGAAGGATTGTTGTAATTATTGCTTGTTATGAAAAAATCTGAAAATATTTTAGGAATAAAATTGAAGTTATAAGCAAACATAAAAAGGGCAGTTTGTAAGTCATGAATTTGCGTTACACTTAGTAGATTATTGTTTGTAAAAGCAGAAACAGTTGAAGACAGAGGCGGCAGCAGAAAAATGACACGCACAATCCGTTTTTGTAATAATGATAACTGATGTAAGTGTGTCCTGTATGTAGAAGCCCATATGATATTGCAATAAGTTAGGTAGGGATAGACGAGTGAGAAATATAATAATATCATTTTATTGGCAAATAACCACGAAATTCTTAGAATAAATTAAAAAATAAATTTTGACAAATTTGAAATAATTATCAAAATCATTGCCATTCATTTTTCTCTCTTTTACTAGTTAATTAAAAAATAATATTCTAATAAGATTCCCTTGATTAATTGATTGATTGCTTGCTTGATTGATTGCTTGCTTGATTGATTGATTGATTGCTCGATTGATTGATTAATTCAACCATTATTCCAGAAATTAAATCGCGTTTATTCGATTTTCCGCCTTTGATCCAAGAATATTCGACTTAAGAATTACTCAAATAAATTAGGAAAATCAAATAATGTTTAGCATAATCGGCTTGAACCTTTTGATGAAATTAATTCATTAACATAATAAATGCATCAATAAACAGGACTTATAGTGATTAATATTAATAATAATATTAAACATTATTTATGGTAATGGCATTAAAGAAACGTTCGCTATCATCACCATCTGGAAAGTCATCCTCATCGTCATCATCATCATCATCTTCGTCATTATCATCGTCGTCGTCATCATCGTCATAGTCATCATCTTCATCAGAATCTCCAACAGCAGTACATCGGCGTTAAACATGCCCTAGTTGTGAGTATAATGATTGGATCCACGTTAATTTCGAGGACCAGCGAATCAATTCTTTCAGTGAATTAGGACGTGTTCTTACAATAGACATTTATGTTAACATCTATCATTCCATCCAACCGTCCATCCGTCGATCCATCTTTACGTCCGTCTATCCGTCCGTCAGTCCGTCGATCCATCCATTCATCCATCCATCCATCCATCCATCCATCCGTCCAAACTTGGATCCGGCCATATGTACATCTATCCAAAACAAGGAGGTGTATTTACATTTGGCCACAATCAATCAAGCTGGCTGCCTGTTCATATGTACATGCACGCGTGGACCCTTCAATCCATCAATCAATCAATCCTTCAATCCGTCTATCCATCCATCCGTCTGCCCGTCTAGCCATCTAATCATATATCCATCCATTCACCAACCAATACATCGATCCGTCCACCCGTGGAGATTCAAAACTAACCACTTGGAGACCACGGGATGAAAATTTCCAAGCGTACAAGTGGATTCGTGTTGTTCCAGTGACGGAACACGGAGCTGTTCAGTCATGCGTGATTGCCTCTAATGCATGTTTGACCGATGCTCGGGCGGAATTCATCGGCCCGTGGTGGTCGGGTTTTTCCATCCACGGTTGGTACTCAGAGGACTCCACCTTGGACAGTATGGGGGAGGGGTGTTTATTAATTTATCACTTAAAAAATTAAGATAAAAATAAAATCAATTATTATTTTTAATTATTTAAATTATTAATTCCTAATTAACTTGTCTTGTTATTAATTCGCATGTGTTTTGGGCCATTTGGACTTCCATAAATTTTTTCAAAAGTTAAGCCTGTGCGGAATGAAATAATAATAATAATAATAATAATAAAATATATGTCAGGCATTATTATTATTATTAATATATATATTATTATTATTATATTATATATAATTCTATCTATAAATAATAATAATAATAATAAATAATGTCGTCATAAACAATGCTATTACTTTGGTTTCTGGAATAACATGTACGTGACAAAATCTCCTGAGGTCGTAAAAAGGATTCACTACGTACGCATGGATGGATGAATGGATGGACGGACGGATGGATGGACGGATGGGTGGATGGATGGGTGGATGGATTGACGGATGGATGGATGGATGGATGGATGGATGGATGGATGGATGGATGGACGGAAGGACGTACGGACGGATGGACGGATGGATGGACGGACAGATGGACGGATGGTTGGACGGATCAATAGATGTTTAAAAAAGTTATGGAAATGCCCTCACTGTTGTTAATGTTGACCTTCAATTTTTTACTGATTTTTCTAAGAATTAGCTTCCATTCAAAGTTGACATTAAATGCAATTTGTTTTTAAATTCATTTTTTAAGGTGAGTTTTACGCATATATTTTGCACGGTTTTAAGAGATTGTTTTTAAACTATCAACTATCAACCATCAACTTTAATCAGTTGGTTCTTGGTTGGTTGGTTGGTTTTCATTACCAATGTTCGTTTGGTACGGAGGCCTTGTTCTAAAATCGTTATAAAAAACAATAAAATAATTCAAATATTCACAATAATAAAATAAATTGTTGAGAACAGGAAGAGGTTAAAACGGTTAGGAAATCTTAATGTTAACTTGTAACTGAAGGCATTTGAAGGATGGATGGATGGATGGATGGATGGACGGACGGACGAACGAATGGACGAACGAACGAACGGACGGATGGATGGATGGACGTAATGATGGATGGATGGATCGATGGAATGATAGAAAGGTGATGGCTTGAATTTAACAGTTTCTATTTCAGAAACAATAATTATTTAAAAAACTCAAATGTTATTTTAAATCCGTACCAAACCAAAGAATGATTTTCAAAGTGAGCCAAAAAAAAAAAACAAAACACAAAAGAAATCGGTAGATGGTCCCACAGGAGTACATGATGTACTGACGACGTGTACTGACGACGTGTAGTGTACTGAAACGAATACTTTGAAACTGAACTTGAACTGCAACTGAATTGATGCCAATGCACTGCTGAAGTGGAAGAATTGAAAAGGAATATTTTTTAAACTCGCATTTGCTTAAAATCAAAGTTAAATATTTTTTTTCAAGTTTAGTTTTTTTTGCTCAACTGCAAATGATTTTAAATCATGATATTTATTTAGCGTCATTTATTTATTTGTTTATTTATTTATATATTTATTTATTTGTTCATTTAGATATTTATTTATTTGTCTATTACTCAACAACTCCTGTCATGAAATATGTAATAGTTAAATTGTTTTTAATATTTATATCCTTCATAGTAATTAATTACATATTGAGCACATTTAATTTCTAATTTATTTCGTTTCTAATTTTGCTGAATTACAAAAAAAAACAATCTTTAATGTTGGGAATATATTGTTTTAAAAATGGCTGAAATATTGATGAGACCCAAGAAGTTATTCGGTGGGTGGCATCGTAGATTGAAGATTGAAGATTGATTTAAGATCTTTTCTTCCTTGGAGTCTTTTATAAATGGATTTTATTAATTAATTTTTATTATTTATTTTATTAATTTATCATTGTTTTTATTTATTATTATTATTTTTGTTAAGTTAATTTCCGATATGTATTTGTTTATTCTTTGCGGTCCATGGATTAGTGGATCCATATATTCACATACGTATATATTCATGGTAATATATTCACGATATACATAATTAATTTAATAAATAAGTAATTATATATTCATAATTAATATTCATTAGCCATTTTCTGATATTTTTCAAAATTTATTCCAGGAAGTTTTGATAAGAAAATAATTATAAAAATAATTTATTTAAATTATGTTTATTATATTTTCGAATTAAAAAACAATTCGACAAAACAAAGCAAACAATAACGTAACGTAATGTAACAATTCCGAAATGCTTCTTTAAATTCGAGAGAAAATAATTAAAAAAGATTTAAAAACAAATAATTTAAAATACTCAACCACGACCCAAAGAATTAAATATTTATTTATTTAAAGCCCTGATTCAACCTTTAAATCATTTATTTTCTCCGCGAAAAGTTTAAAAATAAAAAGAAATTATTTTTGTTTATTTTATTTCTTTTTATTTATTTTTATTTATTTTTTTCTTTTTTTATTTTCCAAATCCCCGATTTTGTTCGTTACGTAAAAACATAATTTTACGACATCTCGGGGAATTTCGAAAAAATTCTCTTCTCACGGAAGACACTTTCTGCCATTTTCTGGCGACTGACGACGAGGTTTGGAAAGGCATTTCGGTTTCGTTTTCGACACCGTTGTTGTGGTTGTCGTTGTTGTTGTTGTTATCGATGATGATGATAGGTGTCGTCGTTGTTGTTGCTCCTGTCGTTCCTATGGTTGTTGACGATGATGGCGATGGTGACGATGATGATGTTGTTGTTGTTGCTGCTATTCTATTGTTTTTGTCGTTGTTGTTGTTGTTGCTTCTGTCGTTCCTGTCGTTGTCGTTGTTGTTGTTGTTGTTCTTTTGTTGTTGCTGCTGGTGTTGTTGCTCCTGTCGTCGTCGTCGTTGTTGTTGTTGACGATAATTTATGAATTGTTTACAATTTTCGTTGTTGTTCATCGAAGCACTTGGCAGCAGAAATGCTGACGAAGGATTAGAAATTGACGCTCGCGTCCGTGTGTGCTTTGCATGGAAAATCAGCTCCAAATTTTATGCATGAATTGACGTGGCATTTATTAAATCGCATTTTGAGAATTTTTTGCTTCATTGCCGTGTTTTCTTTCTGCACAAACTTGTTTTAATAAGTTAATTGTCATTTTTACCATTCATAGTGGTGGTTGCAGAAGTATATGTTTTTTCTCAATATATATATTTGTGCCAAATTTTACTGATAACGTTTTATTGATTTCAAAACTAAAATGTATGTTAACCAGTCATTGATATGAAATCCTGAATTTGTCAGCATCGTGCTAAAATATTGAGTTATAATGCAGCATTTAAAAAACCCCAGAAACTAAAGAATAAATGAAGTGATAAAATGCTTAAAACAAAACAAAACCAAAGAATACAAAACAAAACCAAAGAATACAAAACAAAACCAAGTAATACAAAGCAAAGCGCAGCAAAGCAAATCTCATGTCAGGAAATATGCAAAACGGCCTCATTAGCGGATTATAATTTGGCAAATAAAGAAAATAAAGAACTGAAAAGCATGTCGTAATCTTGCGTGACGTGGTTTTCCAATTCCTTTCCGACAGAAAAAAATATGAAGGAGTGAATCTCCTGGGTTGGATGTAATTACCCATGGTGGTCACACTAGGGCACCATCTCTCTGCGGCCCATGTTCTGTCCATGTCCGGCCCGTACGGCCCTCGTTCGGTCTGTGGTCGGCCTGTATTCTGTTAAGGGCGTTCACAGTATCTTCGTACAGTTGAGAAAAGAATGTTACGAAATATTAAAAAAAAATGTTTTTCTTTTTGAATGCTGTTAAATTTAAAGGAATAAATAAACTGAAATAATTGTTAAAATCGTGAAATATGACGGAGAAATGTTCATAACAAATGCTCTGAGGGATGTAAAACTTGGATTAATCGTCCACGTATCACGTTCACATGCACAGCTTAACGAAGCTCCATGCCGTTCTGAAAATCGGGAGTCTTCATAACAACAACTTGATAATGTAGTTATTATTATTATTATTATTATTATTATTATTATTGTTATTATTATTATTAATGCCATTATAATTAATAATTAATGGTTACAATTTCTGCAATTATAGTTTAATAGTGCGACTATTATATTTATATTCGATTATATTATAGTTAAAATAATATTAAACATGCAAGACTGACTATTAAACTTTCATTTACCGTCATTAAATGATTTTATCGAGGATTTGATTCCATAAATAAATTTAAATTACAAGATAAACAATTAAATTTTAAATCATTTGATTTAATACTTAAATGGAGAATTTAAAAAAAAATTCATAACAGTCCTGATTAAAATATAATTGTTTCTTAAACTGGTTCCATCATCACGTGCAATCGAGAGAAACTCAGACAGACAGACAGACACACAGACAGAAAGAGACAGAACAGAGATAGATAAAGTTAGAGGCAGAGATATACAAAGATAGGCAGACAGAGATAACTATAGACAGTGATGGAGATGGAGATAGATACAAACAGATAGACAGACAGACAGATAGGCAGGCAGGGGGACAGACAGTCAGACCCTCGTTTGGAGAGTCAAGGAAGGAAATCTCCTTGGATTTCCTCGTTAAGGGAGCGTGTCTTGTGAATGGAAACTATGAAAGTAAACTTGACATCACAAGTGCTTCCAGATGATTTCATCTGCGAAGGAGGAAGAGGAAGATGATGAAGAGGAAGAGGATGAGGAGGTCCTTAAGTACCGAGTAACAACAGGATTGAGAGTGAAAAGACGGGTAAACAAATGTGCTCGGCACGTCAATCGACATTAGTTAGCTATGTTGTTGTAATTATTCAAAATTACGAAATGTTTATCTTGATTCTTGATTTAAAAATAATAATAATAATAATAATAATAATAAATTATTATTACTATTTTATTCAACGCTCGTTAAAAGCAGAAGGAATTGTAATTATCGTAATTATGAATTTAATTATCTTTGTAATAAAAAGGAAAACTTCCATAAACACAAATCGTAACCATGGCAACATCGCGAATAATTACGTTTTATGCGTATCGTACGCAGTTACCAAGACTCACCATTGCCTGTCTGTCCGTCTGACCGCCCGTCTGTGTATTATAATCCACATTTATTAGAGCATTTGTTTCAATTTAGTTAAGAAATGATTAAAAATCCCGGTGATTAGGAAATTTTCCAAAAGCGCGTCCACACATCTTGGCATGTTTGAGACAATAAATCCAGCTTTCGATCCATCATTCGGAAGACTTCAATTGCCACTTGCAACGTCTCAACTTTGGGAACCAATTTTTCTAATTTTCCACAAAATAAATTATATTACAATTGATAAATTATACTAGATATTGATTAAATAAATCAACAATGATAATAATAATAATAACGATAATAATAATAATAATAATAATAAGCAAGATGGACTGAAGAAGAATATTGCATGCTGGCTTCCATGGAGGTTGAATTGATTAGAAAGGGAGTTCACAATGTCAATCAGGAACTCCACAAAAGATTCACTGAGTCATGGAATGTACTGGCCAAGATTCTGCCCCCGGCTTTGACGGCATGAAAAAAATTGATCTGAACAAAATTGCACCGGAGGACCTGGCGACTCACATGACGCTTTGGTTATTTACTGGATGCCCTCCCGATGCACTCAGGAAAGGAATTGTCACCTGCATTCCCAAGAAACTCATCGGTCGTTTATTTAACCGATTGCTGAGCAAGAGAATGCTCGCACACTGGTCCATCTCAAATCGTCAGAAGGCTTTCAGACACGGTGATGGCCTGGCGGATAATATATGGCTCGTGAAAGCAATCATACAGAAAAAGAAGGAACAGAAATTGAGTCGGGACATACCAGTTAATAGAGGAGTCAGGCAAGGAGATCCAATGTCTCCTCTACTTTTCAATGCGGTTATCGACATGGTGATGTCAGAGGTAGACCAATCCATCGGTGTGACTGGCGATGTTAGTTCATCAGTCAAATGCAATTATTTGGCGTTCGCAGATGATTTGATCCTGCTATCCTCTACTGATATTGGAATGAGGATGTTGTTGAAACAAGTCGAGGAATCTCTGGCAAAAGTTGGACTAATTATGAATGCCCAAAAATGTTCTTCACTGAGAGCGAAAGTGCAAAAGAAAAACAGTCCTCTGCCAATCAAGGCAATGAACAAGCCTCGTGCACTATCTTACCTTCAATAAAATCTCTTTGAAATCTCTAAAGGCTGCAGACACGAAAGTAAGATCCGCCGTCAGGCAATGGCTGCGCCTCCCAAAAGACACGCCGACCGCCTTCTTCCATGCGGGGCTGAAGTTTGGTGGATTGGGACTACTGCAGCTCAGAAAGTGGGTTCCACTCATCAGAACCAGCAGAATGAGATCTATGATGGCTCGCTCGAATGGATGTTAGTTGAGGTGTTTGATGATCGCGTTTGCTGTTGGATGATTTTTTTGGCCGAGAAAATAAAAAAAAAAAAAAAAAAAAAAAAAAAAAAAAAAAAAAAAAAAAAAAAAAAATAATAATAATAATAATAATAATAATAATAATAATAATAACGATAATAATAATAATAATAATAATAATAATAATGTATGAAGATGTACTTGAAAATAGAATTCTTTTCCAGAGAATGTCCAAGTGCGAAGTGGAAAGATGGCAACTTCTGCATTGGTTTCAAGTTCTTCTGATGACTTTTCTCCTTCTTCAATCAGTCGCAGGCAACAAGAAACCCTTCCACGACGACAACAACAACAACAAAATCATCAACAACAACAGCCGCAGTTCAACAGTTGTTGAGTCCATCATCAACATTAACAACAACAACAACAACATCAGCAACAACAGCAACAACCCAAGGTACTCTCACAACAGGGCAAGAAACATGCGTTCACTGCACTGCACTGCAGACAGCGTCAGGAAGTCGCTTGAAAACAGCATCGCTCTGAGCAGACTCGTCCTACAGGGCAAAGTCCTACGCAGATCCAAAAAGACGTTCCACGGACTGGAGGCCTACAACTTGATCAATGACTTCCAGACGAAGGAACAACTGAACGCGACTCCACTTGAAAACGTAGCTGACTTGAAGACCACTCGGACGCCGGAATTGAACTCCGCATCACCGACGCTTTCGTCGCAAGAGATGCTAGAGCGACTGAAGAGGAAACACGGATTCGTCTCGAATTCGATTAGAAATTCAAACACCAATCTCTCCTCCGTCGCTCGTTCCGTCGTTCCTAAAGTATCTCGTTCGATATCCAATTCTGACCTCCAAATATCGATCTATTCTGTCATCTTTCGGGTCGAAAGGATCTTCAAAGGGGCAGAATTTCTGGTTCCGTCACCAGAGCAGAAACAGAAATGTCCCCATCTCCACTATTTCAACTCCCCCAATCACAAGAACCCCAAGGCTTTCGTTCAGACTGAGATCATGATTCCATCTTCCAGAGATAACGCGCACCTAGAGTATTTCTTCGACGATTGTCTTCATGACAACTTCACCATCGACCCCGGCCTGCAGTACTTTGTCTTTCTCGATCGGCAACTGAACTTCAGCGATTCTGTCGTCGCTCACGACCAACAGTCCGGGGCTGGATTCGAACAGGAGACCTCTCAGCCGAGGTACGAGGAGAGTCATCTGAGGAGTCTGCTCTATCACTGCAGTATTAAGAGTTTTGTGGTCAATAAGCTGTTCAGGAGTGCCAAGGTTCCGCAACTTTTCTACAACAATTTGACAGGATTCGTCAAGTCTATAGCTTGTTGTGGTGGGTGATTCTCTACTATTTGTGTCTATTTGTGCATGTAAATGGGAGTTATTCGTCTTGCTTTTGTGTCCTGCTCAGACTTGTAAGGGTTCGAGATATTGATATTTATAATGCGATGCAAATGTAACTGTAAATAATACGAATGCAATACAAACATAATACGATGCAGCATCCAAGAAGTTGATTTGTTAAGGCAAATAGTTTATGAACCAAAATATTCATCGACAAGAGACAAGCCATGCTTCCCAGAACTAGTATTTAAAAGCCATAACAAACTTTCCAACTCAAACTGAATTCTTTCAGCCATGGAATCCGGTGTCGTACGTTCACTTAGCAGTTCAAGACGATATTTCTCTCCTAGAAATTCAATTTAAGGGTCGCCTACAATCACATAAAGCATCTCTCTGCTCTTTAGAGGTTCAACGATGCCCAAAGTCTGATGGATGAACTCAAGTCGTTTTGTGACGCGTCCAGTTTCATCTTCAGCTGGAACAACAGCAACAACAACAGCAAAAACAGTAACAACAACAACAACAACAGCAAAAACAGCAACAACAGTGACAACAACAACAGCAACAACAACAACAACAACATCAAAAACAGCAACAACAGTGACAACAACAACAACATCAACAACGCTTTTCCATTCTCGAAACTCGAAAAGCATCGCCGGAGACATTAAAATGTTGACAATGTCAAAGGTTCATCGATCAGAAGGTCATTTGCATAACTTTGCAATACTACAGGCCGGAAGCGATCCTTAGAGCTTAAAGCAAAAGCTGATTATGAATAATTAATATTAATTACAACTAAAAATACATATTAATATTAATGTGTTAATATGTGCCCATAGAGTCGTTAACAGCGTTGGTTAATATATTAAAAGTTATGGAATTAATGTAATTTTTCTAACATGTTTAATAAATTAGAATGCATAATTAGTATCTGAGACCCTGGATTTACAGAGATTTGGTTACAGTTACATGACACGAATAGTTTCGTAGTCATTATAACAGGAACAATTCTTCGATTTTTAAATTAAATTGAATTAAAATATTTATTATTAAATTTAAATTCAATAATCAGTAATCAATAATTCAATGATTTTAAAAATTTAGCAGTTAATAATCACGATAATAAATCAGGAAATATAATTCGTCGGGCGCCATCTCTTGTCATTCAGAAACGCCGTTGGACAAATAGGAGTCTTATCTCTTAGGTACTTGCATGAAGAATGACCTTTTTTAAGCCTAGAAAAGCGGAAGTTGCGAAGCTTTGACGGAACATTGGAAAGGAACTGAAAACGATAAACAGCAGATCGGCGAGACTTTAGTTTCAGTTTCACATCGGGTTTTTCCTCTTTTTTTGGTTGGTTTTGTTTTTTTTCCTTCTCAGAGAGAGAGAGAGAGAGAGAGAGAGAGAGAGAGAGAAAGAGAGAGAGAGAGAGAGAGAGAGAGAGGGGGGGGAATGAGAAGTGTTTTGCAGTGTTTTTGTGGATTTTCCTTTTTGGTTGAAGTCGATAACGCTTTTTTTGACCTCCAAATTTTTAAATATATTTTTCTTCGGTTTTTCCTATCGATTTTCGATTCGGTAATTTTGAATTCATACTTTTTAAGGGTACTTCATCTTTTTGTCTGCAGAAGCAACAAAATTCCATGGCATCGAATGCGCCACACTTTCATCGCAGCCTGTCGTAATGAATGAAACTAATAAAATATTTAACAATCGCTAAAACAGGCGAGAGACAAACCAGAAGTAAACTGACATAAATCAATAAACCGTGATTAATAATAATAATAATAAAAATAATAAAAAAATATAGAAAGGAATAGAAAGGAGGTGATGATAATAATAATAATAATAATAATAATAATAATAATAATAATAATAATAATAATAATAATAATAATAATAATAATAATAATAATAATAATAATAATAATAATAATAATAATAATAATAATAATAATAATAATAATAATAATAATAATAATAATAATAATAATAATAATAATAATAATAATAATAATAATAATAATAATAATAATAATAATAATAATAATAATAATAACAATAATAACAATATCAATAATAATAATAATAATAATAATAACTTCAACCACTTGAACTAGTAAATATATGATATCGACCTAAAAAGGATCTCTCGAGTTGTTTTTATCATCGGCAAATGATTATCAACGTCGATTATCAACTGGAATTTTCTGGAAATCCACGACGGATGCCTTTCAGACCATCGACTGGAAAACGTAGAAGCAACATGTCTCAACTTGCCTACACCACGTCGCAATCAGACTTCCGAGATGAGTGAATGAATGAAGAAGACGACTATGATGTTAGATGGTCGTAGGAGTTGGAGCGAATAGTAATAATAATAATAATAATATTAGTAATAATAATAATAATAATAATAATAACAATAATAATAATAATAATAATAATTCATTTAATTCTGTGACGAAATCCTCGCAACCATGAACACGTTTTCAATCGATGATTGTGGCTCAAAGAGGCTGATGTACTTTGAGAACAGCAAAGTATTGTTTAATGAAGCATTTCATTCGATTTTATTTCTATTTTGAAGAACAAATTCGATGAAATTGTGAGAGAAACGTGTATACATTTGGCTGTCCGAGAGTGTGCAATTATCGCCCTATAATTCGGAAAAATAAAGTTTCTTATTTAGGAATTATTGCGAATAAAAACCGAATAACCGGGAGCTGTAAAAGATGACATTCTTGCAAAGAATTGGACCATAACAAGACGCTGGTCCGGGTGTTGATGAAGATTTATGGCCATTTTTCTAGATGACGTCTGCACTTAAAGACTCTTGTATTACGTACTTCGAGGCAAATAAGCAAAAAATAAGCAGACGACTCGACAAAGATACTTTTGCAAACAGGGCACGCGATGCTGTAATGAAAAGGTTATAAATCTGAGAATATCCAAGGCATGTTCTTCTTCTTCTGTTTTTCTTTTACTTTTCCGTTCGAAAAGATGGCGGACGAACTGCCACGCTCTAGAATTAAACGACATTGTACTTGGTGACCTTTGATCTCATTTGATTTTGTTCCGATGTTATCCGATGAAAACCTATCTATTGTAAAATTTAGGCGAAATATGCGAGTTTAATAAGCAGTAAAGTTACTAGTAATTTTAAAAGAATTATATTTTTTTAAAATTTACATAAATAAAAATGCAACGTGTGTTTGTATCATGTAAATGTTCTCTGAAAGTACTTAACCAATTGATTTGAAATTTTGACACAACATAGTGCTCGATTTTATATAGGTTTCATATATATACCATGACCATATCATGTAAAAATACGCTTTTTTCGAAAATCCTGCCATCTTGCCATGGACATGAAAAAGCTTAAAATATGGTTACGATATCGTAACCATCAAGCATTGTGAAATTGTAAAAATAAACATATTGGAAAATTTATTTCTTATAAAATTAATCAGATTGAGTCGCTCCAACGCATGGCTAAGCATCTCTACTAGTTTATAATAAACAAATTAATAATTTCGATTCTCGATGAGAAGCAGATTTTTCAAAACAAGTAATTTTGTATAACCGTCTATTTAAATGATTACGTCGGAATTGTCATATCTTTGGATTAATCTGAATTAATTTCTATTTTTAATTTTATTGACAATCATTTAACTACTAGTTAAAAACATTAGCTTGCGGTTTATCATGACCTTCCTGTGACCTCATCATCCAAGTTCTGAGGTCAACGAGTGCAGCGATGTCGTTGAAAGAAATTATTGCAAAAAGGAGATGGAAATTAAAGTTTCCCCACGAATTTGGAACATTTCCAGGAAGTGGTTTCGGAGTTGAAGGGAATCCAAAAATTAATTTAAAATAATTTATAACTAGACCACGCTTACTGACACATTGATTGAGGTCAGGACTGAATAACGTCATCATTATAATTATAATTATTGTAATTATTATTAATTTTAATACAAAATTACCGATAACGTTTTCATTGTTAATTATGAATTTCATGTTATCGTCAAATATTGATTGCATCTTATTACTGTTTAATAATAACCACAATATATCCTAATTTAATCCTCTCGATGATTACACTCGATAAAATGCTGAAAATTATGATATTGTTAATATAATATAATCATAATAATGTTATCATTCACAAATAAAACCTTTTATTATTATTATTATTATTATTATTATTATTATCATCATCATCATCATTATTATTAGTATTATTATTTCTTAATGATATTATGAAATATATAAATATATATATTAATAATGTATAAAATATAAAAAATAATTCCAATGAACAACAATGGAAAGGAAAAGGTTTTTTTCGTCAGAAGGTTATCAGTGATGGCATTGCTTGTCAGTAACCCGTCTGCCGAATTTTCTTTAATCGAATCCCCTCTTTCATTTATCCATCCGTCCATCCATCCATCCATCCATCCATCCATCCATCCATCCATCCATCCATCCATCCATCCATCCATCCATCCGTCCGTCCGTCCGTCCGTCCGTCCGTCCATCCATCCATCCATCCATCCATCCGTCCGTCCGTCCATCCGTCCGTCCGTCCGTCCTTCCGTCCATCCATCCATCCATCCATCCATCCATCCATCCATTCATCCAACCATCCATCCATCCATCCATCCATCCATCCATCCGTCAGGTTATAAAATAAAATTGAAACAAATAGAATCAAGTGAACAAATAAGCGAATAAATTAATAAACCTGTAAATTGATTCATCAACGTTCGTTTTTGTTTTTTCTTTTTTTTTTTTGGAGGAACAGATAAAATACGATCATCAATAAATCGGATATTCCTCCGACCAATCAGAGCCCCTCATTTGGTTTCCATGACAACCAGAAGAATGAGGAGCGATGGCTTTCCGAGAAAAACATGGCGATTCCACTTCCAGCTTGCCTGACGATCTAACACAATGCTCCGAACTCAGCCAACATCGTCGTCATCATCATCATGGTCATCGTCGTCGTTATCATCATGGTCATCATCGTCGTCGTCATCATCGTCATTATCGACGTCCTCCGCGTTTGTTCGATTTCTGAGAAATATTGGAATTTCCCGTCTTTGATCCAAGAATATCCGACTTAAGAATTACTTCAATAAATTAGGAAAATAAAATAATGTTTAGCATAATCGGCTGTAACCTTTTGATGAAATTAATTCATTAACATAATAAATGCATCAATAAATAGGACTTAACTTACAGTAATGGCTATAAAGAAACGTTCGCCATCACCGCCTCGAACATCGACGTCACAGTCATCGTCGTCGTCATCGTCATCATCATTATCGTCATCGTCATCATCATCATTATCGTCACAATGTATTTCTTACTCCACATCTCAGGATCCATTTAAACTTCAAGCTGCCAATTCAATTACAACCCCGCAAAAAAAAAACAAAAATGGCTGACGAATGGAAAAATAATTGATAATAATTCACTCAAAAACCGTCAAAAAACATTATTTTTAAACATTATTTTTAATTTAAAAGCAAATATTTATATATTATCGCTCGTTTGTCGGACCTTTCAAAACATTTTAAAACATTTTAAATTAAAAAGAAATATAATTACTTAATTACATCTCACACAATTTTTCACTGCCAATCACAATGGTTAATATGATTAACAATGAATAATAATAATAATAATAATAATAAATATTTAATAATTTATATATGTTATGCATAGAAAAATTGCAACAGTCAAATATTATATTTTTTGAATGAAAAATTATTTAATAATTATAAATATTATTTAATTTATTAATTTAATTTTTTATTTATTTAAATTGAAATCCATTAAAAATGATGAAACATTAAAACAATTGATTGAATAGAACAACGTTTGAAACGGGACAGAATTACAACTCCGTCTGGAATTTTGCTGGCACGTGATCTATGGGAAGCATTTCGAATGCAAATGTTTTATGAGATATTTGGGTAATAATGTTTTATTTAATATATTTAAACGTTTATATTTTGCAGAATATAATAATAATAATAATAATAATTTGTATAATATATTTAAAAGTTTATATTTTACAGAATGTATTTTAATATAATGCAATAGAGTCATGTAATAAATATTTTAAATAATGTTTATTGCAATATTTCTTAGCTTCTACTGATTAAATTTAAAAAAAACTTATTGTCATTGAAAGGTGATATTATTTTTATGATAAATATTAATTATCATAAAACACTTATAATTAATCCTATTATATTCCCACTTAAGTTATATTATTTAACAAAACTAAATTTAATAACACATACATCCAAAACTTGCAATAATCAAATATTATGGATATTTTTATTATAATTATTATAACAAATAGTTAATCTTATAATTACATTAATATAACATATAGTTAATATTAATTATCCAATTAATTTAACATATAATTCATAATAATAATTATTTAGAGTCACGAACATTACAAATAGAGCGTTATTTAATGGCACGGAAAGATACGCGTTCGGAGTTGCTTTGAAGGCGGCAAATGTTTTGTCATTCATTCATGCATTCATGCATTCAACCATTCAACCATTCATTAATTCATGCATTTGTTCAATCATGCACTCATTCATTCATTCATATCTTGTTGATAGCGATTTGGAAATTAATTGCATTTGATTTTTAAATCATTAATAATATTTTAAAGTATTAATAAAAAAAATGTTATTTCATACGGGAAGATCTAAAGTTTGGTGTTGTATAATAGTTAATTAATAGATATCTTATAATTATTACTAATAACGCTAATAATATCCACAGTTCTCAATAATTGTATCCGCAATTGTTGAAGAATTGCCAGAAGCTGGGACACCTCTTCCAGATGCTCCAGTTGAGTTGTGACTTCCATTAAGACTTAACAATCAATCGATCGATCGATCAATCAATCAATCAATCAATCAATCAATCAATCAATCAATCAATCAATCAATCAATCAATCAATCAATCAATCAATCAATCAATCAATCAATCAATCATCAATCAATCAATCAATCAATCAATCAATCAATCAATCAATCAATCATCAATCAATCAATCAATCAATCAATCAATCAATCAATCAATCAATCAATCAATCAATCAATCAATCAATCAATCAATCAATCAATCAATCAATCAATCAATCAATCAATCAATCAATCAATCAATCAATCAATCAATCAATCAATCAATCAATCAATCAATCAATCAATCAATCAATCAATCAATCAATCAATCAATCAATCAATCAATCAATCAATCACAATCAATCAATCAATCAATCAATCAATCAATCAATCAATCAATCAATCAATCAATCAATCAATCAATCAAACAATTAGCTATATAATAATCTTATCATTATTATCATCGTCCACTTTTAATATTGATTAATATTTAATTATATGTAAATTGGCATTTAACAACGAAATGACATCAAATGACATGAACTTAAATGAATTAATCAGAACAAAAACGTGACTCATTTACGGGAAATTCCTCCTTGGGTTTCGCTTTTGTTTTGCTTGC
Organism: Hirudinaria manillensis; assembly: GCA_034509925.1. Taxonomy (NCBI): domain Eukaryota; kingdom Metazoa; phylum Annelida; class Clitellata; order Hirudinida; family Hirudinidae; genus Hirudinaria; species Hirudinaria manillensis. Next base: position 3,065,622 of record CM067536.1, read on the forward strand.
TTTCAATAAGAGTTTCAAATTTCCTATATTAAAAAATGTTTTTGAAACTGGATATCAAAGGTTGTCGTCTCTGAATATAAATTAAAAATTATAATAAAAGTTATAATAATAATAATATAATATAATATGAATTATATATTGTTATGTTAATTGTGTAATATATGTGTAATATATGATTTATTATGTAATAATTAAAATATATATATATGTAATACATTATATAGGATATTATTGAATTATAATTATAATTATTATAAAACATTTTTATTATACAGATCGATCGATTGATTGATTAATTGATTGATATAATAATATACAATAATAATAATAACGATAATTTTAATTATTTATTATAATTCTTTTTTATTATTCATTACCATCGTTACTTGGATGGTTTGCATGCTTTTTGAGACTTCCAACGATGTCGTCTGCTTGCGTGGAGGCAGACGAAGTGTCATTAGAGACCTTCGTTGGAGACATTCGATTGGGGGATTAAAAGACACGTCGTTGGCTGGAAAGTAGGTCATCACACGCGTCTCGACGCCATTGGCTGTGGATTGTGTGTGTCCTTGAGATAGTGGATGACCTTGACATTGAAACTTTTTTTTTTGCGTCTGGGTTGGGGTTGGGGCTTGCTGGTTAATGCTTGTTGTTTATTATTTCCAACCATCGTGGAATTAAGCAAGTTATAATAAAATGTATATTAATTATAATTATAATTTTAAGTTCCAACCATTATGAGACTGTATACATTATAATTGTAATTGAAAAATAATTACCAGCCATCATGAAGCCGTATAGATTATAATAAATTAGAATATTAATTTCCAGCAATCATAGAATTATAAACATATTATAATAAATTAATTATAATAAATTATTATAATAATAATTTCCAGCCAGACCTCCCACGTTTCAAAGCAGACCCCAAGAGCTGGTGGCCTACGTGAATAAAAAAGTGCAATCAATGAACTGCAGAGTCACTGGAATTCCCCCACCGGAGGTCACGTGGTACAAGGACAATCAGCCAATCATAGATCCGATAAAGAGAATGAAGCTATCCAGGTCAGAATGAATATATTATTATAATGAGAATATATTATTATAATAACGTACTTACTATATATTATTTATATATATTTTAATAATGTAAGATGTAATTAATGATATAATTATTTGTATATATTATAATAAATAAAATATTATTATTGTTGTTTACAATTTATACTGATAAAAATATTTATAAATAAATGTATGCCTATTTATTTTTTTAAGCTTATTATTCGTAAATAAATTTCAATTTTGGACTGAAATTAATTTCAGAAATTATATATATATATAAAATAATGAGCGATAAATCTCTTAAACGAGCATGATTACTGGGGAAATCCAGTCTATTTATAACATCACCTGCATTAATGTCAGGTGTTTGCAGAGACAGAGTTGTTCAGATACAGGTGTGCTATTGGATTTATGGCTTCCAATTTTTCAGATTTTGTTCGAAATTCGCAGTTGACAATGTCCAATCGATCTTTCTTAAAGATTTACAAAATTTAAAAAAAAATTATTTAAGAATTAGTAATTGCTTTTTAAATTATAAAATTCTAAATGCATAATTCATAAAATCGTACGTAAAACAATGTTTATCTATAAACATAAATATCTATGAAAGTACCAATAATTGATAAATCAATCTCTTCCATCCGTCCGTCTGACAATCCATCCATTCATCCATCCGTCTATCCGACCATCAGTCCATCCGTCCGTCCGTCCATCCGTCTATCTGTCCGTCCGTTCAATCATCCACCATTCCATCCATGTTTGTGACAGGAACAATACGAAGCTATCGATACGTCGCATAAAGTTAAGAGACGAAGGTTTGTATTGGTGCGAGGCCACCAACGTCCTCGGTTCCACCAACAGCTCCCCGACCTTCCTCAACGTCACCCTGGCACAACCCGACAATTTCTCAAGTAACGACCATGAATTTTCATAATAATATTTAATAATTCTTAAACAAATTAATAAATTAATTTAATAATTTAAATCGTATGGAATCATATAACTTGATTAATTAACTTACTGACTTTGCTTTTTAAATGTAATCATAGCCACTGCTATCATCATCATCATCATCATCGTCAACAATCTGTATAAATAAAAATGCAATGTGTGTTTGTAACATGCAAATGTTCTCTGAAAGTACTTGACCAATTGCTTTGAAATTTTGACACAACATAGTGCTCGATCAGGGGAGTGTTTGTATATAGGTTTCATATAAATGCCACAACCACAGCGTCTAAAAATACGCTTTTTTCGAAAATCCGGCCATCTTGCCACGACGACGTCACGTCCTAATCCATATAAATAAACTTCAGCGAGACATTAAAAAGCTTAAACTATCGTAACCCTCAAGCAAATTTGTGAAATTGTAAAAATAAACATATTTGAAAATTTCTTTCTTATAAAATTAATAATCAGATTGAGCCACAGCAACGCATGGCTGGGCACCACTTGTTTGTAGTAATCAATGGGAAGCAACTTGGTCATTTAACTTACTGATTACGTTGTAAATGTAAATGTAATTGTAATTGTAATCATGTTAATAATCACAGGTAATCACAGGTATAATCATCAACGTTAAGGTCATCGTCATCATCGTCGTCGTCATCGTCATCACCATCAGCAATCATTATCAGCGTCTCCGTCTCTTATGGGGAGCATTCCACTTAGAGATTAAATACGTCATTATTGCTCGTCCAATTATATCTTTTATGATTATTTGTCATTTTATTGTTAATAAATTCTATTTTATTCATCGTTGTTTCTGTTGCCTCAACTTATTATTTTACTGTAATTTAAGCGCTAATTTCTTGTATTTAAAAAAAATAATCGCCCTCAAAAAAAAATGTCTGACAATAAAACATTTATAATCCATAAAAATGTTACTATTATTATTAAAATTACTTATTACTAGTAAATTATTATTATTAAAACCTATTATTATTATTATTAAAACCTATTATTATTATTAAAACGTATTATTATTATTATTATTATTATTAAAACCTATTATTATCTAAACTTATTGTTATTAAAAGTCTTATTGTTATCATTATTATTAAAATTACTATTACCATTTCTTGTTTATAACGTTTTATAAAAAAATATTTTCAACCGTTTAAACAAATATTTACAATTAAATTTTAATTTAGTTTTAATTAATGAAAATATATTTTAAAATACAAAATTATATTGTAATTAGGCAAACAATGAGGAATAATAATTCCATCGATTCTAAATTCATCCAAGAAGACGAGAAGAGGAAATGAAAGACAGAAACAAAAAGTATGAAGGTCTGGTGATAAAAAATGATTACCAATAAAGGATGCTGTTAAACTTTATTAGAAATTCCTTCAAGGCTTCGTAAGACCTCTTGTGGTACAACTTACAACCTATGCTTTACATCTCTTCTAGCTGTGTGCGTGTGACGACGACGACGATGACGACGACGACGACGACGACGACGACGACGACGATGACGATGATGATGATGATGTCAAGCTCATTGTGCCATTTCATGTAATCCCTCACAGTCGAAGTTATGACATAAACAAATTTGAGTGTACCTCAAGTGATTGTTATCACTGATTACATCATCACTTACGTCTCCATCCTCTTTCTCCTCCTCATCATCATCATCATCATCGTCGTTGTCGTCGTCATCATCATCATCATCACAAGCAGCTTCATAAACGTCACCTTTGTCGGAAGTGTTTATAATAATTTGTGCAGACAAATTATGAAATTCTTTGCGAAATAAAAACAAAAATGACTTGAAAAATAAAGAATGTTTATTTGAAAAATTGAATGAATATTTGCAAAATAAATATATTAAATAAATACAAATAAATATATTAAATAAATAAAAATAAATATATTAAATAAATAAAAATAAATATATTAAATAAATAAAAATAAATATATTAAATAAATAAAAATAAATATATATATTAAATAAATATATTAAATATTCTGATATAAAGTGGATAATAAGAAATATTCCACGTAATACTAGGAAACTGCTGAGCAGTGAAGGGATAATCACATGTAAGTGATAAACAACCACAACAACAACCATCATCATCATCATCATCGGCAATGAGTATCAGTCATCATCATCATCATCATCATCATCACAACATTATCATCTCATCAACATCGTCATTTTCATCCAATTAGCAATTTAGTGATCCCTTATTAAAAATTTCCAGAGATTCCCGTAATAAATTAATCCTAATAATTATTACAGTTACTATTATATTTTGTTTATTTGAATTTATTTCCATTAATTAAATTTAATAAATAAATTATGCTAGTAAATATAATAGTAAATAATAATAATAATAACGATATATTAAATATATTCTGTTATTATAACAGTATATTAAATTTATTTTCATATAATGATGATAAATCAATAATTATTGATTAACTATTATAAATATTGAATAATTATTATCAATAATAATATTAATTATTATTATTATTATAAATATTGATTGTTATTACGTCAGGCCCATACCACATAGCGGTTTTATGCGACGGAGCCAACGACATTGGATGCATGAACAGAGGAACATGTTATAAAATTCTTACCCTTGAACTCAGCTTCTGTGCGTGAGTTATCATTTCAAATTTCAAATGTTTTTTGTTTCTTTAATAAATAAATAAATTAATTAATCAATTTACTATTAAATATTTGTTAATTTAATCGTAAATTGTGAATAATGATGGGAATTATGTTATAATAAGGCTATCATTTCAAATATTTATTTTCACAGATCAAATAGATTTTGAATCCAATGTTTCAAAGTTATTTTTCAAATAAATTTACGATGTTATTGTTAAAAATATTAATAAATTCACCGAAAATGATTTCAGATGCGTTCCTGGTTATTCCGGTGACAGATGCCAAGAGCCCAGTTTGGCCAAAATCCAAGAAAAAGGTGAACAACAACTACAATCAAAACTTACCAAGGACTAATCGCAATAATAATAATAATAATAATAATAATAATAATAATAATAATAATAATAATAATAATAATAATAATAATAATAATAATAATAATAATAAAAATAATAATAATAATAATAATAACAACAACGACAATGATCTTCATCATCATCAATAACAACTCCCCTATCAATACTTACTCACGACTTCTTAATTGAAACGATTTATCACTCTTGACCGGTTAGGATTGACAGATCATTCAAGGAGTGATGAGCAAGGAATTTATAATAATAATAATGATAATAATAATAATAATAATAATAATAATAATAATAATAATAATAATAATAATAATAATAATAATAATAATAATAATTATAATAATAACAATAATAATAGTAATAGTAATAATAATAACATTAATATTAATAATAATGATAGGAAAAAAAAGATGGAAAAGTAATAAAGTTAAAAAATGATTAAGATTGAATTATTTAAATTGTTGTCATATTATTCATGATTGCTGTCAACGTCTTTATAAAAAAAGCCCAGAGCAATCATTATTATCATCATCATCATCATCATCTTCGTCGTCGTCATCGTCATCAACATTGGTTGCTGATAACGGGCCCCATATGGAGAACCCAATCTTCCACGCGGGTGACATCTGTCTATGTTCATTGAAATCCTTTCCTTGATTTACTTCTGTACTGTTGTCTCTTTCACGTTACGTACCGATTGAGGTCATTTCTGTACTGAACCCCCAGGTTCATTGCCTAACGAAAAATAGCAAAATAAATTAAAATAAAATAGATTAATATAATTATTATTATATAGATTTATTCCAATCATTATTTTATAATTTTACTTTTGAGTTACTTTAGGTAATATAACTTTAATTCACTTTAAATGTCACTGACTGATTACAATGACTGAAATGTAGGGTATGTTAAATTAAAATTCAATGGTTACTATAAATTAAATGATATGGTTAAAATGTATTACGTAGGATAACTATACAATAGCATAATTTAAAATAAAATACAATTATTAATAATAATATAAAATTCAGCCACTCCGAAAATCTTAAGAACGGAAAACATCTTAAGAAATTAAGTCTTTAACTGCCAGATTTTTCGGGCTCACGTCCATTCAAAGATCACATTCAAACAGACATGGGCATAGAATCAGCATCATCATCATCATCGTCATCATCATCATCGTCATCATCAACAGGATCATCATCATCATCACGACTTCCTCTTAAAACTTCAACTCCAACGTGAGCGATGATGCGGGGCCTGAAAAGTTTAAAAAGTTTGTTTTTTTTTTAAGTTTTCCTCTCAGTGAGCGATAAAGGGGAGCTGTTTCCGATTCAAATGACGAAAATGGGATTACGTCTTCGCGATCCATCATTATCATTACCGTCATCGTCATCACCAACATCATCATCATCGTCGTCATCGTCATCATCGTCATCATCACCATCATCATCATCGTCGTCATCGTCTTCGTTATCATCATCATAATCATCACGACGTCACATCCGTTATCATCTTCATAATTACCGCCAATAAAGTAATTATCTCGCAATATTATACGAACACATAATTCTTTTCTTGAATTCTGAACTAATTAAAAAGTTTTAATCAAAAAGCAAAACAAAATAACATAAATACTGACCTAATTCGTCATCAGTCATCTGTCATACAATTTTACACTTTTTTTTCAAATTACAGTAAACTCTTAAGCCACGTGTTGTCTTAAATTTAAACCGTTTATTAACGAATTATTTAAAAAAATAAAATAAAAATTAAAAGATTTTAAAATTTAACAAACCGCTTTCTTCTTCCAAAACGACAAAACAGACTTTGGTCACACAACCTACGAGAAGCTGGCCATGGCTGCAGTTTTCATATCAGCACTTGTACTCGTTGCCCTGTCCACGATAGCTTACTGTTTAGCCAAGTGAGTTGATCATTGGCCGAAATGAGGTCATCTCAAGCTGACCTAATTGTATCATCATCATCATCATCATCATCATCATCGTCATCATCATCGTCATCGTCGTCTTCATCGTCTTCAGATTGAGAGAAGAGTACAGGTCCTACATTTTGGAGAAAGTGAAACTCATGAACGAAGTAAAATCAGGAGAATTTTTCTCTCAACAACAGCAAAGATGCAGACCGTCTGTTAGTTTCGCTTTTTAAATGAATATTTAAATGAATATAATTATCAATTTTTGCAAAGAAAATATTTAAATAGAAATCGTAAATTCCGTTTAATCACGGAACGAATTCTTAAATTTATTATTTAATTCATAAAATAAATTTTAATCGCAATAGTGAAAATACGAAAAATGATGATTTTTAAACCTATTTTCCATGAATTTGAATGACAAATATGGAAATAAAGCATAAAAATAGTTGGGAATACATTAAAGGACATTTGCATAAACATATGAAAAAACAAATTGCGCAATAAATGTTTGATGTTTATTATGATTTTATTATTATTGTTTTTATTATGATTGTTGGAAAGCATCTTTGAAAATTTATAGTCATGTCTATTATTTTCTCGTCATGGTTTTCTTTATTTTTCTCTAAAATCAATTTAATTGTTAAATTAATGTCTGTAACGTAGTTCACAAATTTATTTTTTATTATTATAATTTAGTTATAACAGCTTATAATTACTATAATTATTATTAAAAATATTATTATATAATACATTGTAAATTACTATATAATGATAACAATATAACTACAATATGCATTTTATTTTTTTATTATTATTTTATTAATTTAGATTTACATATCTCAATATTTTTAATTACTTCTTGTAAACTACTTCAAGTCATTTACAATGTTTTCCTGAATCTTTTTTTATAACATAATTATATCATTTCATGTTAATTACAACACAACAACTAGAAATTAAAAAAAAATAATAATAACATAATAGTTATTATAATTATTATTATAATGTATAATAGCCACAGTGATAATAATAAATAATAATAAACACAACAATAATAACAATAATAATAATAATAATAATAATAATAATAATAATAATAATAAATTATTAAAAATTAATAATATTGATAATAAATCAATAAATCTAAATTATAAAAAGGACTCGACGTGGACTTTGTAATCCAAACTTGAAATTCAGATCCACAAGACTTTTTGTGGCTTCATTAAATGCAATCTTTTTCGCGCCTTTTAAGCAGACGACTTGGAAAGTTTAAGAACATGTTACGTGTTACAGGGGTATTATGGCAATCAATGTTTTGCATTTTGCTGCGATAAAAGAAAATATTATTACATAATAACTTATCATTATGTAATACATTATCATTAAATAATAATAACAATAATAATAATATAATTGTTATATAATAAATTATTAATTTGTTCATTATAATTATGTAATAACAATGTAATAATGATAATAATATTATTGTTATTTAATAAATTATCGTTATGATTTAAATCATTTTATTTTCCATGTGGAACATAATGAAATAATGTTTGAGTAATTCACTGTAAATTTACATCATCGAATTGAAATCTTGCAATCATGGACAGACTCGATAAATAAATAAATAAATTAATTAATTAATTAATTCGCATTAACGAGTTTAATGAAATTTCGTGTTTCACAAAAATCATTTTAAAATGTTCGAAAATAAAAACAAAAAATAAGAAAAAAATTATTTTGGAAAATTAAGTTGAAAACATTATTTGTCGAAAAAAGGAAAAATTTAAGCAAATCAACTTCCGTGTTCTTTCCGCGCCAGTTTTTCCAGGACGATGTTCAACTCGAACCATCGAGGGAATTTCATTTTTAATATTTAAAAACAAAAACAACAATAATAAGAATTATTCCATAAAAAAATGCCTTTTGTGCGGCTTTTAATGAATTGTTAGACCAGATTACTAGATTAGCAGATAAATTGTAAAGGCCATTGTGATGTTATGTTATTGTCGGTGTGTAATATAAGTAGCTATGTGTTATGTTTTATAATTTATGTTTATGTGTTATAATTACCAATGAAATTTGTTGTAATTGTTTGTTATTTCTTTAAAATGCTTCCATCTCATACGACAGAGGGTTCCAAACGACTTTGAATTTGAAGAGCAGGCCTCTCCAAGATTGATTTCTCAACAGCAACAACAGCAATATCAACTGCAACAACAATGTCAACAGCAATACCATCAACAACAACAACAGCAGCAGCAACAACAACAGCCGAAAATCAGTCCTCAAAGGAGAAGGGATCAGCAGCAAAAGATCGAAAACAGAATGGAAAAGACCCTTCCGAGGATGCAGCACAACGAGGAATGTCTGGTC
>CM067536.1:3080000-3220000 GCA_034509925.1 Hirudinaria manillensis
TAAAACCATCCCCGGTCATTCGTAGACCCTGGGGCAGTCCGAAAATTAGCCCAAACCCCCAATATTGCATTGAAAGGAAAATTGGAAGAAATTGGATAAAAACATTCTCTTGGGAATGATTCCTGTGCTCAGTTAATCCGAAGTCGACGAAGTTACAAAGAAGTCAGGCAAGTAGTTCATTGCAACGGATATCCTTAATGGCTAAGAATTTAATTATTTTATTTCATTTATTTTTATATTTATTTATTTATTTAATTTTTATAAATTTTTATTGTTATCCTTTTAGTTTTTATGAACATCTTTATCTTTAGCATCTAATTCGATCGTACTTCTGCGCAAAGATTTGGATCAAAATTCGTTAAAAATACTGTTTGCCATATGAAATTTTTGTAATAATTTAAATTTTCAAACATGAATTGTCAAAACGACAAAGTCTCGAGAAAGTTTCTTCGACTGACGATCAAAAAACACACGAATTGTGGCAATGATAGCCTGTGATGGCCTGTGATAGCTTATCAGACAACCACAAATACAAGGCTCTTAAGGCCAAAGAATTGACTGAAGATACGATGAGACTAAATAATGCCATCAAAGGGTGCTTATCTTTCTACTGGTAATAGTCTTGTAAATATTATTAAAGACTCAAAGAAAGTAATCCATGTAATGTTGACCTATATTAGTATTGATGTCAATTGTAAAAATTGTAATGCAACATGTTATATATCCTAATGTTGCAAATGATGCAAATGTAATGTTGATACAATCGTAATACTATTAAAAACTGTAACACGTTAGTGTTGATGACCGATTCAATCAAACTGAATTCAATCAAACTGTTTTCAATCAATTGGTACCGCTTATGGTTAATTAATGTGCATTTCGAGAGTTGAAAGTTTTGATGTACGCTTTTTACAAATATAATTTTTATAAATAATTACAATTTCCCGGTTAAAATCTAAAAGTTAAGCATCAAAATCGTTTAATTTCCACACCGCGAACAGATTCAGATATGCCTCTCTTATTTCATTGGTTACGTAGCAACGTAAACATAAACCTAAACATTGGCGCAAAACGTAAACATTGTAAACGAATGGACTGCGATATTATGATCATAATTTATCTTTAATTATAATTATAATTGCATAATAATCTTTCGAATGGCGATGTTTTGACAGAAGTATATCTGCAATTCATGCCCCCCAAAAGCTGCCTGATATTCATGGCTAACTGATAATAGAAGTGAGTACACATTTAATAAGTTTATTTCGATATTGATAAATATTTTACGTAATTGTTACATTTATATTGCATATATTATGATTATTATTATGACTAGTGTCGGTACTAGCGAAATATTTATCAATATTTTGTTTCGATTTCGATAAACAATGCTTTTTTTTTTGCTTACGAATGATTAAAGTTATTATAAATTATTATTATAGAAAAGGTCTTGCAAGCAGCACTTTCATTTATCTGTTTATTCTCTTCTCGACTATCGAATGTTTTAAAATTAATTCCCAAAAATAAAATGCAATAAAATGTTTTTCATTTTAAACTTTAAAAACAGTGTCTTCGGCTGCTTTTGCTTATGTATTCACAAGTTTTAGTATCGTTGGATTCGCCTTGTGGTGAGTGACAGATATTAACTGATTATTTAATTAAACTTATTAAATTATTTACTGATTAATTTGATATTATCTGAATAATCATTTAATTTCATAATTAATATGATCTTATAACTTCATTAATTTCTTAACTGATTAATTTAATTATTTATTTATTAATTTGGTAATGGAAGCTGCTTTTACCAGGTTGTTGAATTGGATTTTCAGAAGAAGGATTCAATATCCCTCGGACGTGAGGGTTAGGGTTAGGAATTTTCCTCTATTTATACTCTAAAAATCTATATATACTCTAAAAAACTCTCTATATATATATACTCTAAAAGCTATACACTTAACAACTGTTTTATAACAACAGTAGTAATAATAAAAACAACAATGCTTGAGTATTATTAAAGCAATGCCTTAATGACAAATGGTTAAAAAAAACTTGACCTTCATTATTTAAACAAACGCGGTTTTTAAATTATTAAATTACAATTATTAAATAACAATTATTAATCAATCAGTAAAATTAATATTGAAGCACAATTTGAAACCCTTAACACTGAGGAAGCCTTCGAAATTCATCAAAGACCCGTCCAAGCCATCTTTGCCAAGGTTCAAATTTTTCCAAAAGAATGTCAGCCCTGTCAGTTCGACAGCTTCCGAAGAAATCCAGTTCCTGAAAGCTCTCGATCCTACATTGATGGACATTCTGGACTTGAATTTGATCAGAAAAAGATTGGACGAACACCGTGCCACACCAGGATCTGGAAGCAGAAAGCGGAGACATTCTGACGCCGAGGAGAGGCTGCAAGAATCGAGGGAAAGAGTGTTGGCCCTCTGGTCGATGCACGCCAGTGAGTTCTTTCAGACTTTCAACCAGTGTTCAGATGTTTGACTTGAGTCCCGCGGGCCGCTATCGGACGGCGGATGCCTAGGATTTGGCCTGCGTGTCGTTACCAAAATAGCGATCTGAGCGTTTAGCAAAGGAAGTTTCAATCAGAATGATAGAAATATAATATTCAGATCAGAAAACTACAAATGTCAGAAATATAAATATCTGCGAATGAAATAAAGTTATAATAAAGTTATAATAAAGTTATCTTTATATAGTAATTGTTGTGTCATCTATAAGCTTGAGGTCTTAAAGTCATTTGTAAATTTTTAAAAGACAAATATTCCTGCTATTCGTTATTATTATCACTGTTTAGTCTTATATCGCCATTTTGTTCATTTATTGCATCTTTTCCCATTGTTTTGACTCAGTTTTTGATAAGTTTTCGAATAAAATCGCATAAAATCGTGCGCATAACTTGGGCATTAATAGGTTCATGTGTTTGAACTGAAATTAAGAGGAAGCTTGTAACTTATAAATCTTAATCTTACGACAGGCAGACATTCTCAGGGCCTGAACAACGAGCCTTCAACCGAAGACGATGTTCCTAAAAAGTCGTTTCCTGTATCAGCTGCAGAACTGATTACGGCTATGGTAGTTCTTGAAAAGTTTTATCGATTTATTTAAACTTAATTTCCTCTCCAATTACTGTTAAATCCATTTTTAATTTGACTGGCATGAGTTTAACGAAATGCAAATTTTGGAATAGTTACAGTAGTGACAACGAAATGGTTTTGCTCTTGCTAACTGACGAAATGACTTAATTTCCTTTAAATTTCAGTCTGCTGATGAAGTAGCCCATAAAGCTGCTATTAAGAGGAAACGCGAATCACCAACACAGGATCTTGACGGTCCTACTTTATCAAAGAAACTCAAGCAAGCGAGACATTCCTTCGCTGATTCCATAACGAAGACGTTTAAACCGTCAACTGTTGAATCGAAATATAAACCGGCAAAGATCGCAGTTGCTGATTACGTGTCGAAAAAATATAAACCTTCGAAATCTATAATAGACGAACCCGGTACGTTGTCTCCCGAAATTTCAAAGCAAGACGGAGCCCGAGATTCCGCAAAGATACCTAAACTTTCTAAACAAAAACCCCAAGACCTCTCTCCTAAAAGGTCAAAGCAATCGAAGATCGGGTCCGAAACTCCTGCAAAAAAAAAGTCAAAAAGTTCCACGCACGATCCCGGAGAATCGGTCAGGAAGGATACGAAAACTGTCAAGTCGAAACTCGAAGATTCTGCAAAGAAAATGAAACTCGATTCCAAAGATCCTGCCAAAAAGAAATCGAAAACTGCTCCAACCGATCTCGAAGAATCAACGAAAAAGGGCAAAAAATCTTCAAGGTCGAAGGTCGAAGATCCGGCAAAGAAACCGAAATTCGATCCTGAAGAAGCAGCAACTAAGAAGTCGATCAGTTCAATGTACGAACTGAAAGCTTCCTCGAAGAAATCCAAAATGGATATTCAGGAATCTGCTTACAAGAAGTCAAAGGCTGACGACTCCATGAAAACGTCAAAAGCTTCAAAGACAGACATCCCGGAATCAGGTACGTTTATTTGCATTTCCTCTTTATTTTCAATGTCATCGTCATTTCATTGTAAATACAAATGTACCTAAATTTGTGAGAATGTGACGTGCTAAAGCTAAACATTATTCAAGTGCCTGGTCCAAAGGGGGTTTACCTCCCGCTTAAAGGGCCCCCGATTTATCCTTCTGTTGTTGATAGCCTTTGTAAATTGCTTTGAAAGTGGCGAGTGATGGAGATGGCCCAATTTCAAGATGAATGGAAATATAGATACGAGGCCCTGGATATGACAAATGTATTAAAAATATCATAGATTGAATTAATAATCTTAAATATCTAAAAAAAAAATAAATAAACAATCCTGATTTAAAATGATTATTCATTTATTTGCTCAGAAAAGAAAAAATCAGACGCGAAGCCCAAGGCAAAGAAATCCTCGTCTCAGAAGAAATAGAAACATACAAATGATACATACATAAAGGATGCAAACATACAAATGATATAGACATACAAAGGATGCAAACATACAAATGATATAGACATACAAAGGATGCAAACATGTGAAGGATACACATACGGATATTTCAAGGAAAATTATCTCAGTTCCACAATTATGGAAATTAAAAAAACTGAAACTGTTGCTCGGAAAACACCCTGACAGCATCTCGAAACATTTAGTCATGTTGCATTATGTCATATATGGTTACTAAGATGGTAACGATAATAATAATAAGAACAATAATAATGATATTATTATGAATATATTAATTAATATTTTTATTATTGTAATTATATCTTGTATCGTTATTGTATTGTGTCGTTGTACAGCACACTTGTGATTAAATAAACTAAAAGAATTAACTTCTGCTAATTATTTCATTTATATTTATAAATAATATAAATAATAATAATAAATTTGAAAATAAATAAAAACCCAACATTTGATGGACTACAATATAACTACCTAAATATCACAAATAAATATTTATTAAAATATGCAAATATCAACTTCAATTCAAGTACCTTAGACTTCAGTGAATTTATGCAAATACATCGGAAAATTATAAGACATATCATAACTGTCAGTTATATCGGATGTATCGGATATAAATAGTTATTCGTATTATAATAAGACATAATTATAAATAATAAGATATAATTATAATAAGATAATATTATAATTGAAATATTAATAAGCTGCAAATTATTATTCACAGATTTTCGTTATCTTTGTGACGTATGACGTCCACAAGTTGTAAACAAACACAGTAAACAAGTTTACAAGCTTCACAGTCTCACAGAAATGCCTTGGTCGATGATGAACATTCAAAGATATCAGCTAACTGCTTAACAGTATTGCCAAACTTTAGTATTAATATTATTATGAATACATTAATTAATAATATTATTATTATTAGTTAACGCTATCCTGAATTTGCTCGTTAGATGTCACTAAGTATTCATTTTGCTAAATGGAAAGTAAAATTATGCGCTAGTAATGGATTAATTTGAATTAAAAAATATTTAATAAAAAATCTAATTTAAATAAATATTTAATCAGGAAATAATGTGATTTGTCAATAAATATATTATAAATATTTAAATTATATTATTATGAATAAATGAATTTTAATTCACTTTTCAAGAGGTTTCCGAAATCATGCTGATAATCATCCTATTCTCTCTAATCTGCGCAGTTTTGATGTTGGTTCTGAGTTTATTTAAAAAAAAAAGATTAATTAATTACCTAATTAAATATTCACATATTCACATTAAATATTCACATATTCACATTAAATATTCATATATTCACATATTTAATTAGACACGTGGTTAACATAATTAATCATTCGAGTGGTTATTCAATCATTTAAGCACTTAATTAGTTTATTATTCATGAAGGTCAATAACTTAATACAGCTGCGCAACTGGTTAAGTCCTTATTGGTAATAATGTCATTAAGTAATATCATTATAAATAAATGGTTATTCGTTCCTTAGAAATTAACTCCCATTGTTGAATTGTTAGGCTCTGAACAGATTAATACCATTTTTCTGTGAACAGATTGTCTTTTGTAGTTTGGAGGTTCATCATTGCAAAGAAAGGTGAAGAGGTGAAAGCGTTAGGAATATTAATATTATTATTATCAATTATCATAATATTAATTATTAAATTAATCACAATTAAATTGTATTAAAACGACTGCTCTGTTTTTTTTTCACAAAATTTCGTTAACGATTTTATTTTTTTTTAAACCAAGATAAGAAGACGACTCTTGAAAACTCCTAGGAGGAAGGAAAGGCATCGGACGGTCAGCTACAAACCGGTCGTGGAAGTGAAAAACCCTCTTTATCATTCCGGGTCATCGAAAGAAGGTTCTGGTAGTAAGAAGTCAAACACTGCTTGGGAGTCAACTTCAAAGATTCAAGGACTGCCAACGGATAAGAAAGGCGTTACTGATTCTAAAAAGGCTCCCAAAGAAAAACTTCAGAAGCAAATCAACCTCATGAAAGAGACGAAGCCGGCAGGGAACGTTCGCGTTGCTCAGAATGACAGCCATCCTGACAAGGACTACGAAGCACTGAACAGCGCCATCACTGAGATCAAGACAGAAAGAAAGAGGATGATAAGCTTCAGTACTGAATTTAATATAAGTACGTGTCCTTTTGAGACAGACTTTTGAAATTCAGTCCCACAATGTGATTACTTCTCTCGTTTTAAGTTTATTTAAACTTATTATATATATTTCGATTCTGCAAGCAGCAAGAAATTATAAATATGAGTTTTTAAATGGTCAATCAGACATTTATAATCTTTTGTAAAATCATTAAAATGTAAGTTTACAATCTGCAGATAATTCAATCAGAGGAAAACGTCGACACAAAAGCAAATTGAACGATTTATTACTGAAAAACAAAAGAAAAGGTAGAAAAAGGATGCGAAAAACAAAGGAAAGTTCCAGCACAGAAGGCAATCATTCTCATCCGAAAGCTGATAAGAGAGTCAATAGGTGCAGACTGGGCCCTGTAAACCATTGGACAAGATCTTCGAAAAAGTAAAGTTGAAAACGAAACACGAGACAGAATATGAGAACAGAGGAGATGAAAAATCATTTATCCAATTCGCTTCCAGAGATTTTGAAGTTTCTGACTCTGCTCCAGGATCTTGCCAAGTTGAAAGTTCACTCGACGGGGAATGAAAGAAAGACTGAAACAAAGAAGAGAGAGACGAGGAAGGACCAAAAAAAATGACAGAACCGGAAGCACGGATTCGAAGTTGAATCTGAGACCAGAAGTCATCCGCTTAAACGTGGATAAAATTGGAAAATTCTTGAAATTCAGAGGAAATGAAAACTGATTTAGTGAATGAAATGATTTTAAAATTCAACTGAAAGATTCATTTGAATGTCCAACTGATTTCTTTCTGAGTCACCCCAATCCCAATAACAACTACACCAACTAATTCGACTTTTATCGTCAAGCAAAGTAAAGTGTGAATTTAATACCAATTTTTGGTTTAATTAACTGTATTTAATATTTAAATACATGAGCAAATAATATTTAATTCAGCAAGTTAATAATATTATTATTTATAGATGATATTGTAAATATTTTATTTGTTAATTCTTGTCAATTTGCAGGATAGCATATTTTATGGCAATTATTACCAAATATTTGATAACTTTTTCTTTCAAAAATCTCTTTAAAGCTGTGTACCAGTTGTAAAATGTTAGCGACACGATGCCAATCAATGCTTGCATTTGTCAATAATTATGGAAAGTCAAAGCCGTTTCGTTGATTTTATTTTATTTTTCCTCCATAAGAAAGTAAATTACATATTTAAACTATAAATACTTGGTAATTAATAAAAACAGATTCTGTAATTTGATAATTACAAGAGTTTATCAGGTTTGGTAATTTCATTGCGAAAGAATTTTTGTGAATATGGGTCCAATTTCTTCCTCCAAAATGAGAATCACATCCTGTCAATTTATTTCTATCTCCAGAGTTCTTTCAGACGATGAGCAAGTAAATGACAGCCATGCAATGGATCGTAATGGACGCCGTGGAACCGAAATAAATTTAAATTTAAACAAAGAAAAAGAAAAAAAATAGTTCATCGTAATTAATTCAGAATTTTTATAAATTTTTCGAGTGAGTATCAAAATCAACCGATGATTCAAAAGTTTGAAAAGCTTCCTCCGTGTGTTCTCGAGTAGCTGTTCGTGAATGGCCATAGTTTTGCGTAGGAGAGACTTTACAGCTGATTCTGGTGATTGTAAGATTAAAAAGGACACGAATAATTCATTGCACTTTGTATAACGCGCGCAGTCAACTACGAGCCAAGTGCGTGAGTAGACGGCAACTATAAGATCTGGCTGAAGAATAATCACACGTTTGCAAGTCATTTTTGTAAGTTATGTAGGCGCGCCGAAGTTGAATTTGAATGTTTGAATTCGTAAATTTTGAAATCTCAAAGTCTTTCTTTAATCTTCTGAGTAAATAACGTGGCTCAAATCGATTGAATTTTGCTTAGAGTTTAGAGTAGAGGATATCAGTTTACATTTGGAATCTTTGAAAATAGTTTCCGTTTGTTTTGGATTAAATTCTTTCTTTTTTTTCTTGTTAAATCGGATAAACACAAGAGATTAGGAATATTTACTTCCTTAGCGGAGGAATTTTAGCCAATCCGTGAGCCATTTTTAGTGCTGGATTTTAGTGTTGAAGAGTTTGGAAGCCATGGTTCAAGACTTCTAACAATGTAAGACTCAGCTGATCATCTGCATTACAAGCTCACTGTTCATTATCAAACATTACTTGGCTGCCGTTTATTTCCTTTCATTCATCTTGAAAGCCTGATGGACTCTGATGGTTTATCGTGGAGTTGTTGGATTTCCTCGTTCATGGATCGTTTGAGTTCATTTTATCAGTTCATTTTTATCGTCTTACGTGGACCCTTTTAGTTATTTATTTATTTATTTGGTTATAATTTCTTCTTTTTTGTTTTATCAATGCAAGAGCTTTTATTACTTTGGCGGTTTTGAATTATCCGGTAATTTATGAGTATTTAATTTCGTTAAATAGATAAACTTTATTTAAATCGTTTCAGCGCGATTATAAAATGCTCCCCAAAAAACCTCTGACAGCCATCGGGAACTTCTTGCAAAGATGGTCACATTTCAAGAGAGAAGTAACAACAACATTTTTGTAACAACAACATATCATCATCATCATCATCATCACATTTATAACAACAAGATTTTGCAGCAACAGCATTTTACTAACATCACAGCATGTTTAATCAGCTATTCACCACTCAGTATCTTGTTTCTGCATGCATGTTTCTCTTTCGGATTCTGGATTGAAACACGTCTTGGAAAAATCTTATTTTTCTTGATTTTAATGATTTTTAAAAAATATTTTATAAATATTCTCTAAAATCTGATCTGTTCCTCGTGAGACACAAATTTCAGTCATTTTTATCAGCACCTCATCAATGTCATCTTCTTCTTCATCATTATCGTCATAGTCATCATCATCATCATCATCACCATCAACACTATCACGAAAAGCTTCTTTTTCAATCGTGCGTAGATTGGACTACATTGTCTACGCATTGTCGGGCAATATGAAGGCATAAAGAATGGTCTTTGCACAAATCCTAGCTTTGAAATCACTATCAAGACCTCAAAAACTGTCTGTGCAATCGATATCAGGATCGACAACGCAGAAGATTTGCAGATCAATCGTTCAAATAATACTTAACACCTGAAACACCAGTAAAATAATTAACTTTTGTTCCATTTTCATGCTTGCAATGTCCACATTTGTTTGGGACAACATTTTGCATAATAATAATAATAATAATAATAAAAATATTAAATTTGGTTTAAGTTAAAATTAATTTTAAAATAATCTCGGATATTAAGTGCAAAACTGCAGCAATAATTGTGAGTGAAGATTGTCATGTCAGGAAATGTGCTGATACTGATAACAATAATGATATGTTAACGTAGTAGTATCAATCAAAATAATTATATTTATAATAACAATAAATAATAATAATAATAATAATAATAATAATAATAATAATAATGTAATAAATAATAAGACTGTGAGAATATGTTTCTGCCGTAAACGTTCCTACGCCAAAGGTGTTCCAAGTCCCAGTTTTGTGACAATAGGAACTTCCAGGTTCATGCATCAATCATTTACATTTCGATTGATTAATAGCTGAATATTATTTATAAATAAATAAATAAATAAATAAATTATTTTATTTAAAACTTTAATAATTACCTGCTAATACTTAATAATAATAATAATTGGTGCAAGTTTTGAATCAATTGGATGGTAGGATGTGCTGCAGATATAACAAGTGACTGATGTTATTATTATTATAATTATGTTCATCTTCATCATCATTATTAATTATTAATGTATTAATGTTTATTAATGTTTATAATGTTATTAATGTATTATTTGTGTTTTTTCTTTCAAAAGCAGAGCTTAATTGAAACCTTAATATCTGATTAAACAGTGACCATAATCTGCTCCTATTCTGCAATTTTATTAAATTTTGATGACTGAGCATAAACACCATCTCCAAAGCAACTTCAAAGTTTTGCAACGATTCACTGTAAGTCCATGCATCGCTTCATGCATGGCTTCATGCACTTTGAAATCAATCAATGCATTTAGAAATTGTAAATTTACGATGGCACCTGGTTTTCATTTTCCTGCACAATTTGCCAATGAATCACTGCACTCGATCGATCGGGCTCGATGTCGGGACAGTCTTTTTGGTCGCCGTTCTGTGCTAATCACGACTCAAAACTCGATCGAAACTCGGCTGAAACTCGACTGTTCGGAGATCGATTGATTCTGTGTCTCAGGGACTCGTTTTTCTCTTCTCCCAAGGGCATTGGATCGAAGACGATGTCCTTATTTTTGTGTGTGTCTGTGTGATTGTCTCAAAAATACTTTGCATGTCTAAACTCGTTCGATCGTTTTCTGAAACAATTTTTTTTTATTATTTTTCAGCGACGACGTCTGTAAATACTAACATGTTTCTCTCGACCTTGATTGCACCTGAGAAAGATTTTTGTAGTTAAAAACGAAAGAAAAATAAAGAAATAAATGAATGAATGAATAAATAAATAATAAAATAAAACAACGAAATGAGAGATTATTTGTCACTTGTTCTAAAAACTAGAGACGAGGGACGAGTTTTTTTATTGCTTGTTTCGTGGCGAATTGATTTGAATTAATTTCCTTTTCCCCTTTCAATTCGCAGATGTTTCTGCCGAAGTCCAAGTCCCAGGCAGGAGTTGGAGTGACGTTGAGGAGGGAAAAATGTTTGGAAGGAATTGATTTTCATTCCGTTGAATCAGACGACCTGATGGCGGTCAATAAAAAGTTCTTGGCTGTCGTTTTGGATGGATCGACGTGCTTTATCGTTGTTCCAGTTGAGAAGGTGGGTTTTGCGTTGTTGTTGTTGTTGTTGTTGTTGTAGATGTTGTTGCATCTGTAGTCGTCGTCATCATCGTTGATAATATATGTTGTTGTTGATGATGATGGTGATGATACTGTAGAATTGAAAATGTTCATGTGATGGTTGTTGTTGATGCTGTTAGTTTTGTTGTTGTCGAGGGTGTTTGTGTAGTAATAGTTGCTGTTGTTGTTGTTGTTGTTGTTGTTGTTGAACATCGTTAGTGAATATTACATTCAGAATGTTTACAAAAGGGTGTAAAATAAGGCAACATTTTACTCGTCATTGAAAATGATGATGATGATGACGATGATGATGGTGATGATGTTGTTGTTGTTATTGATACTTTAAGTGATGAGTCAAGAGATACGAAGCATTGGTACACTGACTTGTTAATATTCATGTGAAATATGTTAATGGTGATTGATTGTGATATGCAGGATTATGCTAATGTGACTTAAAGCGAATTGATTGATTTCTGAGTCCGAATTCCCAGCAAAATCGTGTTTGCTTTTCCCAAGAATATTGAATTTTATTCATTTATTTTGTAAAACAATGGTTTAATTGTTAGCATCTGTGATCTTCCAAGACGATGATGACGACAAGGATGATGATGGAGATGATGACGACGACGATGACGACGATGACGATGATGATGATGATGATGTAGATGATAAAGATGATGACGATGATGACGACTATGATGATGTTTAGTGATGTTATAAATAGATCCTGGTGAAGAAGCATCCGATTTCAAGTACTTCAGAACTCCCTTTTGAAACATTTTTAACTTCGACCGATTTATTCTTGTTTATAATTTAAAATAATTTAAAATAATATTATTAATTTAAAATAATAATATTAATTTAAAATAATAATATTAATTTAAAATAATAATATTAAAATAATAATAATAATGTTAATTTAAAATAATAATATTTATTTAAAATAATAATATTAATTTAAAATAATAATATTAATTTAAAATAATAATATTAATTTAAAATAATTTAAAATAACCTCCACTGTCATTAATCATCGTTTTGCAAATAATTTCTGAAACGTGCCACATAAATGGATGTTGAGGAGTTTACAGGATCGTTGATGATAATGATGCCACGAATTATCATAAATTATCATAATTTATGTGCGCTTTCATATCTGCTTTAATAAAGACTTTGCTCCAATGACCCACATATTAATGGACAATTAAACGACCGCTTGTAATGCTTATGAATCATAATCATTATCATAATCAGCGTCATCATCGTCGTCATCATCATCGTCATCATCGTCGTCGTCGTCATCAAAATAGGCACCAATACTATAATCATTAGTAAGGACATGTACTTGATATTCTCATAGTTTGTGAGTCATGAAGAGATAAATGACGCCGATAATAGTTTGTACTTAAATGAGAAGATTTCACTTGTAAATGGGGTGTTAAACAATTACTTATAAATATTTACGATAATTTAAAATAATTATAATTAATTACAGTTAATTATGGATACTTGTAATTGCGTACAAATAAATACTTTTACTTATTTAATTAAATAAAATAAATTAACAAATCTAAAAATTAAATAAATTAAATAATAAAACAAATTAAATACTTTTACGTATTTAATTTGCTAAAATCCTGAAGACAATGAATAAGAGGTCGTTGCTGGTTGTTCTACTTGTCGTTTCAGTTGCTGCTGTTGTTGCGATTGTTGTTGTTGTTGTTGCTGCTGCTATTGTTGTGATTGTAGGATGTTCGGGACTAAAAAAAACGAATCTATGTTTTGTAGGAAACAATTACAACTGTGGAAACGATTTGCAATCTGTGATGTTGGTGACGATGATGATGATGATGATGATGATTATGATTATGACGACCAGAACGATGTTCATGGTGATGACAATGGTGATTATGATGATGACGATGACGATGATGATGACGACCAGAACGATGTTGATGGTGATGGCAATGATAACTATGATGATGATGATGACGATGATAATGACGACCATGTGATGACTAATGGTGATGATGATTATGTTGATGACCATGATGATGATGATGATGTCTCTTTTTCAGACTGGCAAAACAGACGGAGCCCATCCGAAGATGTGCATCCACAGCAGGAAAATCACGAACATCAAGTGGAATCCATTCGACGACCACGAAATATCCTCAGCATCCGAAGATGGAACGGTTGGTGTGCGTGTGTGTGTGTGTGTGTGTGTGTGTGTGTGTGTGTGTGTGTGTGTGTGTGTGTGTGTGTGTGTGTGTGTGTGTGTGTGTGTGTGTGTGTGTGTGTGTGTGTGTGTGTGTGTGTGTATGTATATATGATATGCACGTGATGATTGTACTGTTGTTGTTGTTATAAGAGTTCTTATCACGAATTACACAACTGCATGTAAACAATTAGGATGACATTAACGAATGAAGTAATAAAATCAACGTGACACCGACGGCATCACTAACAAACTAAAGTTAACTATATAAAATAAATAATAATAATAATAAAAATAATAATAATAATAACAAGTTAAAAATAATTATTATTATTACTATAATTCAATTGCTTTGTGCAAATGGTGGAAAATAATGTTTTAATTAATCGGATTTTTAAAAACTTAAATTCACGAAAATCACCGAAATGTAGGTCACAAAATACAGCCACATAGAGAAACGCATAGAGAAAAGCATAGAGAAGCACATGCAGAAGCACATAGAGAAACACGTAGAAAGACAAAATAAAAATTAATTTCCAACAAAGTCGACAGGGGTTCACCGCTGGAGTTTGGGAAAGTTTCAATTGAAAGACTCCTCTTTGTACTCTGGGCGGTCGGTTGATTGGTGATTGATTCTTCACTTCAATCAGTTGGCAATTGGTGATTGATTCTTCATTTCAATCAACACGGATCCTCCTTTTTAGGCTTCCGGATTTCCAAGTTTATTCTTGGGTAATTGAAATGGATTTCGAAAAGAAATTAAATTTTGAAATTACTATGAAATTTCAAATTACATTTCTTTTCTTTATGACAAAGTAATGTAGAAATATATATATAATGGCTGATGGTTAAAAAATGGACATGTTTATAAAATAAAATTTAAATTATTATTAAAATTTAAATGTAAATATTACTAAAATTAAATCATTATTAATAAAATTAGAATTATTTTTATTAAAATTTAAATATTATTACAATTACAATTAAATTATTATTAAAGTAATTTTCTACTGATGATGACGACAACGGTGATGACGACGACGACGACTATGAAGATAGAAGAAGATTGATGTCCTTAAATACGATCAGGCAGAAGTGGAGGTGCAAATGAATAAACTAAAATATTACGAAATAAATAGATTTTATAAACATCATTATAAACAATATTAATCAATATTTCAAATAATATAATTATAATAATATAAATCAATATAATAATATAAATAATAATATAAATAAATTTAAATTCTACAAATCCTTTTTATTATCAATTGGACAAGTTAAATCTCTGAAATAATGTAATAAATTACCAAGAACAATAACATCAGCATCAGCAGCAGCAGCAGCAGCAGCATCAGCAGCATCATCATCATCATCAGATGACTACATTTCGTAGATTGCGTGGGAGCGACATTTGTTTTTAAAATAAATTTAAAACATAAAAACCGAAGAAAAGAAAAAAAAAGGACAACAACATCAACAATAACAATAACCTTCAACAACAATAACAACAACAACAGTAACAACAAACAAAATGTGTGTCTTGCGCGTGACCTTAGCCACGACATTGTGAGAGTAATTTTTCAACCACTCAGTTGTGATTGGCTCTTGAGATGTTTACAAGCAATTCGACTTGTTGGTTTGGTAATTTCAAGCATTTCTATCCTTTAATTGGCGCTACATAAATCAGCTTGTTGATCCTGACCTAATTGCGGTTGAGACGGCAATCAATCCTGATCGGTTGGCCTTGATTGGTTGACGCGTTGAGGATTGATTGAATTGATTGAAATTGATGAAAGAGCTTCATGCTCAATTTAGAGGTCACGGAATTTTATTGGTCGTTCTTGTGTGATTTGAATTTGTTTAATTTATGAGTTGGTGATGTCTTGCCTCAACTTGTACGAGTTGAGTCTTTTAAGGTTCCTCATTTTCATTATTATCTTCATCATTACAGACCATCTTTAATAATTATCGTCATCGATATCATCATCATCACCATCATCATCACCATCATCATCACCATCATCAACGTTATCATGGTTAAAAGCTGCCGTAGAATTCATTGTGAGTAGCCATTTGAGATTTTCTGCGAAACATCAATCTGATCATTCAAGTTTCAATCATCAACATCCTCGTCGTAGTCGTCATCATCACGCGGCTGTAATCGTCGTCATCATCATCACCATCATCATCATCACCACCACAACCATCAATAACCACTTTTAATTTACATTTCCCTGAAGTCAAACGTCCCACGCTTTCCGTGAAATTGTTGTGGGATCAATTGGGAAGTAACAAACGATGAATGGTTTTTGCAATCAATGAAATATTTAAATTATTTTTTCTAATTTAATTATAATATATTTTAATAATAATAAATAAAATAATTTATTAAATGGAAACCATGGAATCTCACAACAATTTAAGACTTAAGCAGTCAACATCTTATGTTTGTGGACTTAATTACAGATATTACTGTTTATTATGAATTTAAATAATGAATTAATTATTTATTATATTAATTACTTAATATTAATTAATTTATATTATTAATTATAATATAACATCAGTTAATTAATTAAATATTTATTTATTTCTTAATTCAAATATTAAGAAACGTCGTCTGCTACTTAAATATTCTCCAGTCGTGACTTTCCCGCTCACCTGTTCTGATTCACCTGCACATTAACCCGACCTACTTAAGTGACCCAGATTTCATGAACTGAATGCCAGGACTTTCGCTGGTCGTACAGTGATTTGGTTTCGTCTGTGAACGAAATTTTAATTATTTTATTTTATTTTTTTTAATTTAAAAAATTTATGAAATTATTATCATCAATTCAACGTTAAAATCGTTTGTAAATTACGAACATTTATGATTTAATTTAATTATTTTAGGGCGTAATTTAAGCTCATGAAGTTGTTGTGTTTACAAATATTTATGATGTGAAGATGATGGATTACGTTAATAAATTATGTTAATGAAAGCCAGGACCAATCAAAGTCAAAGAACATGTAAACATTAGCAAGCAAAAATAACTCGTAAATACTGTAAACATTACTTTGTAAACAATGAATTAATCATTAATAAAGCTTCCGATTTTAATGTAATGTAGCATTTGGACATCATCATCATCATCACCATCCCCACCATCATCGTCATCGTCGTCCTCATCACCATCACTATCATCAACATCATGTTCATGTTTATTTGTACGAAGGGTTTACTCAGTTTACGAGTGAAGATACGAAGATTACCAGGTCAAATAGGCATGACGTCAGCAACGGTGTGATAATTATCTTTGTAATTACTGGAGGCTATAATTAACTTGCTCTGCGATTGGCTGCTAAGTAGAAGGAACGACTGAAGAGACTGAAACAACAATTCAACTCTGAGTACTGGATCATGTAGATCCATCCACCCATGCATCCATCCATCCATCAGTCGTCCATTCATTCATTCACCCTTCCGCCCATCCATCAATCTATTTATACATCCGCCTATCCATTCATTCATAAGTCCACCCACCCACCCATCCATCCGTCCATCCATCCGTCCATCCATCCATCCATCCATCCATCCGTCCGTCCGTCCGTCCGTCCGTCCGTCCATCCATCCATCCATCTATCCATACATTGGCCCACTTTAACAGTTTCCGATGAGCCTTCACTTCCCACTCACCTGGATCTTTCCACTCCGACTGATTCATCATCGAACGGTTGCCATGGAGATTTTATTGCTTTTCCGTGAATGACGTACTGTTTAGTATCTTCGTCGTGATAACATCGCAATGATAACAACGTTGATGGTATCATTGTGGTTCATTTGATAACTTTGCCATGATACTATTGTGATGATAACATTGTGATGATACCATTGTGCCGATACCATTGTGATGATATCATTGTAATGATACCATTGTGATGATAACATTGTGATGATACCATTGTGCCGATACCATTGTGATGATATCATTGTAATGATACCATTGTGATGATAACATTGTGATGATAACATTGTGATGATAACGTTATTCCTCACTAAAACCATTTACTGAAACCGTTACAAGGGTTTCATTGTTCCATGTTTCATAGAAATCACTCGAATACGTCAACTTTTCATTTCTTATGAAAGCCACAAAACCCCCATCCCGCCTTTTGACGCCATCGTTTGACGTTCTTGACACGAAATGTCATCGAGGATCACGTGACTGGACGTGATTGAAGCGTGTTGTCATCTGCTTCTCAATCGGGAACGTATTCGAAGAAATTTCGAGAGAATGTCAATTGAAAACTGTTCGTGGACGAATTTCTAAGGTTCGAGTCAACGTTTTATCAACATTCGTCAACGTTTTATCAACATTCGTCAACGTTTTATCAACATTCATCACCGTTTCAACAACATGATCAACAATTCAACATTTACAATCCACACCGTCATTTCATCGTCAGCGTCACTTCATCAACATCCTGCAACATTTCAACAGCGTCACTTCAACATCCGACAACATTTCAACATCAACATGCACCTAATTGCTGCATTATGCTTCTCTGAGCAGTATATTCTGCACCCACACACACACACACACACACACACACAAACTATGCCTGAATTTGTGACTCACTGCTGCTATGATTGACGTCTTAATGACATCAGGAGTCATTCGACAAGGAATTCACTTTCAACGCCAGGCACTCTTTACCTGGTTAAATACTAAAACCCGTACTAAAAAAGTTATTGTAATAACTTATTATAAAGTTTTTATTTAATTATTTATTTGCCTTTAGTAATATTATTATTATATTGAGTAACAACAACATCAATTGGCTGGAGGCAGTTGTCGCTTGAGAACTGGTTGTTGATGCTGTTGTTGTTGTTGTTGTTGTTGTTGTCGTGGCGTTGTTGTTGGTTCTTGATTCAACTTCGACGACGAGCAGGAAATAACTTGCAATCTCATGAATATTTATTATCCTGCATACCTCACTGTTACCTAGACCTAGATGATGATGATGATTATTATGACGATGCTTATGATAATGACGACGACGATGATGATGATGATGCTGACGACGACGATGATGATGATGATTATGATGACGGCATTGTTTCTTTTGTTTGCCGTTCATCTCGCGTTGATGTTTACAAAGACAAAGACAACAAAGGCATAGAATTTGAAGCCCCCAAGTGCTTCACAGGAAACTTTCTTGAAATCCGTTTGAAGCCTCACGGTTATGACCTGGGAAATACCTGAGTTTATTATTATTATTATTATTAATCTTATTATTGCGTAATTATTCATTAGATCACTAACCTTATTATATTCTTATTATAATATAATTATGCTATTAGTTTATATTATCTAACTTTATCCTAATTACATTCTTAAAGTTGTTAAAACCAACACAAGAAAAAGACATGGATTTGATG
The DNA here is from genome assembly GCA_034509925.1 of Hirudinaria manillensis. Lineage (NCBI taxonomy): Eukaryota > Metazoa > Annelida > Clitellata > Hirudinida > Hirudinidae > Hirudinaria > Hirudinaria manillensis. Next base: position 3,099,177 of record CM067536.1, read on the forward strand.
TAACGAAACAAAAAATAACCCCGTGGACTATTTTGGAGGCAGGCATTTTAAACCCATGTTTTCTGCTTCTTGCCAAATCACTGTCTCCATAATTCATAATTTATCGTTTGAATTTCTCGCCTATTTATCTCGAATTTGAAGAAAAATAGTTGAGTAATTCAAAGTTCAGACCTATTGTCACATCCAAGGCCGTTCTATTGTTAAGTTGGAAAGTTAATAAGTTAATAATAAATCCAGGTTTACGTCCTCATACTCCCTTTTTTTTTTTGTGTTCAGCTTTATTTCGAGGTGCCTTGATTAAGTCTTGCTACAAATTTCTTTTCTTTGTTTGCCTCTCAAAACTTTAAAGACGTCTCAAAATGGCCGCGGGCGATAATTTATTGGACTTTTTAAAAATTTGATTCTGTGAATGTTGCATAAAAATGTGAATTTAAAATCGATTTTCTTCTTTCTTTTTTTTCTGTCTGTTTTATATGAATTCTTTTGATTTTTAATTGAATTCCACGTTCGTAAATAGCAAATAAAATTTGTTTTATAAAATAATTTTTAATTTTTAACTCTGTTTTATAAAATAATTTACATTTTAAAATTCTTTGAAATAGAGAAAAAATATTAACGTCTCTAAAGATCACTCCATCAGACCAATGAATTCGTACAAAAATAATCCATTTATAAATTGAATTTATTGTTATTTCCTTCAAAATTAACTTGAAATTCCAGCAAAAAGTCTGGCAGACGTTAGCAACGTCATTAATAATGAAATCGGAAGTTAATCCTGATAATCATTTTAAGTATTTCTATTAAAAATAAACACTTAAAATTATATTATTTTATTTATATTTAAATCATATTTAATTTTATTAAAAATAAACATTTAAAATACGAAATAAACGTTTAAAATTCCCAAGTAACAAATGTGAAGCATAAAATCTCATTTTGAAGTTTTTATTTCTTGAAATTCAAAGAAATTCGAGTTTATTTCCTACAGTCCTGAATGTTCCCTGCATTGATTTATTAGGGCAAAGTAAGCAAGTTTAACGAAATTATTAACTTTATAAGATTTTGAAAACACAAATTTACAAGTGTAAAGATTAAATATTATTATTTTATAATATTGTATAATATTATCCAAATAAAACTTTATAAAATGTTAAATTTTTGGAATAACTTTAACAATTTTTTTTCCATGTAGACTTCATTAAGTTGATTTCCCCACTCAAACCTTCAAGAAATTGAAGGTCCATTGGAAATTATGTCTCTTTGTTTAATATTTATTTTTATTATGACGAATTGCAATCATAATAAACAGTGTAATTCTGATAATCATATAATATTTTATGTTTTTACTTTTAAGGAATTATTTATATTTAATAATTTATATTATTATAAATGTCATTTACGTTAAAATTTTGAGATGTTTATAATTGACTATTTAAAATTTATATTTAACATTAAATTAAATGTATTACATTCCACTAAATCCAGGTTTAGATTTAAACAAAGTTAATTATTAAAATAATAATGATACATTTTTTTAATTATTTAAATCTTAATTGTAAAAAATAAAAATATTGTTGTAAGACTGAAAAATATTCATCTCGGGTTTCCAAATTAAGTTGCTTATCAAAGTGTCAGTGACTCAGCAAATGGTGATGAAAAAATATGCCAGGAATGTCCACAACTATTTTTTCTGAGGAATTTAAAGTTAATTTAAATTTAAATATAATTTAATTGATTAATTACATTTAATTGATATTAATATTAATTATTTTAAATTTATATTGGTTTAATCCTTCAATCTTTCAATAGTGATTCATTTATCAGTCCTTGTTTACTTTATTGGACACTTTTCATTTTATTAATCATTGATTTAATTAATAATAATAATAATAATAAATTAATAAATTAAGTGATTGTTTACTTATGGTTAACTTATTTACGTCATGATGGCTCATGATGTTGTGATGGTCTTATCATAATACATTCGAAGATTTATTAAAAATAAAGTCAAATTAGCAGAATAATAAATATAATTTCATTTGGAAACTCAAAGAACGAGACGAAATATTTATAAATTTATAATTTGTCATCTTCAATTCAAACGTCAAGAATGCTAAAAAAATAAAATAAAATAATAAAATAAATAAATAAAAATATTTGCAAACGTTAGAAATGGAAGCGGGAAAGTTTACCAGAATGGTTTATGTGGTAATTAACCAGAACGGCATTTATTATTTAACCAATTAACCAATTAACTTTAAAAATTAACAAAAATAACGAAGCATGAAAATTGTGCTCGGAGCAAAAATAGGCGTTTGATGTCAGAAAAAGCTGCAGAATAAGAAACGATTTCGGTGCAATAATTCAAATTTATTTATTTTTTTGTCGTGTCGGAAAATGTCAAACATGTTTAGCCTTGCATTTTATGGAAATTACATTATAAATATATTTCGATATATATAAATATATCGAGATATATAAATATATTTCTTCGTCAGTTGAGATGGTCATCAGAGTTAATTATATTTATATTCAAACATTAGGCAAGTCAATGATAATGTTCGGTGATAAAAATGATAATAGCATCATTATAGGTATTATTATGGTTATGGTTATTATTATTATTATCATCGTTATTATTTATTATTATTATTATTATTATTATTATTATTATTATTATTATAAACTAATTAGGTTGTTAGAATTGCAAGGAATCACAAGAAAAATTCCGCGTTAAAATATTTTATCTCTAACTTGAGGCAAACAAACATCACAAAAATGAAAATCTCCGACCTAATAATTTTGGTGGTTATTTTAAAATCACTGACACTGATGTAATAATAAATTTAGTTGCTATATATAGCATAAATATACAAATAAAATATAAATATCCATAAAAACAATTTATAACAATATTATATCATTTCTAATGCAATATTAAACTTTGTAATAACTTTGTCAAATATTAATTTTAATTTTAAAATCTTTTATATTATTTTATTTTTAATTTGTCAGATAAAACTGTGGAAGATTCCAATTGGAGGTTTGGTCAAAGACACTTCTGTCTGTCAGTCCTTGTTGACAGGTCATCAAAAGGAAGTGAAGATTTTGCAGTGGAATCCACGAGCTGCTGATGTTCTTCTGAGTTTCGGATCGGATATGAAGGTGAATTGGATTTCGGAGTCACTTGATTTGATAATTAATTTACCATTTTATTATTTGATTAATTAATGAATTTATTTACTATTTGATTAATTTATTAATTTAATATTTTATTAATTTATTTATTTACTAATTTGACTAAATATTTACTAATTTTTACTGTTTGATTAGATAAGTTATTTATTATTTTAATATTAAATTTACTATTTGATTATTATTTATTAATTACTATTTAATCAGATAATTTATTTACTATTTGTTCCAGTTACTAGAGTTAAGTTTAAAAGGAGATTAATTAAATTTAAAGTTGGTTGTAAAGCTTTTAAAATACTTTTAACATTATTATATTTGAATTTAATTCCATTATTACTTATTCTTTTAATTTCTATTTTATTTGAAGTTTATTTAATTAAATTAGGATTATTCTTGTTTGTTCAGTATTTGTATAAAAATATAAAATAATGTTAAAGTTGGTTTAAAAGTATTTCAAATGCTTTTGTTAATCACTATTACAAAATATTTTTATTAATGATATTTTAAAATTTAAAATTTAAGTAACGAAAAAGTAAAAATTTTTTTAAATTAAAACCATCAAAATTCTAAAATGCCAAATGTGAAGCACTTAAAATTGAGACTTAAAAAGAATTTGAAGGTTGTTGTCAATGGTTGTTGTTGCTGTTGTTGTTATCGCCAGCGTCGTCGTTGAACCTGACATCAATAGTGACTTAAAATATCAACTTTATTCAACAATTGTTGATATTTTCAAAAACTAATAATAATAATGATGTCTGAAATAGTTTATAAATCCAAACAAATTTTCAAATTAAATACTATTTTAAATAAATTATTTCATTTAATAAAAAGAAAGTTAAACTTTTAAAACTATTAAATAGTCATTAATATTTCCAACAAATTAAGTGGTCAAATCTTAAATACATTACAATACCGTGAAACGCTAAGAAAACCTTTGTATATAAACAAGCGATTTGTTGCAAAAGCAAACATTAATTGCCGAGCAAAAGCAACAGTTTTTCTGATTGTTGTCCTGGAATGATATCTGATTGGCCTCCTTGCATCAACATCTGAACAAACATTTCCAAACCTCTCCATAGGATTGCAACACCTGAGCCATCAGCGATGCCTTATCATATCTTTCAAATGTTCACTTAACTTGAATTTATTGCTATTATTAAATTTAAATCGAAAATATCGGCGTTTAAATTTAATTTATTTGGAAGAGAAAGTATCCAAGAGATTTCGACCTGCGATATCAACAGTAAAATATCGATAGCACTGGAACAACAAACACAATCATCAAAAGTTGTTTGTCTTCGTCAAATATTTGCTACCATCTCAGACACCACTCCAAATCTATGTCGATTTGCAAAGTAGTTTGAAATTATAAAAAAAAAAAACAAAAATAAATAACGATTTGTGTCAAATTAGTTTCCTTTTTAAAACTTTTAATTTCATTCGTTTGAGTTTGACATGGATCGAATGACAAACAATAATGACGGAATTTCCGACCATTTGAGGACCAACGATTCAAAGAAGATGACGATGACGAAGATGACGATGACGTTGATTACGTAATAAGTTTAATAAGTCGAGGATGCCACAATCAAGTTAAGCCATAAACGTTGGAAGCATTCCTTTGAGGAAAATGTTTACATGATCATGTTGGAACCATGTTGGACCAGAGTTGGCTCTTCAGGGGTCATTAAGTGCTAATAATTCAGAATAGCTTTATTTCAGTTTATTGGGTTCCATTTGTAAAAGTCATTAAAAGGGTTTAAACAAACTATCTTTATTTTACATTCACACCACTTTTCGAAGAGTTTTTCTTTGAGATTAATCCTGATTTATTTGAGGAATTTCAAAAAAATAAAAATAAATACAATCTACGCCAACAGTTTTAGGTCAAAGACAGTTTATTTATAATTATTTACAATTAATAAATAATTAAATATCTTAATTTTTTATTAATTGCTGCCCTAATGAATGCACAAAATTGTTCAATTCATTGAATGAGTCAATGCATTAACGCATCAAATGCATTGGAGCATTAATGCATCGAATGCATTGAATGCATTGCTATCGTGCCAATCGACGGTCCTAGAGTTTTCAAGATCACCACTTAGTACCGCCAGTGTAAGCAGACGACACTCACAGAAAGGAATTTAATGCCTTTCATGTCGAGTGTTGCTACACTGGAGAGAAGAAGCTTCTCCTGGGAATTTATTATTATTATTATTATTATTATTATTATTATTATTATTATTATTATTATTATTATTATTATTATTATTATTATTATTATTATTATTAATAATAATATTATTATTATTATTATTATTAATGACAATATTCTTAAAATAATAATAATTATAATAAAGTAGTAATAATATTCTTCTTTTTCTTATTATTATTGTTGCTATTATTACTGTTAATATTATTATTATATTAATATTAACATTATTATTATATTATTATTATTATTATTATTATTGTTACTCTAGTAGTAGTAGTAATAATAATAATTGTTATTATTAGCTGATTGACATAATTACCCAATTATAAGTTGTAATAGCCCTGTCTCACAATTACTCCAAACCCGCCTGTAATTCGTGACGAGAGATTATTGTGGGCCAATGTGATCTGCCCTCCCTTATTATTTAAATATCATTAAATATTTAATTATTTTAATAATTATTATTTTCAAAATGTTATCTCCATGAATTGGAATATGCATTAAGACTAAATAGAGAATTAACTCCGTCCATAAGTCCAAATAATAGTTAGTAGCGACTTACGGCATTAGTAAGTGAATAGATTATAATAATTTATCATTCAAATTCTCTCAGCATATTAATAATATAATAATTTACAAACTTATACCCATCTCAAAAGATCATTTGAATATTCATCACCCTTATGGATTTCAGTGCCTGATTTGGAACGTGAGGATTGAATCGACATTCATGGAGATGACGCTGCCAGGAAACGATGTCAGTTCCTTGACGTGGAGTCCTTGCGGTTCCAACTTCCTGGTGCTGTGGAAGGATCAGTCACTCAGGATGGTCGAACCACGAACTGGAAATTCAGTCTTGGTAAGAGACGATGTGGATCAGACTATTGTATAGTATTGGGTACTTCGTACTGATACTTAAGTACTTTTTTCGAGTACTGGTATTGGTACCTATGGTATTATTTGAGTCTCTGGTACTTGTTTGATTTTGAAAACGGATTATTGGATGCAAGTCTGACGTTGATGTTGTTGTTGACCGATTTTGTTGATTTTCTTGTGACTGAGAACCATGCGGTAGTTAGCAATTTGCTACGGTTACTTTATTACAAACTGGTAATGATGACTAGGGTTATTATCATTATTAATAATTTGGTTATTGCATCCGTAACAGTTAGACATCATTTACATTAGGCATACCAAGAATATTATTATTATTATTATTAATTATAATTATTAATTATAATTATTTGTCACATTTATAATAATATAATATTATTATAAAGTAAGTATTAATATTAATTGGTGTATGAATACTTTAATTCATCCAACAGAACACAACGTTGGATCACAGCAAAGCAGACGAAACGAAGAAAGTCCTGTTCGTTGATGACAAGCGATTGTTAACCGTTGCTTCGTCAGTCGATCACATCATCATCAGGCTCTGGCACGTGGTCAGTCATTAGTGATCATTACTATCACCATCCTTCATCGTCGTCATCATCATCGTTGTCGTCGTCACCGTCACCATCAACGTTGTAAGCCTAGTGCCGTCCTTGAAAAATCCATCGATTCGTCTTGCATTGCAGACAGCTGTCCTTCCACGAACTGCAACAACAGCAACAACAAAAACAGCAACAAAACAACGTCATTTACAACAAACCCAATGAAAATATTACGTTCACAACAAAATTATTACAATCTTAATGACAATAAAACAAAAAAACAACAAATCAATAAATAGCAATTAATTTATTATTTTTGGTTGAATAAATTCAGATAGAATTAATCCACATTTAATCAGTCCTACGAATTTCCCAATGTTTACGTTCCGTGGAATATTGTTGAGGTCATTGATGTTGTTGATGTTGTATTGATTATTCCAAGAGGTACAAGGTACATGGCACGTGGTGCTTGTTTCTGTTGCTATTTTGGGAGAGCCAATGATATATCTTCGACCTGATTTCGATCCACAAAGACATGAATAAAAGCCATCGCAACTTCTTAAATATTAGTTGAAACTGCTGCGATTTACAGAAAATATCATGGAATTAATAGTAATAAAAAGATGTAACAACAACAACAACCACCATCATCACCATCATCGTCGTTATCATCGTCATCACCATCATCTTAGTTATAAACATTAAAAATCTTGCAAATGATTAATCTCACTGTGATAAATATGTTGTAGAATTTTCGTACATATCGGTGTCTTGTGAATAATATTAGAATCAATTTTAATTATTAATGGGTTTAATGTTAAAAATAAGCAGTTATACAAACTGAATTATCACATTTAGCCCGTAATATTATCTTTAGACATAACATCATGGCCACTGAGCGGTTCTCTCGTCTGTTTGTTCTAAAAACAGCGACAAATATTTTTTATTTCCAGGAATAATTTTATTATTCACAATTATATCCAATTATTCAGGATGGCAGTTGTTTGAAGTTGTTGAACGAGGAGGTCACCAACAACAGCAACAACAACACTAACAACACCAACACCAGCAGCAGCAGCAACAACAGCAGCAGCAGCAACAACACCAACAACGACATTTCGTTTTCTTCATTTCTTGACAGTCAACAGGAGGTCTTATACATCTTCCAGAAGGTTTCCTTCCGTGTACTCTTTGACCTTGTTGTTGATGCTGTTGTTGTTATCGTTGTTGTTGTTGATTTTGTTTTGGAGCAAGTGTTACAGCGATATATCGTTGTTTCTCTAGTTCCAAACTTCGTTTGATTTATATAGCGACACATTTCAAAGGAATCGAACGTTTTTGTTGAACGATATTTCTCAAGCACAGCATGGTTGCAGTCACGCAACTATTCGTGTCACATCATTTTCAACGTTTCGTGTGGTGGATTCTTTGAGCTTTTTAATGAACGTCGTGTGACTAATTGCTTTGTGTGTTCTCGTAGAGTCCACATCGTTAATTATGATTATAGATAAATACATAAATAAATACATAAATAAATAAATAATTATGCAATTAATTACATTCTAGATCCTACATGTAGGTCATATTTTCCTGTAAATAAAGTTTATTACTTCTTTACTCTTCCATGATGACTAATAAGTATTATTAGTGATGCTTGTAATTAGTAATAAGTGCTGTTAGTCTGAACAATGATTCTACTATTATCTGATTTTATAGCTTATTAATATCGTTTATTTTAGCATCATTTATAAATTATTTCACTTTAATTAAATAATTAATAATAAAAATAATAATAATAATCAGATTGTTTAAAATTACACGAATTCCAGGATAATGGCTGCCTGAGGACATACAAAGTAACATCCGATGACGTAAGTCACATCGCTGCCCACGTGACTTCACCCCATAGAGGACTGGGTGGGTCTTGAATGATTGATTGATTAATTCATTAATTCAGTAATTACTAAATTAGGCTAATTTGTTAAATCATTAAAATTATTACTAAACAATTGCATTATGAATATGAATTTCCTTTGCATGAAGATATTTATTTTATCTTTTTATTATTTATATATATATAAACAAATTTTCATTAATTCAAATTCATCATTATTAAAAGAAATCAGAATTTAAATTATTTAATAATAATAATAATAATAATAATAATAATAATATTAAAATAAAATAGACCTACAAAAATAGCGTGGCTTCGATCATTACCGTCAGCGTCAATATTATCGATAAAGGAAGCATTGACCTACATTCATCGACCTAGATGTTCAAATATTTTTCACAAATAATAATAATAATAAAAACAGGTATTATATGTTCTCATCATTTCAGAATCCTCTGTCTCAATCATATGATGCTGTCTTTAAGAATTAATAATAATAATAATAGTAATAATAATAATAATAATAATAATAATAATAATAATAATAATAATAATAATGACGATGATTAATATTAACATAAATAATGTAAAGATCGGCAACATGCAACAGTAATAAAAACGTCTGTTAAACCAGTCGCAGATGAAATAAATAAATTAATTAATTATACTCCGTTCCTCTAATTAATATTAATAAGTCATTGTTATGATTACCCCCACGTGGTCTAATTAATATTCATGTCAACAGCCATGATGCCAGCATCCGGTTTGAACGTCGCGAGGAACGAAATACTTCGCTTCTACAAAACAACATCTCACAAGAACATCTGCGAAATCATTTCTATCAGCGGAACACCAAATAAAGTGAGAATTATTATAATAAGATTAATGTATTATTAAGTATAATTATAATTATCATTATAATCGTCATATTATTATATTTATTTCTATTGTTATTATTATTATTATTGTTGTTGTTATTATTATTATTATTTTTTTTTTTTAATTATTATTATTATCATTATTATTATTTTTATTATTATTATTATTATTATTATTATTTTTATTATTATTATTATCATTATTATTATTTGGCTGAAGTGTTTGAATAAATAACGACCATATTGAATTTATAATTAGACGCCCGATAAGGTTATCACGTTTTGTGCCTGGGAGTTATTAAGCAACCAATAAATTCTGGTGACGATGATGATGATGATGATGATGATGACGATGATGCTGAAGATGATGGTGATGATGATGATGGTAATGAAGATAATGATGTTGGCGATTAAGGTAATGACGGAAGTAAGACTATATAAATTGAAAATATATGAATTTATTAGTTTAATTTTATTTATGAATTTTATTGTAAAAGCAATCATATAAATGCAATTACATGTTATTAAATAAAAATAATGATGATGATGATGATGATGTTGATGATAACGTTTATGATGATGATGTTTTATGAGGAGGAAATATTTGTAGGGCCCTCATATCTTCATGTCACTCAATGCATTATCGTCCAACAAATCCTTGAGTTATTTGTAATCGGAAGTTTAATCACGCACAAGTTCTGCTTATGCACGTGAATGAATCTATTTTTGCGCATCGATACGTTTCTGATTCTCCGTTACTCCGTTACTATATAAGGGTAACTATAAAAGACGTTAGCGGTGATGCTGATAATGATGATCTTGATGATGATGACGACGATGTGGATGATGCTAATTAATATTCATCTCTCTCACTGTTCAGACAGTCGATGCAAATAAACATCACGTTCCTCAGTATTCAGCCGATCAATGGTTTCAAGGACAGCCTCATTCTCAAGTGGGACATCATTTTCACTATCGTCATCTTCTTCATCATCCCCGTAGTCATCATCATCTCCATCGTTATCATCATCATCATCGCCAATACTAATGGATCAATTATCATAATTTATTGACATTTAGGTGATGTCACCACTAACGATCAAAATCAAGAAGCCAGAGTCTTCCTCCACTAACAAGGACCAAACCACACCTACCTCGCCGTCATCATCATCATCACCACCTCCGCCAGCTCCATTACCATCATTATCGCCACCGCCACCACCATCTTTGATGTCATCATCATCATCATTCATCCACTTGACCTTTTCCTCTCCAAAGATGACCCGAAAATTGACCAAGGGCGTTTCAGCCGACAGTGAACAATGCCTTCTGTGAGAAGCCAACCATATTTAATTTATATTTAATGTTTAATTATTATTGTAATAATAGTAATAATTATTATTGTTATTATAACAAGTATAACATAAACGATAATAATATCAACCCTCTACAGTAAAGTTCCAGACGTCATACCAAGAAGGAATTCAGCCATTGGTCAGCAGCATTTTTTATATTCGGACGCCTCTGCTTCACCGACACCCTCTCGTTTCGACACCATCAGCAGTCTACCCGTGGGTGGACACCGTGCCCCTCCAACCATTGGGAATTCGTCTTCCTCTTTCCACAACTTTTCCCAGCCTCATTTGATACAGAACAGAGCCTACAAAGGCGGTGAATTTAATCGCGGAGTAGGCTGCTCGCCGAGTGTAGTTCCCATCTATCCTTTAGAGAACGGACTAGAGCCGGGCCAGTCAAAAGCCGTGCCTAAGAGGGTTTCTCCCCGAACGAGGTCCCATAAGTCCCCGACCCTCAGTGCAGTTCGACTGCGTAGGATGAGACAAAAGGAGCTCATGTTCCAATCATCCTCCTCGTCGAGCTCCACGGAGGAACTGAACGAAGCCGGAAAGAGTGACAGATGGAACGACAATCCTCTCTATTCGCAGACGTCGCACAAGTCCAGAAAGCACCCTCCGAGGCCGAGGTCAAAAGGTCGACCGGAAAATCAACGAAAACATTCCTTGAACATTATCCCTGATCGTTCTTCGGTCATCGACTTCGGCCCACTCGATGACGCCCTGAGTCAGGTGATCAACGACAACAGGTCCCTCTCCAGGTCAACCTGTGACCTCTCGCAGGCGGGCAGGAGAAGCGACATCTTCAGATTCCAGAGAATCGAGCCACAGACAGGCAACGCGCACATTCCGCTTCGAGGCTTCTCAGGTCTAAGAGGCAAAGTAGTTCCAGATGAAAGAGGGTCCGTTAACGACTATCAGCACAAGAATCCGATACTGAATGGATACCACGACGCCGGGCACTACCGGTCTGCCTTCTCCATCGTCAAACAACCTGTAAACTTCCCAATCCAAGGTCAAAGTAGGATTCCAAACTCGCAGATTTTGATCCGTCCCGATGCAATTCCGCATCTCAACTACAGAAACAGCTTTCACTCGACTGATCGCTTGTCTCAGTGCTCCGACGACAGAAGGAACGATGATTTCAAATTAGAATTTGTTAACTTGAGACCCTCCTCGCAACTTCTGAGGGCAGCTTCCCTCAAGGAATCGACACTGGACGTCCCAAATCCTCTGAACCGTTCGAAGCTGACTCCGTCCAATTCCTTTTCCGTTCAGAGGATGCAAAAGATCAACCAAAGCACTCCGCATTTAGCAGGTTCTCCTTCTGTCGAGCATTTTCGTCCTATGCCAGGTCTCCAAACTTCCCTGCAGACGATAACAGAAGACGATCCGAGATTCCAATCCGTGAACGGTTGCTATTCTTCCTCGTCGTCTTCTTCCTCTTCCTCTTCTTTGCTATCCTCGAACACTGACCGAACATTGCACTCTGATCACTCGACTGTCAACTACGAGTTGAACACTAACTACCAGCGACTCTCTCCCGATGAAGACAGCCAACTATCGGGTCCCGATGAAGTATCAAACAGCTTCACTTACAGGGGACCGCTGTCCACCCAAGTCAGGCGAGACGACGACTTGAATTCTGCGAACGGAGTTGCAGAAAAGGTTATCAGTTATTAATGTGTTTTTGATGAGCCTTTGAGTGGAATGGCGAGAGAAGGAGAGTATGGGTGAGTGAGTGGGGATAGGTGGGTGGATAAGTTGATGAATGAGTTGGGATGTAGGCCCAAAATGTCATTCCAAAAATGCTAATAAGATATCTTGAATTGAACTAAGGCCGATGCGTATTACGAAAATGACGATATCATTCTGAAGACTTGTACTTACTCCTCCACATTCATGATTAGAAGATGCCATCGCTTTATGATTTTCTGTCATCAATTACGTTGTACATTATCATTAATTGGGTCACCATTGTGGTGATTACGCGTCTGTATTATTGTTATAATAATAGGTCTAGCTAATCTTGAATCAGTCTAAACAATGACTATAATTACGATATAATTAGAGCTAAAATTTGTAAAACTAATTTCAAACTAAGCCAACGGACCCTTACGAGCAGCCTTTTTTTCAGCAAATTCACTTTCATTTATTGAACTTCTTCTGCAGATTTTCGAAAAGTGTTCGCGCCAGAAAGATGAAATCGAGGACCTGAAGAAAGAATTGAACGTGAAGGAAGAGAAAATAAAAGTCTTGGAGGAACAACTGAAGAGGATGAGCATGTGTTCGGACGGATGAACTTGACAAGGGGGACCACCAACTAGGAATTTTGGCTGCTCTCGTTGCCATTGTTTCACATCTGTTTGTCGCTGTTGTTGTTACTGTTGCTGCTGTTGTTGTTGTTGTTGTTTTATTCTGGAAGATACAATTTTTTTTTCTTATTTCGCGTGATCACATCAACGATCACAACTTCGTAACATGATTTCGTTTTTGTACCTTGAATTGTCTCGAAAGAAAATCGTCTTTCTTTTTTAGTCTTTCTGCTTTGAAAGAAAAAGACGAGCCAATTGATTGATTGATTGATTGCAAGGAATAAAAGAATCAAATATTGTTTGCTAATTAACCATTCAGTTACTGAAAATTTTAAAGTTAGTTATACATACAGGCCTAGAAATAATATTATGACATACCCGTCATTATAAATTATAAGTTATTATAAACATTTATTAAAGATATGTTTACGCTATTTTATTATTTCTTTATCATTTACTTAAAGATTTCAAATGTTTATTCCATTCTTGCAGAAGTTGATGAGATATTTTGCACACATTCATGTCCTTGTAATGAATGATGATTGACACCAGTGAAGAATTCTGACGAAACCTGAGAAAGAGAACCTGATATGGCGAGTAATATCGGAAGCCAAGGCAACAATAATAATAGTTGTTGCGTGCATCATTTAAATAACTTTGCTTTAATAAAATAATTATATTAATAATATGACTAATACTAATAAATAGTTGGTAATAAATAATTAAGCTATGCATGTAATAGTCATTGTTATAACGAATATATGCATTCTGTTCAAATATAATATAAAAAATTAATTACATATTAATATGCCGAACCGTAATAACGTATTTGAGATGTTTTATAAAAATATTAACATCATTAAACATTATTAATAATATGCTCAACAACAAATAATAAATAAGATTATAATAACTACTCACTTTTTCAATATCTTGCGTCTCCCATCTGGGTACATGGAGAGCTGACCCAGGGCAATGGCTGACGTTGACCTGATCAGTTCAATATCTGATCTCAGGAAGATGACCAAACAATCGATCGTTGACGTCGATATGAAGGCTTCTGGTATTCCTGGGATTTGTAATTGCATCCTTAACGTCGTTGTTAATTTAATATTTATCATTTTGTAGAATATAGATGTCTTAAAGGGCAGTTATTTGTAATAATAATATGTCATTTATATAGCGCCGTGCGAGTGAGGTACAGGGGCGCTTTATCTGTTTTACATGCTTAGAAGTGCATTATTTTAATATTTTATTCGTAATGAATCCAGACATCTTTGGAAGGAATCGTAAAATAGCTCTTCCCAAGAGTTTTGATTTCACTAATTACAAAAAGAATAACTGAAATTAAATCGACAATTGGCTAAAAGTGACGTAATTGATTAACTAATATTTAGTAATACGATACTAATATAAATTATTAATTTATGCTTCAATTACCTGAACCTAGATGGATGAGCTTTGAAAGGAATGTCAAAGTTCGTGCGGTGACGTATTCCTCCGCAAATCTGTCCTTGACAGATGATAACATTGAGTCATAATTGATCGAATTTAGAGACAAATGTTTAAGACTTTTGTTTATTTTCGACGAGAGAGATTTCGACAAAAAGCTGAGAATTTCAGTCAGGATTTGGATGCCATTCGACGAACTTGATGATGGTTGTTGGTCGCAAAGAACTCCAGATAGAACCACCAACTAGGTATTCAAAATATTAATAACATGTAATAAGATTATTATTTTTGGAATATTTTAAAATTTATTTAAATTTAACAGCCACAATCACTTTTATAATATCTCAAGTAAATATTTAAGTCTATAACCATTAATTATTTGTAAATAAGCTAAATTAAACTCAATATTCCTTCCGAATCTGACCCAATAAGCCGCTTGTGATTTTATAAAAAGTTCGCCAGATTCCAAAAGATCATGAAACTGCTTCGCCTCAAACTCGAATTGAAACGTTTCAATTTTTTCTCCGATCCAAGTTTTGGAAATTTTCGAAGCGCCCAAATTTTCTGGCAATTTTACTCTTAATTGATTCAATTGATTTTTATTCCTGTAAAAATATTCTGCCAGCGAAGAACCGGCGATGGCCCGGTGATGATCATCCAGTCCTTTGTTACCGAGTTCCCCGAGCAGGTAAGCCAAGACGTATGGTATTTCCTTGTTTATTAACGCAGCAATTAAACTTTCAGTTGCTGTGAACAAATTTTATTAAATAAATATCAAATAATTACTTAATTACTTCTTGACTTGTGTCATTCAAGAACTAAAATACATGAATTATGGCAGTGAAGTGCATTTAACAATCTAGTTTTAAATTTTATACTTAGGTAATAATTAATAAATGTTATTAAGAAATAAATATAATTAATAAAATAATTGCTATCAATGAATCATAAATAACCTGAGACTGAAGCAATGAATGTCCTGGCTGCATTTATTTTAAGATTTGAAGAGTTTTCCTCCATCAAAGAGAGAAGAACTTCGTGACCTCTGAGTTCAACGAAGTGTTGCACCAGGTGACCTTTTGACCTGACCCTAAATCCACTCATAAGAGAGGTTATCGCCTCTAAAGACTGAATGCGAAGTTCCACGGGTCTATTTTCTTGTTGCAGAATGTCCAAGAATTCTGCTGAGAATTACTTTTGAATAATTAATTTAATTAATTAATTTATTTTTTATATTATTTTTTTTAATTTGTTTCACTCGAACATAAACGCGTAATGTTTATACTACGAATTTAAACTCATATTTAAAATATGGTGTCTTTGCAGTACCAAAGCTTAATACATTTAAAGTTGACCTTTTTCGTTTAATTATTAATTATTTGCAAAAATATAATAACTATTTCTTCATTAATTGATAAATTAAACTTATATAATAAAAGTAATTGAAACATTTTAAGCCCAGTAGCAATGCCATCATATAATAACAACATAAATGTTTAAATAGATAAAAAACAGAAATAAATAAATAGATAAATAAATAAATCCTGCTTACCTTGAAGAAGAAATATCTCATCTTCAAAGGTCATAGCCTCAGTATGGGGCATGTCAGCCAAGCACGTCACGGCTCGGGCAGAAATGGAATCGAGTACATCTGATTGGCAGCAGAACCAACCAACGAGCGTCGAACCATTCATCATTTCAGCAACTTTCCTCCTGTTATCAAGTCTCGATTCTGCGACCATCCACACCACGGAGTTCAACTTTTCCATGAGCAGAGTGCTGTCCAAACGCCTGGAACTTTGTACGAGTGTCTCGATGAGACCCCAGTCGAAGTACTTCAGCTGTGCAAAGAGATTGTTTTCCAGCAGTTTTTCCAGAGCTGCGATGGCGTTTGTTTCTAGTTGTTCGCATTTTTTCTGTCAATGAATTGAAATTCATTTAAATGCTTTAAGGACTGGAGATCAGATGTCAGGTAATGTTATGCTGTGATTACATGAAATTCATGGAGACTGAATTGATCGACAAGTAATGCTCTGATAAATTATTAATTTATGGTTAGTGATTAACATAAATATTCAAATTAATTAATTAATTAAGTAATTATAAAATATTCTAACTCGTAGAATTATTTCTAAAAATATAAATATATTTGTGCAAGGCAGCTGATAACAAAAACGAAAATTCTACCTCATACCTAATACAATTTCTATTTCTTAATATTATTATTATCAATAAATTGTATAATTCTAATAGTTTCACAATCCTTTAAATTTATTTATTTATTTATTACTTAAATCTATAAATTCTGTTCAACAATTCATTAATTTTCTAAACCTGTAAAAGTCTTGTCAATCTGTGACAGACGTCGTATTCAACGAAACCATTTTGATTGATCAACAAGCCGTCAGATAGCTGTTCGATTGTTTTGCAAGCTCTGCTCAGTAAACCATCCAAGTTGTTGCTGTTGTTGTTGTTGCTGTTGTTTGTGTTGATGCTGTTGTTGATGTCAATGTTTAGCAATCCTCCTATCACGATGTAGTTTGAAGAATTTTCAGAAAATTGTAGTTTCGGTGTTGGACCCAATTCAGCCAAAGACCCAACAGCTTCTAAGAGTTTCATGAGAACTTCACAGCTTTGTGGGCATATCTGAATTTATTTAGCCGGTTATTATTTCATTTTATTTGTTTATTTATAAATTTATTTATTTATTTCGAAAACCCAAACTGAAGGACCACTTTAATAAACAGTAAAGTTATTATTCTTAATAGTTTTCCAATTTTAGCGGAACAATAAATTAAATCACTAATTTTCAGTAACTGACCGAATAAAGTTTTATGTTTCTCACGAGTTGATCCATCAGCCTCCACTTAGTTGCTTCCTCTTCCAACAACTTTTCACGACACAACACCACAATCACCTCTGCACACCAGGTCACGAGGTCAACCCTCTGACAGAACGTATGCGAGGTTTCCAATCCAACGTCGTCACTCGTGTCAACAGAATCGTCAGAGGTTTTAAAACCATCCGAAAGTAGTTCTGCTATTCGACAGTTGATCGCCTGTTCCCTGCCTCTGCTGGACTTCAAGAGAATCGAGAACAGAGTCTTCATGACGATGGACTTGGTGATGAGACTGACATCTACATCGCATTTCCTCGTTCCTTCCAAAATGTTTCTGATGATTCTCTTCTGGATCACCAATTCCCTAAGTTTTGTTCTCAGTGTGTCCTTGAGCGTTGGGTAGGCAAATGTTGCAACTTATATTAAGCTGAAGTAACAATCTTGAAAATGCTACATTTCAGGGTTGAGTTTAAATTACTATTATTAAATTATTGTCTTAAAAGTATAATATAATAAACATCGTCATCATAAGATTAACACATTAAAGTACATTAAATACATTAAAATTAGTACATTAATTAATTCCAAACTAAATAAAAGATAATTAAAAAAAATATTTTCTCATAACTCAAAAAATTCAGAGTCCAGATTTTGTTAAAAAATGTCTCTTGAATTAAACGAAAAATGATTCATGACTTCCTTCTGTCAAAGGTTGAATGCAAAGTTCACGAACCTCAGATGAAATATTTCCTTCTGACCTCTTGACCTCCCCATTCTTCCAATTCTTGGACTCCTCTGAGTTGTCATCACCATCTCCATCACCATCATCATCATCATCTGTTCGGTCATCGTGAATCATATTTGATTCAATGAATATGGGATCAGAAATGATATAAAATAATTTCTTTTTATTGTTTCATTAAAATTATTTTAATTAATTAATTAATTATTATTAAATGTTTACTCATGTCCACCCAAAAGGCAGTGAACCTCACTGGAAGATCAATGCATTGATTTTGATCAAAACACCTCCACTCACAATTATTGTTATTTTATTTAACAGATTAATGTCAGGTGATGAAATAATGTCAGTTGAAATAATTTAAATATCTTTATTGGAATAATAATAATAATAATAAATAAATAAATAAATAAATAAATAAATAAATTATTATTAGTTGACAGTCATTCCGAACTTATCATTTCGTTGATCCACTCCAAGCCGAACAGAAAATCATTTTCAAATCCTGACAGCAACTGATCCTCCAAAACCTGCCAAAGTTTCAAGCAATTGTCCTCAGCTGCCAATAGTTTCACCATCTTCCATCTCTTGTGCTCCAGGCAAAGGTCGAGAACGTTTTGACCTTTCGAGTTGAGGGCTTCCAAAGACGCCCCTGATTGGAGGAGGTGCTCGAAGATGATTGGTTGGTTTGAAATTACTGATAGCAGGAGCGGAGTGCACTTGTCGGCTGTTTCCAGTTCCGTAATCGACGGAATTTCTTTTGTGGCTCTTTCTGTTTCCGGGGTGTTTTGGAAATTTCAGGAATTAAGATGAATTAATTTATCAATTTATCATTAAATGCTCTTTAAAATCTTTATATGGTCGTAAAAATAATCAAATGATTCTAAAATAACTTCATCAAGCAATAAGGAGATAATAATAGCAATCGTCCAATCACAATTTAACACACATAAAAGTGACCTAGAAAACTGACCAATGAGTGATAACCTTCCTTCCAATACACAAACGTGGAAAGGGCACAGACCCCCATCGTGGGGCATGATCATCATCTCATTGGTTGTCATGGCTTCCAAGTGATCAATTGGCTCGTTTTTATCTTTTGCTTTTAATTTCCTGGATTAATTTATTTTAATTTATTTTATAATAATTTTTTTATGTCATTAAATAAGTTATATATGATGGCAGACATTATTAATGTTGTGAAGATCATTTTGGATTTATTTAAAAACCTCGAAAATTATTATCAAAGTTATTATTAAAATTAATATTAATGATTATTATTAAAATTAATATTAAAGATTATTAAAGAATTATTATTAAAAGCAAAAAATGTTTAATTAAAAAAATTTTGTTTGATTGATTTGATTGACTATCGAAGGTTGAAGCGACAAATGAGTCACAAATTACGAGTTGAAATATTAAAAAATTATTTTAAAAACAAATCCAGGAAAATGTTTAAAAAAAGCTTTAAAAAACTTAAAACGCAATAAAAGTCAATTGTCCAACTCACGTTTTTCTGCTTAGTTTTATGGCAACATTTTTCAAAGCAAAGATTTCCATTTTACAATTTATTTTAAATAAAAAGTAATTAATATAAACATATAATTAATCTAACATATAATTAATACCTATTATTATTATTATCATCTATAATTATTAAATAATATTTAATATAAATAATATATATAATTATTTAGTAATTATAAGTAAAAAGCTTGTATGTTCAGTAAATATTGCTAATAAATACACGCAGAAAGTCCTTATAAGAAATCAATTCATCTCATCTTTGTGAAGGCCTCTGTTATGAGGATTCACCAAGGAGATAATTATGAATTATTGATGTGAATTACTGGTTTCAATTATTTAGGTCATCATCCCTGATGACGATGATGATAACATTTAATATTATCATTAAAATAATAACGATAATTATAATATTCTAATGATGAGTGCAAAGTAGAGAAAACCACAGTTCTTAAACACTCGAAATTGTTCCTCAAAAATTCAACGGATCGTAAAGAACACAAAAACAAGAATTTTGAGCAAAAAAAAAACAGTTCCGTTTCGGCGCTAAGATGTTTCAGCGCCTGAAGATGTCGCCAGAAGGTAGCCGTGTTAGCGCCGAAGTGTAAACGCGTGTCTAGCATTTCCTCGGCACTTCTTGGCACGCACGAGAAGCCAAAAGTCAAAACACTGCCAGCAGATGTTTTCCAAGCTGGAAAATATTTATTCAATCAATCCTTCTTTACGTTGAAGTAACTTTACGTCCCGAAGACGGACGGTTCCAGAAATCCTGAAGCGAGGCAATTACTTGGAGTCGTTTCTTTCGGGCTCACCGATCCTTCCAGGAGGAAAGTTGCCTGAATTACGGTCATCGCTAGCTGTCATATTTTTCAATAAGAGGCGTCAAATGTGACACTTTTATAATATTTAAGTGAGTCTTTCCACCATCGTCCAAAGCTCTGCCAACTGGAGCAGGACTTTTGGGTTCCAAAAATCTCCAAGTTGGAAGTTATTTTCTTTCTTTTGAATTGCAAATATGTATAAATTTACAAAGACAACGATTTTATTGAAGACAGACATGTTGAAGGTGTTCTATGTCACCTGGATTGTCTGTCACCTGTGCCGAAGTCAAGGTATTTTGAGCTAATCGATTCCTTTACGATTCTGAGATTCGGTTCTATTAAAGGATTTAATTTCAAATGTTAACCTTTTCTAAATTTAATAAATAATATTTTTATTAATAAATTTAATGACATGCGCAATTACTTACCAATTATTATATAATGTATTAGTATAATGTATATTGAATATATGTTTACATTGATATGTTTATATTTTATTTCCGATTTCAAAGCAAGTATCGATTATGATGATGATCCTTACTTCAACCATTTCTCTGGGATAATGAAAAAGTGGGTTCCCAATAACTGCTTCTTTATTAATTTGAATATTTTATGAATTTTTCAATAATTTAATAAAATTTAAAAAAAAAATAATCCGAAATTATTGCTTTAAAGGTCACATGTTTTCTTAAATGATTCATTTTTTGAATTAATTTTAAACAATTTAAATAGAAATATTAATTATAATTTACGAATTTATCAAATATATCAATTAAGCTTTTATCTTTTTATTGTAATAATAAAATATATGAATCAATAAATCAATCAATAAGTGAATCAATAAATGAATAAATCTAATTGAATTAAATTCCAAAGTCAGACGTTATTACAGGTTCAAGAGAGCAGGACAAGAAATCCATGAACATTTGAACAAACCAACAACAGCAACATCAACAACAACAACAACAACAACAACAAGCACCAATAATGACAATAACAACGGCAACAAGAACAACAACAACAACATAGAAAACATACTCCAACTTCTGAGAGGAGAGGAAAGTTTCAGAGGGCTGACCAGCCAATGGTGCAACTCCAGCGTCCTCCGAGTTTGTCTCTTCGTTCCGAAAGAACTTTCGAACGACTTCGATGGATCTCCGGGAGAAGGATTCGAAAAGCGACGAACATCAGCGGACGGAAAACGTTATTCTGCAAGAGTCGACGATGACGTCACAGATTTCCTGGAAAAATCCGGAACAACACGTCATCAAAGAGTGAAAGAAGAAGAAGAAGAAAAAGATGAAGCATCTTACAAATCTCAAATGAGGAGTTCCAGAAGAAATAAGAATGGATGGAAAGATGGATCAAAGGATGGATGGAAGGATGGATCAGTGGATGGATGGAAGGATGGATCAGTGGATGGATGGAAAGATGGAAGGGTGAAGAGAAGATGGAGCGACGTGCTCAGGGTTTGCATCAATTCCATGTGCTCAACATTCGAAGGTCACAAGAGGTTCAATTGCATTCTCAGATACTGTCAGCACTGAAGGATGGAAACCCATTGTGGAAGATTATTAATAAGGATTCAAAAAACTATTTCTTAAAACTTTGCCAGTAAAATATTGGCTCGCACTTTCAATGATTCATAAAATGGCACCGATAATAATAATATTAATAATAATTATTTCTATTATAATAAAAACATTACATTAATTATAATAACATTCCGCGGTCGAATGTTTCAAAAACATGTGAAGATAATTTATGAAGCGCTGTTTGTTTTGTCGTGACATGTTTTGCTCTCAGAAATCTTTAGGGGGGGAATTGGTGAAATGTTTGACGTACTCATCGACATCCTTACCATCAACATCATCATCATCAGCATCACCATCAATATCATCATCATCATCATCATCATCATCATCATCATCACCATCATCATCATCGTCATCATCATCATCTTCATCAACATCGTCATCATCGTCTTCATCATAAACCGAAATAATTTTCAAACGACAACTTATTCATTTCTAATTACAGCATGCTATAAACAATAACATCATCATTATAATAATAATAATAATTATAATTATAATAATAATAATAATTATTATATAATGATGATAATAATAATAATTATAGTAATAATAATAATAATCATCATCACTTTAAAGTCGAGGGAGTACTTACTAGAGGGGTACAGGTGAAAAGGGGAGTTCGTCAAGGAGACCCGATGTCCCCCAACTTATTCAATGCGGTCATGGATATGATAACCAGCGAACTGGATCAATCAATTGGTGTCACGGCTGGCAGAAATTCAGCGATCAGATGCAATTATATTGCATTCGCTGATGATCTGGTGGTGATGTCAACAACTGACATCGGAATGAAAAAGTTGATGGAGCAACTTGAAACTGCAATGGGCAGCGCAGGACTTAAGATCAATCCAAACAAGTGCGCTACACTCAGAACGGAAACCCATTGCAAGGAAAAACGCTGGATAATCAATCCTACGCCCTACATTAAATTTGAATCACAGGATATCAAAGCAATAGACGTCTCACAGACTTACAAATACCTGGGGATTCAGATTGGAGTTCGAAAGCAGCCAGTGTCGATCGGCTATGAAATTCAAAAGTCTCTCAACTCCATTTCAAAGGCACCAATTAAGCCTTGCCAACGCCTATATATTTTAAAAGTCCATCTGATACCAAGCCTCGTTCACAAACTTACCTTTGGCGAGGTCAACCTCGGTTCTCTGAGTTTCCTCAGATACCGCGATTAGGAAAGCAACAAGACATTGGCTTCATCTTCCAAAGGATGTCCCAAAGCCATTTTTACCATGCTCCCGTCAAATCCGGTGGTCTGGGAATACTTCCACTTAAACAATGGGTTCCCCGGCTCAGAATAAATAGATTGACAGATATCTTCTCTGAGACAGGTGGTCGTAAAGATGAATTCCTGTTAGATGTTCTTAGGAACAACACCCTGATCATGAGAGAATTCCGGAAATTTGGAACTTCGGAGGCAAAACAAGCAAAACTGGATTGGAAAGTGGCGGCCTCAGAGAGCCTATACAAAACTGTAGACGGTTATGGATTAAGATCATTCACCAGAGGAATTGGAATGAGTGATTGGATTTCAGCAGCGGTTCCAAGAGTTCCATCTGGCCAATACATCAAATGCATAAAAGTCCGAGCGGCCGCCCTTCACTGCAGACTCCCGAGCATCGAGATGGAATCCTCTGGCTTCAAGGGGATGCGGGGAGGGCTGCAATTCTTTCGAATCGAATCGCTGGGCCACATGATCCAGAGATGCCCGAGAACGGATGGCCCAAGGCATGAAAGACACAACGCTGTCGTCAGGGAATTAGAACGGGAATTACGAAAAAGGGGTTATACTACGGTAATAGAGCCCCGTATTCCCACAGAAAATGGACTCAAAATTCCTGATTTGTGTGCCTGGACACGTGACCTCTACATAGTGACTGATGTTGCCGTGACATCCGATGATTATGATTTAGACAAGTGTCATAAGAGCAAGGTTTCAAAGTATGACATTAAAGATGTTCATGATTGGATGTTGAGGAATGCCCCAGCCGGTGTCCAAAGAATGCTTCCGAAGGTTGGCGCCTGCGTTTGCAACTGGAGAGGAGTCATGAGTGCAGAATCATACAGATTCTGGAGAGAGTGCGGCGCTTCGAAGACGAGCTTAATGTACGTTGTGCTCTCGGTCCTCAGTCACAGTTACAAAATCTGGAGGGCTCACAGGTGCCCACTTCCGAGGGCAATCGCACTTTCTCGGACTGCGAATTCTCAATGACATTGGCAGTTGACGTTACTCGGCGCGTTCGATCGTGATTTCACCTTCTGACCGAATGTCCAGGGTGATCTCGGGCCCTAGTGCGGACACTAAACTCTGGAGAGGCCGTCGGAATATTGTTGTTTGTGTTTTGGGTGTGAGGCCGAGAAAATAAAATAAAAAAAAAAAAAAAATAATAATAATCATCATCATCATCATCACAATAATTATAATGATGTCTTAAAGAAATATCTTAACGATCACATATGTTTTGTGGAGATGATTTTACGAATATAAATGTAAGAGCAAAAGAGAGAGAGATATGGATGCAGGCTGAGTGAGGGGACGATACGTGATTGGTCAGGAACAATTGGCTGACCAGACAGGTGCTACTTGTTTACATTGAATTGATTACCTGCATGTTGATGAGGTCCCAATGAGAACATTACGTGCCTGGAACTATTGCCAGCGGTGATGATAGCGATGACACTGCGGAAGATGACGACGACGACGATGAAGACGACGTCGTCATGGTAATTGATGATGGCGATTATTATTACTACCGTTATTATTATTATTACTGTTATTAATAATATTATTATGGTTATTACAATTGTTATTATTATTATTATTACTATTAATAAACCATAATAATTATAATAATAATTATTATTATATAATTTAAACCATAATTATTATAATATATATTATTATATAATATTTTATTGTAATGTATCTCTATTAATTTCGATTAATAAATATTTAGAATTGAATCAATTTCCAAGAACGAATGCAGCACTTTTATTAAACATAAATATGAATTTACAGCGAAAATATTCGTAAAAATGCGGGAAAAATGTTTTAATCAACTTCCGGTCGATGCAAAGTGATTTTATCTGCGCCCGGAGATTGCTTGAAAAATTTCTGAAGGTTTTTTAAATGAATATAATGGTCGCTCATGTGAGATAAAGAGTTTATTACTGCAATTATATAATAATAATATATAATGCAGTTATAATAATAATAAATATATAATAATTATTTATAATAACATATACAATTATAGTAATATATGATAATGTTTTATAATTATTTATAGTAATTTATTTATGATATTTCATAATTATTATTATTAATATATATCAATTTTATGCAAGTAATATTATATCGTAATAATTCAAATTCTTCTTTTAATTATTATAATTGTTTTATTATAAATAAAAATTATTTTGAACTACGTTATTATATGTTGATATAAATTTCATTTAATATAACCTCGTTATAGGTTATAATATAGCATCAGAGTATTCATAAAAATTATTATAAATATTAATAAATATTATCTCCGAGTAAGTTTCAAAAGAGAAGGTATGGTCAAACAAACATACCAATGCAATTGAAATTTACACAATATTATTATAATTGGAATTAATTCAACATTAATACATTTTATTACAAATAAAGTCGGTAAACGAACCAAAATAACCTTCAAACGACCAATGCACACTGGTATTGATACGATTAACACATATTATTAATACAATTATTACATAGTAATATTTAATAATTAATAATTATTTATTTCTAAAAAATAAAACAAAACAAAACAAAGCACAAACAAACCTCAAAAAAACTTCATTTGCATCAACTCCATTACGGTCGTATGGCGTAGTTGATACCATCCAGTTGATAACCACGTGCGTGCGCTTTCCATGTGCCGCTATAAATGGCACAATTCCTCACCGCAACACTTCCCTAGGGCGTTGACGCACAGTTACGGTGTTCGAATCTCGGCTGGAACGACCTGTCTGTCAAATGTCTGTCACGAATTATGCTTGTTTGGCCTTGATATTGGCCTTGGTATCGATTCTGGTCTCGTCGGTCGAGTCAAGACTCGATGGGAAGAGCTCGATGAACCGTGACAAACTTAGAACATCTTTTGATGCCGACGACGACGGTGATGGTGACGTCATCGTCAAGTTGAGTGGAAATAGCACCACCGAAGCGTGGCAACAATCGACAAAACTCGAATCGAAGTTTGTGAACCTGGAAAACATGTCGCAGAAGCTGCGAACAAGAGCCGGAAAGAAATCCAACTCCCCGTACAACAACAACGACAATGACGACGACGACGACAACAACAATAATGGCAAAGGACACAACAATAGCAACGGCGACAATGACAAAGCAAACAACAACAACATCAACGATAGCATAATCAACAACGACAACGACAAATTTGAGAAGTTGCAACAGCAGAAGAAGAGAAAAAGAAATCCCAGCAGGTGCGTACACTCCAAGTGCCAGTGCAAGACCACGAAAGGAAGGCCAGTTGCTGCCCTCTGCAGGGGAGTCTTTAGGGGGGTCCTTCCGCGGTTCTCGGAGGTCCCCGTGGTCCTCAGGGAGGTTTCGTTCAGGGGCAATAATCTGACGTCACTGGGTCCATCTGCATTCAAGGGATTCAGGACGAGAAAGTTGGATCTGAGAGGAAACAACTTCAAGCAGTTCAAGGTCGATGATCGTTAATTAATTGGTTAATTAACTTTAACTAATTATAAAGTTTAAATTGAATATAATTATATTAATATTTCTTATTATGTATAAATAAAAAATTATATTTATTGTTATAATTACAATAATTATTAGATTGTTTATAAATTCAGCGGATCGATTTAATGTATTGGTTGGATTATTTATTAATTTATTAATTCGGTGGAATTACGACAATTAATGAATTATATTCGTTTAAATTTAAATATTACAATTATAATGTTTAAATCTTCTTGATGATGAGTTAAACATTAGTTTAAAATGTTTTTATTAAAATACAAATGTTAACCTTTTGTTTTATTATGGAACGGATCATTTATTTATTTATTTAATTATTTATTTATTTATTTATTTATTTATTCTTTCATTTTCTCCTTCAATCAATCATTCATTCATTCATTCTTTCATTCTTTTAGTTAGTGTTAAAGAATCTTATATTACTTTCAGATGCATGGATAATAATAATAATAATAATAATAATAATAATAATAATAATAATGAAAATAATAATAATAACAATAATGAAAATAATAATAACAATAATTGTTGTATCTTAAATTACTTGCTATATAATTAAGGACCACATCATCATTATCATCATCATCACCAACTTATTCCACGAAGCCATCATGTTACACTTGAAACAAGTAACCAAAACAGTTAATGCTTAAACATCTCATTTAATAAGTTACAGTTTATTTTATGAAATAATTGTAAAAAATTATAATTTCATAAATTAGCTTATAATTAAATAATTATTTATAATATTTTTACAATTAAGATCCGCTTGTAACAAATTAATATAATTTAAAAATACCACCAAACTCTTCCACAGTTCATTAGGTCACGTTATGAATATTAATAAATAATTTTAAAAAATTATTTTAAATAATTACAAGTATTATGATCCTGCATTTTATTTATCTAAAAGTAATTTGTACCATAAATAACTATAAATATAAATATAATAAATTAATGTAATTAAAAAAAATAATAATCAATTAGGACATTTCGCGACAGATATTATCTCCTTATTATCCTTGGCAATGTATCCCGAGCTGATGAAGTGGTTCGTTAAACGTTTAAAAAAGTTTAAAAATAATTTTATTTTTAAATTTAAAAATAAATTCAATTCATCCCTGGATTCTTGCTTATTCCACGGACGGTGCACCTGAATGTTTTCTCACGGATGATTACCTTCGTTTAGCCTTGATTAAAATGTAATTCTGTATATTACCATGTAACTCGTTACATTACAATTTAATTCCATAGATTACAATATAATTTCAGTACATAGTAATGTAATTACATAACAATGTAACATTCAGTACATAACAATGTAATTCAGTGCATTGCAACGTAATTCAGTATATAACAATGTAAATCGTCGACTTATTCGAGAAACGAGAATAAAGTGAATAAAGCTGATATAAATTAGAAATAAAGTTTCAAATCTCACAACGAGATTGAATATCAAAAATAAATAAAAGCCAACTTATTCCAAATAAGTCAGTCCACAAAAAACAAATAATAAATAAGAAATAAAGAAAATCGAATCAAAAAAAGACTGAAAAAGAAAAGTCATGTCTACAGAAAGCAATTGCGCTCCCCCTAGCGATGAATTATTGCTGTCTCGGGACGCGCGCGAGTGTCGATAGTTTGAAATGTTGCTGGAAAACTGGAAAAAAATACAAGAAGAGGGAAGTACACTGGCAACTGTTAGGAGCACAAATAACGTACCAACTTCGATGAGCAATAATGCCAGCGAAAGGCATCGCTTCCATTTTCGCCCGTTTTTTCTTCAATTTATTTCCGGAGCGGTAACATTTGAGACTTTTTAAAACGGATTTTGTATTTTGGTTTTTTTTTTTTTTTGGTTTTTTGGTCCAACAATTTTCTTCTATTCTATCTCTCTCTCTCTGTCTAAAATTCGTTTAACTGTTTTTCCTTGTTATCATTATTATCATTATTATTATTATTATTATTTGCGCGATTTTCGCATTTTTGTTGATGTTGTTTGCCAATGTTTGCCAATCGACAATCATCGTCGGAGAGCACTTTCCATCCAATTGATGCTCCAAGGTTTCCTTAAATTTATAAACAATTGCCGGTCCCTGGAGATGCTTCCTGGAAACAAGTCTGTGCGCTTGTGAGTGTGTTTGTGAGTGTCTGTTTGTCTGTGCGTCTGTGAGTATTGGTATAACCGATAGGCTTTGCAATTTACGAGGGCGGTAATGCATGGCTCGGATGAGGCCAAGAAAACCAGTAGGAATATTCGTTTTGTTATAATTTAAAGTCTTGCATTTCTTTTTCTTTTATTATTTTTAATTTACAAAACTTATTTATGAAACAAAAAATTTATCGATTATTATTATTATTATTATTATTATTATTATTATTATTATTATTATTATTATTATTGTTGTTGTTGTTATTAGTGTTCGAGTGCATCCCTATGATTGTCACTTAATAGCTGGATTAAAATCTCCCAATAAGAAATTCTATAATCCCACGCAGCCCCTCAATTCCTACTTATACAACAAATACAACGGCATATACAACTACGTGTATATTTTTTCCGGCTCGAGACAACTGACGCGGTTTCGATTTTGATATTATGACTGCACCTAACAATCTCGAGCTCTCATCCGTCATATTCCACGTTTAAGTGCATCCCATCTGCGCACGAAGCGAATCAAAGACAGAGCAAAGCGATCTTTAATGCCAATAGCGAAGGCTATCGTCAATCTGGACTTTAGAGTCGAATTTGACTTGGAAAAACCGACTTGTACCGGAAGACACGGGATCTTCCACTTCCCGAGTTCGGCTATCTTTCCGCTGAGGGTGATTTAGAG
The DNA here is from genome assembly GCA_034509925.1 of Hirudinaria manillensis. Classification (NCBI taxonomy): domain Eukaryota; kingdom Metazoa; phylum Annelida; class Clitellata; order Hirudinida; family Hirudinidae; genus Hirudinaria; species Hirudinaria manillensis. The sequence continues at coordinate 3,129,052 of CM067536.1, forward strand.
CGTGTTCGGTCTGCCAGACACAACTCCGCTGTAAATCTTTTCTTACCGAATGCGGACCTCCAGCCTGGAAATTCGAACCTCGTCCCTTTCATCTCGAGTTCAATTCCTTCCGAGAGCAATTCGATGACTGAATAATGGACTTTTGAGTTGCTTTCTGGGAAATTCAATTATGAATTTATTTATTTCCGAGTTTATTGTAAATAAATATTAAAATAAATAAGGTGATTATGTTAATCCATCATAAATATGATTTTTTATATTTATTATTATTATAATTATTAGCTTTATTATATCACGATGAATGTGACAGATTTCTTTCGGCATTTTGTGAGTTTGGCTTAATGGCTCTGTTATATCTCTATTGAAACTTTCCCTAGGTTATCATTTGCTGTCATTTAAGTGGTTGAAGTCTTTTGACCTTGTTACAAATAAATAAATGTAATATAAACAAATTTCTTTTATTTTTCTTGTTTGTTTTGCTTCAGATTGATTCAAAAGCTTTTGAAGGACTGGAAAAAGCCCTGGCAATCCTTACTTTGAGCGACTGTCAACTGACGAAAGTTCCAAGCGATTCGATGTCTGTCCTCAGGAATCTGAAACTCCTTTACCTGGAGGGAAATGACATTGTCCAAGTCGAATCAGGTGCTTTCTTGAGTCTCAAGAAACTGAAAGAACTTCACTTGTCTGAGAACAAAGTCAAGTCTTTGGACGTAAAAGCTTTCGACGGACTCTATCATCTTGACTTCCTTGATATCAGTCGGAATCAACTGCAGTTTGTTGAGGAAAAGACTTTCTCTCCTCTAAGTAGACTCACCCATCTGGATCTTTCTGGAAATTCGCTGCAAACTCTTCAACCAGGTATTTTTGTAGGGCTCTGGAATCTGAGGCTGTTGAAACTCGATTCGAATTTCATCGCGAAACTGGAGAAAGATTCTTTTCGAGGACTGCAGAAACTGCGAAATATTAAATTGGAAGGCAACCCCATCCACTGGATAGACGACGAGACTTTCTCCTGCGTTCCAAAACTGTCCTATTTGGCCCTGGACTTGGCCAATCTCAGTCACGTCACCTTAAAAACTTTCGAAGGACTTGACAATTTGAAGACTTTGAACCTCGGAGACTTTCCTGCAGTATTGAGCACATTAAACAGAGAAGCATTTTCAGAGAATCAAATTCTTTCCAATCCTTCTTCTGGCATCACAACTGACCAGCCATCTTCAAAGAACAGAGAAGACCATTTGAGTTTTCCTCCTTCCAGCTACGAGCCCAGGTACTTTGCCTCCGCGTCTGAACTGGAGCGCATCTCTCTGACCGACTACGGAGGACACTTTGGGGGCATTCGTGTCGGCATGGTTTCGGAAAAAATCGAGTTCGGCAGTTTGAACATCTTCGTGGTTCCGATGAGGCAGTGCAGCTGCGGTCAGGATTGGGTGACTGAACTCACCTCTTTGGGTTCCTACGTTCACGGGTTCTGTTTGGACGGAAGACCACTGAGTTGTACGAAGGAAGATTCCTTCATCGAGGAAGCTGATCTCGGAATGAATTTCGTCACCAGGAGAAATGCCATCGACGAGAAGGAAAGCAATCGTGATGATGGAGATGACGACGATGACGGCGATGGTGATGCTGGTGATGGTGATGATAATCACAACGGTGACGGAGGTGATGATGCTGGTGACGAAGAAGTAAGAAAAGGCAAAAGAGAGAGAAATAAAAGCATTTACAAGAGAAACAAGAAAGAAAAAACTTGAATTTATTCAAAGCTTTATAATACTTCATCGGTGTAATCTTCTCATCGCTTAAAGCTATGTGTTCATGCACGGTTTTATTGTAATTTATTTTATTTGTTTTCAAAAATACGGGTCATTTAATGAGTTGTTAGTATTTTACTTATCAATTGCAAGCATTTGCAATGCAATCATTTACAAGTTCATGTTTTATTTCATCCAACGAGACTTATGGATCCGCATTACAGCTACCTCTACACTGTTGACATCTCAAAGCTTGGCTGACACTCACTGGAATCTCCAGTAGTCTTGCCAAACTCTTCAGATTATATTGATAAATTATTTATTTCATATTAATATCAATTAATTTCTTTTCATGTAAAGTTGCTTTGCTGTGGTTCATAAAGTTTTTAAGCATCAAAGGAGATGCCGTTCTTGTTATCTGAGGATTTAAAACAAAGTAGCCATGATTTACTAATAATATTAGATTATTAATATTAATATTACTAACATCGATAGTAATATTAACGTTTTTTTTAATGGCGCGATGATGTTTTTATTGCTAAATATACGCCGAAGATGCGCTAATAAATTGCTTTTAACAGACAAAGATTTGAAATTGGACGAACGAAAGATTCAAATAATGTAGCCATTGCATCATGATAAAAATGCATAAAACCGAAGCCAAAATTGAATTTAAAGACATTATCATTTTATTTCTCAAACCTTTTAAAACAAAAAATAAGAAACCATTCGTCTTTGTCTGAGTTTAGAATTCGGTTTTTTTTTGCTCGTAATTTTTTTCGCATTTTAAACTAAATTATTTATTAATTTAAAATTAATTAATTAAAATTTGCGTTCAAAAGATTCTTAAAATTTTATTGGCTAAAAATTAATTAATTTAAAAAATTTAATGTAATAAAATTACTCTGCTTTAATATTTAGCATCTTTTTTTGCTACGAGGGCCGACATTTTACCATATAAAAATCACAAAAACAAAACGTCGATTCCTCCAATTACCAGACAATAAGCAGCAAAATATTTTCAAATACAATGGAAAATATAAGAAATTCCGGTCAGAACGTCAATATCAAAAGGGTTGGGAGAAGCAACTTCAATGGAAAAAGTAACTTTGATGCAAGAAGCATCATTAAGCAAGCCAACCAGCACGAGAAAAAGTGCCGAATTCTCATCGACAACCTGAAATACAGCGTGACAAATTCAGACCTGACCGAACTCTTCAATACCGTTGGACCCGTCAAAAAGGCCTGCATCTTCTTCAGGGAAGACGGAAGCAGTACGGGTTCTGCCGAGGTGATCTTCGTCAGACACAACGATGCCAACGTTGCCATGAAAAAGTTCAACAGCTTACTGCTCGACGGACGTCAGATGAAGATGAATTTGGTCGACAACAGACAGGAAAGAACAGAGAATGTTAAGAGGGAAAAGAAATCAGGTATTCTCGATAGAATCAGATTCGGAAATAAGAACAACTCTCGTCAGCCAATTAAGAACAGGGACACGAGGATCTTCAGAAAACCTCAGCAAAACTTCCCTGGAATCACTGAAAGAAGAAGTGCCATGCAATTCTAAGAGTTTCTTGGACCCAACTAAGCTAGCAAAATATCTCTCATAATGATTTTTTAAGTGTTTGTTTGTTATAAGTGTGAAATAAATAAATAAAATGAATAAACAAAAACATATTGCTTTAACTTGAAATCTCGTGATAAATTTCTCCATGTTTTAAAACTCATTTATAATCCATAAATAGATCAGTAGCCAAAGATAACCAAAATGCTTACCGGCTGTCGTGATTAAAAACTCTATTTTTCTTTATCTTATTTTTGGATTTGAAATTATTTTTAAAAGCTTAAATATAAAAAAAGCCACTAATACATAGATTGAAATACTAATGGGTAATTAAGAAAACTTAAGCATAGTTTTAATTAAGACTTGCAATTAGAAACGTATTCTTGAACTTGATAAATCGTTCGAAACAAGTCGCTAGGACCAAAATGGTAAGTTTCAATTTCACTTTTCTAGAGTAATTTTACTTTTTTTTCGTTGAATGTCGTTGGGTTTTCTATATAAATAAAAATGCAATGTGTGTTTGTATCATGTAAATGTTCTCTGAAAGTACTTAACCAATTGCTTTGAAATTTTGACACAACATAGTGCTCGATTAGAGGAATGTTTTTTTTTTATATAGGTTTCATATATATATATGCCACAACTATATCATGTAAAAATAGGCTTTTTTCGAAAATCCTGCAACGCACCTCTAGTTTATAATAAACAACTTTCACTTTAAAAACATTTTCCGGTGAAAACTTGGAATTTCAAAGCATAGAATTAAAAGCCACTTTTATAGGTTTTATCGAAGATTATTTTTAACAAACTGACGTAATGATGCGTTTTTTAAATGAGTTTCTTCAACTCCCATAGCCTATAAGCTCTTAAAAATCGATCTTTTTGAAATAAAACTGAACAAATCATTCAAAATCATTTTTTTAAACATTTAACTTTTTCTTTAATTTCTCTGTTTGCAAATGATAAAAACATCAAATAAGCCTCTATCTCGACATCAATTCTTTAACCCAAATGCTTCTGTATGGTTAAGATCATGTTTTGCACAGGATTTGTCGAGCCTCTCTTAGATCTTTCATTGCCTTTCCTGAAAACTCTTGAGTCTTTGGTTCTCAAAGGTTGTCGGAAAGAACTTTCCTCATCTCTTAAACTGATCCTGTCAAAGACAGTCGGTCTCTTGTACTTATTGCTCTCTGATTCTCTGTCCTGCTTCTCTCCAACCAAACTGATTCTCATCTGTCGTCCATCGAGAAGTACGTTGTTGTATTTGTTGATGGCCGTGTGGGCATCGTTGTGTCTGACGAACGTCACATCCCCTGTTGACGTCATGGTTCCGTCCTTCTTTGGATGGATGGAAACCTTCTTGACTGGTCCTATGCTAGTGAAGAGTTCACTCAGGTCAGATTCTGTGACGCTTCGTTCCAAGTTGTCGACTAGAATCCTGCATTTCTTTTCCTGCGTTCTCTGCTCGATGATGCTTCTCGCATCGAAGTTGTTCTTTTGGGGCGAGAACTTCTTTGAGATTCTTGACATGGTTTTCAGTTGATGTTCGTTGTTGAACCTTGATTGTTGCTTGTTTATCGAAATGTTGGTGCTGCTTTGTAGCTTAAGAACAAATTTCATTTTCAGCCGATAAACAAAAAAGATACTGAAAAGTAAAATACTGATTAAATATTTTAAAATTAATAAAATATTATTAATTATTAAGAAATAATTATGAATAAAAAATTGCGGATGTCATGGAGCTCTCAAGTGTTCCGATTCTGGAGTGCCTTTATAAGTTGGACCATAGGCACCCAAAGTGGACTTTGGACGTTCATTGATTGAATTTGAAGTCAATCAATTGTGATTGAAATCAATCGATTGTGATTGAAATCAATCAATGGATTGAAAAGAACGTTCGAAACTGATTCGAATTGAACCATTGAACTCCTCACCTTTTAAAAATTGCGTCACTCATTGGACTCTTACTGAGCATGGTAGTTGCTTTGGTAATAAATTAAAAATTAATTAATTTTTTTTAGGTAATACCGTAATTAAATAATTAAATATTGAACGCATCTCTTTGTTTTTATAATTATATTGCATTTTTATTTATATTAATTTAATTTTTTTTTCTTTCGAATGTTTTTCTACGGGTTTGTAATATATTTATCAGTGATATTTTTGACATTATCCGTGGATATAAAAATCGGTCGATTGTAATTTATGAAGCTCAAAGATAGAAAAAAAACGACGTCCAGATGTTAACTGGAAGATGGTTTCACTTTGAATGTTTTTGCATGATTCCTCGTAATATTAAAACATAAAATCCCTTTTTTTTTAAATAAACTAGATCAAATACTTTTAGTTTATTAAAATTGGAATCTTTAAAAGCACTTATTCAGTTGTAAGGAGATGCACGAATATCCAAAACGCTGCAAAACTGATGCTGTTAACATCGATTGTAGACGATTTTGAAAGACTGCAGTGATCTTCAGTTAAGTACTGTCCAACACAGGAAGCATACATCATCACGTGAGCAACATAAGATTGTTCCTCAGTGCCTTGGAAGAGGTGAGACCAGGGACCGTTGGCGTAGACGGCAACATCTTCAGCACCGTGAGTTTCTTGCTCGAGCCAGACACCCGCGTCTTGCAAAAAGTCCTTTCCATGAACTGTTAAAACGAGTCTAAGTCACTCTGGGCTGATGATATTGATATTTATTAAATTGAATGCCAACGGTGATAAATAAATGTTTATTAAGGTTTGGTATTAATAAGGTCAGTAAACATTATTTAGTAAACTTAAACGTTTTCCTATCGAAAGTTCAGATTAAAATTGAGCTTTTTTTAATTGGAAACACTTCGTTTCAGAACTTTGTCGATCTATTCCTTGTTCCAAAGAGACGCTTAAAATCTAATCTTTCCCATAATTCCAGGATTCCCTGAAATTTCCTAAAACCCTTCAAAACTCAAGCATCGGATTGCTATGGAAATGAAACTAGTAAACCTTCATCAATTTCATCGGTCAGGTTTTTCCTCGCTTCTTCGGATCCGTTGACGACCCTGTGGTACTTGAATCCGGGTCCGTTAGAGTACATGAGTTGGGTGTAAGGCTTCTTGTCCAATGGAGGTTCTTCGCTGGAGTCTCCAAATCCTGATCAATTTGTTTTCTCATTGAAATGTTTTGCAATTACCAACAAAGTAATTTTAGGATATCAGTTGAAAGTTACTCTTAATTTTAATGTCTGTATTAAAACTATAACTAATAATTAATCAATATTAGGTTAAATAAAAGGAATTTTAAAGAAAAATGAAAATTCAACAAAAATATTTATTATTATTATTATTATTATTATCATTACCAATTTTATGTTTGACCAACCAAATATGGACTCCTGGAAGCGTGCATATCCACCCAAATTAAAAACATGCGAATGATCAGCAGTCACAAGAAGCATAGTTTCTTCAGGGTTTGTTAGTTTCAAAGCTGTTTCAACTGCCTTTTCCAGTGCCAGGGTTTCATACAAAGCCCTGTAGGCGTTGTTGTTGTGGTGGGCGTGGTCTATCCTACCCCCTGTTCGAATGGAATCAATATGAATTTTATGAATAAACAATTCTATCTAATATTTGATTGAGTTTGATCAAAATAATGATCATGGGCTTAGTCGGTATATGGTGACCTGGCATTTTTTAGATTAAGATAAATTCAGTTTAATTTAAGTCAAAAACATTGAAATAAAGTTTTACAAATTATATTAAAGAAATATTTATTATATTACTCAACTCGGTCATGACCTTGAATGAATTCAAGATTTCAAATTCACCAAAAAATAACGCCACCACCACCTCCGCCGCCGTCGTCGCCGCCACCACTACCACCACCACCAACAACACCAGCACCACAACCACCACCACCATCACCCCACCATCGATCAATCAATCAACCAATCAATCAGTCAATCAATTATTCCAACCTTCGACAAATAGAAAGAATCCATTTTGATTTCTGCTCAACATTCTGATGGCCGCTTCAGTCATTTCGGAGATTGATGGTTCTTCTTTGGGGTTTCTGTCAACTTCGTAACTCATGTGAGATGTTTGGAAGAGACCTATGAATATCAAGCAGCAGAATATCATATAAAGATGTCAATGTTATCAAGCCTTGTGTTTATTGCTATTTAATACTTAATCCGACATTATAATTACTCCTCACTCTGTATATATTTCGTTCATTTTAAATAACAAATTGTTACAAGAATTACCTCAAACTGTACATTATTTCAAATAACTGCTTTGAATTTATTTACCATTACGTAATAACTAATTATTGAATATTTATTTAAAAACAATTACCCAGAACGAAATCAGTTTTCATTGGATCAAAGGCATCGAAATCAGTTCGATTTCGAAGCAAAACCGCCCTTTTAGAATCCTTCCCTTTCAAGGTCATCCATTCCTGACGATTAAATAATTTATTAAATTACTTTTTAAACACTTAAACAACTCGTTAGTCAACAGACAATTAACAAATAATAATAATTATAAATAATAAATTATTAACTAATATATTAATAACTTAGAAACATCAAATCAATTTCGACCAAACCTCTAGTAAGTTCCTGTCATCCGTTCTCAAACCAGCCTTCTTGCTAACTTCATCGATGCTCGAATTTGGCAGGAAATTCAGAGAACCACCGCCTAATATCACCTGTCATGAAAGCCACACGAGTTTATCACAATTAATACCGTCATCGTCATCACTCCCGTCATCATTGCCATCGTTATCACCACCACTATCTCCATCATCATCGTACTCGTCGTCCTCATTGTCTGATAGCCCAATATCAGACATCCTCACCCTGATATCCTTGTTTCTGTCATCATGAACGAGTTGATAAGCAATATCAGTGCACCTGTCAGCCATGGCAACATCACCTGGAACCGTTGATTCCCAGTTTCTGTGTGCAGTGCTGGCATAACATCCAGCCGGAGATGCGTGGGTTATTCTGGTTGTGGTCACCACACCTGTCCACTTTCCTGGTAATGATACAGATGTGCCGGTTACAAATTATCGACACTGAATAATTTGATAATATCTGATTTTTTTAAAATTTTATTATTATTTTATTCAATTTTTAAGATTTAGACGTTCAATTGAATAAACGTATGGAAATATACAACAAATAATGATCTTAATACTCTGTTGACACCAATAAATTTTGACAGATGGACTGGAAAACATTGATTTCGTCAGAAATATTTATTTTTCTTTCACAGCAGGAAACAGAACCAAGTTTTTGATTTTTAAATATGGATTTGTTTCAATTCAATTGTTTATTTTGATTTTTATGTGTTATATAAATATAATAATAAATTAATGATAAATATATAATAATAAATGTGATTATATAAATAATTTATGGTAAAACATGGTATTGATTGAAAATATGATATCGATTGAAGATATGATGCTGATTGTAAATGTTATGTTGATGGATACCATGCTTATTGGAAATGTTATGTCTGTTAATCTGATAATGATGGAATGATATAAAAAATAATGATGAAAAAGTTGATTGCAGGATAAGTGCACAACAATTTTATTCCTCAACTTGTTGAAAGCCACAACCCGATATTATCATTTTATTTAGCGCTTAATTTTTTTTTCGGATAAAAATATGAAAAAAAAAAACAACATATTGTGAAAAAATTGCAAAATTTAACTTTTTAAATGGTCCATGTTCAATTATGAAATTTATAAAATGTGTTTTTTACTATTAAGGTAATCACTCATAAATTTTAATGTGTTCAATAAAATATGATTTTCTTAATAAATCTTTATCATCATTATTATTATTATTATTATTATTATTATTACTGTTATTAATATTACCGATGTTACTGAAAATAGCAAATAATAATGTAATATTATAACAGCACTAGTATTTTATTATACATATTTTAATAAGTATTTATTATTTAATTACAGTGTAATATTAATAAAAAAAATAATAATAGATCCTGCCTACCCGCACGTATGGACTTGTGAAGTATTGATTCCAATTTGTTGCCTTCGATGTTTGAACACTTTTGAATCTCAACCCGCTCGTTGACACCAATCGTTCCGTAGTTGGCCTTGGAACCGGTCAGGTAGGCTGTGGCGGTACCTGCGCTATCGGCTGTCGATCTGTCCACGTTGAAGGTCTGCAGGTGACAGTGACGATGAAGACGATGACTTTGACGGTGACACTGATGATGACGAGGACGACGACTTCGACGATGATGATGAGGACGATGACGATGATGACTGTGACGACGATGATGACGGTGAGAGTGATGATGACCAAGATTTAAAAAAAAAATTCATTCCAATAACTTTACAATAACCTCAATAATAATGGCAGTGAGAAAATAAAAGCATAAAATATTACAAGATATATTACAATATATTATAAATATCGTGCAGACACAACAGGCTGAAATAAATATTTCAGGTTCAGAGTTCAACAACATGTCAAACGTTACCAAATGTAATTCAAAGCATAAATCCGTCTGCTTCTCAGCAAACATTGCCCAAGGCAAACGGATGGACAGATGGATAAAGAGGTTGGTGGACGGTCGGACGGAGGAATGATAAGATAGATAAGCATTAAAATAACTCTAAGCCACCATCAACTCTCACCCTGGCAAGACCAGCGTGAGGAAATCTTTCCCAAGTCAAGTAAATGTCTTCGCCCTTCAAATTGTTGAGCTGAGCTTTCAAAATCCTTGCAGCAGAAACACTGGAAATTCCCATCCCGTCCCCGATGAAGAGAATCACGTTCTTCGCTCGTTTCGTTTTCTGCCAGTTTTCCAGGCGGGTTTTTGTCATTTTAATTCTTTTCCTGCCCAAGGCATTCCAGTCCGTGTTCAACCAGGGACTTTCTCTCTCCTTGCCCTCAACGTCTCTCTTGGAAATGTGGTGTGGTCCCAGCCGATGATGTGGTTCTACTTCTGTGAATGAAATTTACGATTTTAAATACTTTAAGAAAGAAAACATTTAAATATTATGAAAAAAATCGAAAATCAATTTATTCTATTCAGAAATTGAAAAAGCTTTAGGCATAAATTTTTTTAAGTTCTTTTATTTAGGGACGTCAAAGTAATGCAGGGTTGATGGATGGATGAGTTTTTGCTTTCCGTCACTACGCGTAGCTTCTAAAAATAAAAAGATTTTCAAACAAGTCACACACTCTGACTTTGCACTTGTTGAACTTTTTCCAAAAGGTTGAGACGAACAAAGCCGTATTTTATTTGATTTTTCTCTTTAAAAATCTTCGACTTTGATCACTTTAATGTCTTTGTAGTCACTGAACGTTTCAAATGTCTTTATCATTTGGGAATTTTTGTGGCTATTAGTTTACCCAACCATCTATCAATTCATTCTTTCATCAGTTATCTAATCCATCCGTCCATCTATCCATCCATCCATCCATCCATACATCCATTCATCCATCCATCCATCCATCCATCCATCCATCCATCCATCCATCCATCCATCCATCCATCCATCCATCCATCCGCCCGTCCGTCCACCACCACACCATCCTTCTGCCAATTGAATGAAATCAATTCATAACAGAAGCTTGTTTAAGTTGCTTCTTCAGAAGTTTAAATGATATGGAAATTTGCCTGAGGACACATTGTTCTGCTTTTCCAATCCTTGTCTGAACTGTTAATGCAAAGCAATGGCAGTTGCCAACCGCAAACTAATGTCAATAAAGACCCATTGTTAATTTTCAAGATAATTTTTTTTATTTATGTTTGCAAAGTCATTTTAATAATTATTCGCTTTTATGCCATACAAATTAACATATTTATGACATTAAATGATTATTATCATGCATTAAATGATAATATTATCATCATTAATACAGAATTGTTGTCATGATGACATCAGTAATCATAACATTACTCGTGAAGATTAAACGGTAGCCAATTAATTTATGTTAATTTATGCTAATTTATGTTAAACTATGTTATTTTTAAGTTAGCGTTCCTTCCTTGGGAATTATTTAATACTAGATGAAGATTATGTATTATTAGTTTAAATTGTTTGTAATTATCGAACAAACCTTCAAACTTCCTCGCAACCGTTGCCTTGGAGATGGAAGTACTGATTGAAAGAATGACGATGAAGAGGAAGAAGAAGATGATCTTCATTGAGGACATACTGGCCTAACCTTGTACACGGTATTAGTATTAATTTTATTTACGATTATGTGATTAATTTCATAAATCCAATTCAAATGCCACAATCGCAGACCTAAATAGAAATGAATTATTTTTTTATAGAACAAAATATATACTGTCACTTTAATACTGCGGAAGTTTCCTTGTTCTTTATTAAATATTATTTATTAAATCTCAATTAACAATAAAACCTTTTAAATAAATGTTAACAAATTAAACTACTAAATAAAGAAAAATAAAGTTAATATGAAAATAATAAATTATTATTTACCAACCGAGACAAACAAAGCCGCGAAACAATACACAACAATTCACTTGTTTGCCTGTCAGGCTATTTATTGTCGAAATTGGTTCCAAAATGGATGGCAATTGGTTCAAAGTTTGAACTCCACGTCCCCTCTAATTTTGCCATATCTCGCTTAAATCATTTAAAGTCCTATATATATATATATATAGGCGATATATATCTTTTTAAAATATTTTAAAAAGTAATTATATTTATTTAACAATTTAGTTTAAAATGTTCCAGTTAGCATTGAATGAATAAATGTATAAATACATTTCATAATACACATCAATAAGACAAGCTAAACCATAACATGTTATTATCAATATTATTATTATTATTATTATTATTGTTATTATTATTACATAACTATAATTGTTAAAGGCTCATAATGACCATTATTTTTAATCTTGGTCGATTAAGTCTGTCATCTGACATCATTAAATATAATAACCAGGAAACTGTTTTCAAAGATTTGAAGCAAATTTAAAAGTGAATTTAAAAAAAAAAAGACTTTTAAAAACAAATCATTCGTTCCATCGACGTGAGGAGCGAATTATTCAAGCAGGTTGTTGCAATGGTTGTTGTTGTTGTTGTCGTTTGCGACACGTAAGTTACCAAAAACATTTTTTAAACTATGTAACACTCGTTGTCATGTAATGCTGCATTCCTATTTACAGGTGCAACATTACTACTGCGGTTATTGCGGTGGATGGATGAGTGGGTGGATAGATGAATGGGTGGGTGGGTGGGTGGATGGATGGATGGATGGATGGATGGGTGGATGGACAGATGGATGGACTGCATTACTAAGTAATTGCAGTTATTAATATTAAATCATTTATTTCTTTATGTGTTAAAGCAATGATTGATTGATTGATTGATTGAGCATCCAATCATTCTGTCAAAAGGATTATTTCAACAAGTGAAAAGGCATTTCTCCACATGACGTTCAAACCAACAAAAATATAACGCAAATGCACTACGGAATTTCAACTCTACTTGTTCAGAATAAAATCGTTTCATTGTTCTTTGCTTTCAATGTATCTCGTAATTTAAATTAATTAATTTACTTATTTATTTATTTTTGGCTTTTCTGTTGACTGTGCGATATTTATTATAATCTTGCTACTTCAAACTAACAAAGCGATTATTATATGATTATGTAATTATGTGATTAACTGCAAACGTAAAACCAGCACTTAAACTTTATTCATCTTTTTTTTAAGTTAAGTGACAATCACTTGACGATCGAGATTAAAAACTTTAACAAATATTTAGTAATTTTCAAGGTCTCGCAAAAAAAAATCAAAGACAAATTAGAGATACAAAAACGAAATTAAAAAAAAAAAAAACAAGAATATAAAAGAAAATGAAAACGTTATCAAAAGTTGGCAAAAGTCAAAAAGATTGCAATCAGTAGAGAGACAAGAAGCGTGGGATAGCAGCCCGGACAGTCAGAGCAGTGGGTGTAGTCCAAGTACTGCCCCACGCAAGATGCCGCCATCATTAAGTGAGCCACAAACGTCTGCTCTTCGGAGGAATGGAGCAGGTGACTCATAGGTCCCGAGGCAAAGATGGCCACGTCTTCTCCACCGTGCGTTTCATCTTCCAGCCACACTCCAGCATCTTGGACGAAATCCGGATCCGTTGCTTCTGCATGGTGGTGATGGTTTGTCAGTTCATTGTGGTTTGCCAGTGATGTGCGTGGTTTGCCAGTGATGTGCGTGGTGAGTGTTGATTAAAGAATTCGTTAAATTGTTGTTTAATTTAGAAAATTATAATAAGATTAATATTTATAAACCTTAATCGATGTTAAATTTGTTCATTTGCAGTGGAGACATAGTAAAGAATGCAGATAATATTTAAAAAATAATAATAATAATAAAAGCAAATTATCATTTATTCATGCAAATCAGTCCGTCATTCTTACCTGATTTGAGAATAACTTTGCGGGGAGTCTCATCACCACTTGGTCCTTGTCTGTGATTTACAAACCCAGGTCCATTTGCATATTGAATTTGAAGGTATGGTTTACCGTCTGTGGCATTTTCACCACCGTCGGCAAAGCCTGAGTTAAAATAAGTGATTATACGACAGATATTTTTGTAAAGAATGAACTTCTGAATTTTTGTCTAAGATTATTTCTTTAAGTATTTACATCACCGAAATAAAACTAACAGAAAATAAAATGTTAATACAAATTAATATTATTTACATAATAAAAATACAAAATCATTGTTGGTGATTTTTATTTACAATCAACTTAAATATCCTGGTATGGAAGAAATATCCTTCTTTCGATACTTCTTAACCACTGGATGTGGTTATCAATATTACCAAATAATTATCGACCGCTAATAACATCATAACAGGTTTGCTTGGTTATCATAAATCGATATAAATTTAACAAATAAAGTACTATATTGGCGTGAGAAATAAGAAATAAAGTCCAAGTTAATTGAAAAATTGGTCCTAACTCAGATATTGTTTACCGCAAAAATTGCCTAAAGTATCATAAACACTAGCCACATATCAACAGCAACATGAACAAGACTAGAACATAACCAAAACTAAAGTTAATATTAATTATTTACCTAGTACATAACAATATTAATTATTTACCTAGAACATAACCAAAGTGAAGTTAATATTAATTATTTACCTAGTACTGGGTCAGTGATGAATCCATATCCACCCAAGGTAACAACATGCGAATGATCGGCTGTGACAACCACCAACGTATCATCGTCTTCTGTCAGTTCCAAAGCTCTTTTGATGGCCTCGTCAAAGGCAAGGGTGTCCTTGATTGCCCTGAAGGCTTTGTTTTTATGGTGAGCGTGGTCTATCCTGGCACCTGGATTGGATTTTCGGCAGTGATTTGATTGTTTTTATTGGTGAGTTATAAATGGACGAAGATAAGCTGTTTATTTTAACTAATAATTAATAACAATTTAGCGAATGATTTTCATAGTTAACTTATTATCAGTATTATTAAAATTGTATTATTACAACATTAAAATTATGATAATTACAATAATAATTTTTCCAAATTTAATTTTAAAAATCTGAAATATGGAAAAGCGACTCAAAGTGGAAACCGACCCTCGACAAAAAGGAAAAACCCATTCACGTCCTTGCTCAAGATTCTGATGGCTTTTTCGGTTAAATCGGCCAAAGATGGCTCCTTTGAAATATTTCTTTCGCTATCAAAAGACATGTGACTGTTTGCAAAGAGTCCTGTTATTGTAAAATATTAACTAATTAATCAATTAATTAATTAATAAAAATTATTTTTTATTAAAATAAATATCTAAATATTTAAATATTGATCAAATAATTATGGGCAAAATAATTATTACAGAAAAATTAACTCCAACCACAATTCAATCTGACATATAAATAATCAGTAATATGAAAAGATGTTTATCAACAGGCTATCAATAAAAAATAATTTCAAATTATATATTCATAATTTCATAATAATGCTCAATTCAAATTATTTAAATTAACTTTTAATCGTTTTGATTTACAAACCCAGAAGATAATCCGTCGACAGGTGATCAACTCCTTGGAACTCCTTCGTGTCGTAAACAACTGAAAACGTATTCTTTGCTTTTGTTCTCCTTTCTTTCCATTCCTGGTTTATTTTAGTTTATTAGATATTTTTATTAGTTCGTGAATTACGTCACATTTATTTAAATTATTAGTTTATGTAATTAGTAATTAATTTGACTTCTTTATTTTTAATTGCCGTTAGGAGACAGATAATGTAATAATAATAAGAAGAAGAAAAAGATTATTTATTTTAATAAAATATAACATCATCAAATATAATCATGTCAACCTCGATGAGGTCTCTCCCGTCCAGCCTTTCACCTTTGACCTCCTCAGTTTGGGTAGACAAAAACTTTGCTCTTCCACCGCCAAGTATGACCTTTTGTGGTTTCAAACCCAATTTAAAGCATTTTTATTGGTTATAAATTATTATGTTAATATTGATGTCAATTATTATTGGTTGATTAATTGTTGTTAAATATTAGGAGATAATAAAGTTACAAGTGAGGGGTGAAGCAGACGATCATCAGAGTTCACTGAATGCATTAGCGTGTATTAAGTTCATTTGAGAAATAATAATAATAATAATAAATATCTTAATTTTCCAAAAAATAAATAAAAGAATTTATATCACATTGTAATATAGCATTAATATTAATAAATAATGTTTGATAATATTACCTAACTGTTTTCAGTATGTTTTTATAAATCACAATGAGAAATATTTCTACGTATAGATTGATAATCATTACAACAATACCAACTGCAATACATAACTGCCGTTGTAATGTTACGATTATTATTTATGAATAATAATTTATAATAATAAAAATAATAATAATAATAAGAAGAAGAAGAAGAAGAAGAAATTAACAATGTAAAAATCTAAACAGGAGTTTCTATCTCAAGCTGTATAAGATAATACTTTGTCTCTTATCAAAAAAAAGCTCTCATTAAAAAAAACTGATCGATCCAATTTTCAACCCTTCGAACTCAACCTTGATGTTCTGGTTGCTCTCGTCGTGTACGAGTTGATAAGCAATGTCCTTCACCTCTTCGCATTCCGACGAGGGTACTACGGCCTCCCAGTTCCTATTGGGTGCGTGGGCATACGCACCTGCAGGAGAGGCATGGGTCACTCTGGCCGTTGTCACTATACCGACCGATCTGCCTAGAAAATTTCAATATCGTTTGAAGTATCATCTTGAGGTGATTTGTAATGGTTGTAAGGGCTTTAAAAGACGATGTTTTTATATAATTGTTGTTGTTATTATTATTATTATTATTATTATTATTATTATTAATATTACTATTATTATTATTAATATTACTATTATTATTATTAATATTACTATTATTATTATTAATATTACTATTATTATTATTACTTTGTTTCAAAAAATTAATGAGGAGATTAAATATAATTATAAATAGGATTCTAATATAATGGGACGCGCACATAGTAACTTTATTAATAAATAGCCAATAATATCGCAACCCATGGAGGCACTCATTGGCCGAATTCGATACGGCGGAGGGCCTTGTCGGGGTCGCTAGCCTTAAAGTGCCCACACCTGATCTAATCTATTCCATGTCATCTTAGTAGTTTAAAAAAAAACCTTCTTTCATGAAGTGCTTCGCAACAGAAACTGCTTTATTTTCGTCTGTCATGTTGTGGCAAACATCGAATTCAACATATTCGTTCACTCCCAAAGTGCCCATGTTGGCTTTGATGCCGGAATGGTAGGCGGTTGAAGTGGCAGCACTGTCGGTGGTGATTCTGTCCACGCTGTACGTCTGGTTTTTGTAAAATGAAGTTTCGTTCGATAGTTTAAAAGACAGTGGATTATATTTCTTATTTTTACAATTATTTCACTTCGTATTTTGATTCGTTGCATTTAAAAAAAAATGTAGAAAAGAAGATGGATAATAGAAATATTAGATATTCATTACTATTAAATGATTTAATAGTACTAAAGAACCTATAGAAATTAAAACAATACCAAAATATTTTTGTGTGAGCGTTTTAAGTTACAGATTTAATATCGACTGTAGAAAAAAAGTTATCCTCAAAGCTGATCTGATGAAATTTCAAAGAACAGTGAGAAATGAATCAAAAAGTAATCACTTGTGATCATCAGTTATTTTGTGTACAAGTACGTGTACGTGTTTCTGAGGTCAGAGGTTGATTCGAATGCATTCAACAAGCTTTTATTTTGAGCACATCAGCGTTACAAATCGAATCGTTTAGTTCCATTGTTGAATTATATTTAAATTAATTGTAATTAAATATTTAAATCAATCTTAAACCAATGTTTCAATTAATTATAACCATATGACCAAATAATCAATTAAATAACAGTCGTGCCTTATTTGATTGATTAATTCTATTTGTTCCAAATCAGTCCCCAAAATGTCATTCTTGTAATACGAATCACTTCCTATCAGAAATATCTTTGATCAGATTCGCGAACGAAATGAACTCACTCTAGATAATCCGGAATATGGCAGAGTTTCCATAGTCAAGTAGCTGTCTTCCAACTTTGACTTTGTCTGTTGTGCTTTGTAAGCTCTCGTGGAAGAAATCGTTGATAGTCCCATGCCATCGCCGAGAAAGAGAAGCACATTTTTGGCTTTGCGTGCCTTGATTTGAGAAGCTGCCTTCAAGATTCTGTCTTTACCCAACCTGTTCCAATTCACGTGTGACCAAACACTGTTGACCTTTTGTGGAGTCGAACGAGTCTCTGAAAGGAGAGAGTGTGGTTTTGTTGACGTGACATTAGGTAAGCACAAGGCGAATTAATGACTAGAAATTATATCACTTTGGATTCTAATTTTGAACTGTTAATTGTAATGGCTTACTTCTGATATTAATGTGGACACATGCTGCCAAAGAAGCAAATAGCACCAGTACAAATAATGCATCCGTTCTCATCTCTGGTAATTGCCAGTAACCTGATAAATAAGAAAGTTATTAAAACGAGTCCGACCAAACCGTGCTCTAAAGTCCTACGTTCAAGCCGAGCAGAATTTGTATCGCATAATATGGTTAAATATGTGTGCCAAAGTTAAAGCTATTTAGGGAAAGTTACGCTGTAAAGCAAACATAGTTCAAACTTTAATCCAATCAATCCCCGTTTTAATCTCATGATTTCTTCTTGTGTCTTCTTTATATTGGACTCATTCAGATCTGCCCTTTGCTCAGAGATCGAGGCAAATGTAAGTTGTGCTCGGAGGATTCGATGATATAATTTCATCTCCTTCATTGTTTGATTGAAAAACCAATTTAATTTGAAAACGTATTTCTTTCATCATTTCAAAGATTGAATAGAATGTCCCAAAGCAGTGATTGCACAACGTTCCTCCATTACACAAGCCATCCTTCTCATCTCTGATTAAAATAAATAATGTGATTATTATAAATGCAATGACTATAGTAAGCCCTTTGGGACAAAATAAATATGCTATTCTATAAATAGGAATTGACGAACTAAATAAAATTTTCTATCAGCTCCGACCTTCCGTGTCTCTTGTTTACATTTGTGAAGTGAATGTTTTTACAAGATTTAACGGTTGAAATTATGAAAACAAAGTTTATTGAGATATTTCATCGCAACAGCGTTTTCGAGTCCGATGTTAATCAATTGGAGGCGTTATCACTAAAAGCATTGTAATTAATGATAGGCAGTCAACTGATAAGAATATGAGTTAAGAATGTTATCAGTGTTTATGATTTTCAGATGGCGATGGTGGATTAAGGACAAGTGTTTTATTGGACACTCTGCAATAAAATAATTTTGTAGTGATTATGTAATCATTACCAATCTAAACTTTTTCACAAAGCACAAAATGAAGGGTTTTTTTTTAAGATTTTTTCCTGTCATACTTTTATGAAGAGCGTCGAAATCAGTGATGCCCCACAGGGTTAACCCACGTGAGATAGGTCGAGCCCGGGGAAGGAAAGCGAATATAGTAAAGCCGTTGATTTGGGACATGCGAAAACATGGTAAACGCTCTCATTAGGGCCATTTCTGAAGGAACCGAATTTACTTTCCAATGTTCAATTTGACGCTAACTTACGGGGCGCTTACAATGGACTAGTTAGTTAAACTTGACTATAAACGAAATTGTTCAAAAATTTGCACGCATTTTTTTCTTTCTTGCCTGGCATTTCAAGTTAGGACTGAAACGAAGTCGATGTTCTTCTGAAAACATATTGTTTCATGACAAAATATCTTGACATTTTTAAACTTTTACTTTAACTGACAGAGTCGCAAATATTTTCAACAAGCAAACATTTTACTTTTAACATTTATTCTAATATTTCCTTCGGTTATTTGTATAAATTATTTCATGCATGGACAGCAACGTGCTTTGGCGGAACAGCAGAAAATTGCTAGAACTTTGTTCAAATATTTGTTTAGTAAATAGCTGAAAAAATCTAGCGAATTATTTCGGTTTTATGCTTTCTAGTGATTGTAGTTCTAGTTCATATATGATTTTATTCGTTCCCAGTATAGCAGAAAATTGGCATTGATTGAAAACGGATCATTGATTTAACAAAACAATTGAATCCGTCATTAAAAGATTTATTTTATTTTGTTTCTAATCAAATTTCCCCATTTCCCTTGAGATATTTATTTTAATTCCAATTTTATTCTTTAATTTCCTTTCGTTTTATTAATTTAGCCGCTAGTTTATGTCTGATGGTATTGTTTGTCGGTGCCGTTACATCCCTTTGGGATAAAATGGAGCACGTTAAAAATTGGCTAAATAAATGTAAATGTAAAAGATGTTTTATTTGACTTTAGCTGAGTTTTGCTTAGAGGCGTGCAATACCTTACAAGTTATGTTTTGTAATGAAATGAGACAAAGAACAAAACATTAAACACATGCCTAGTAAAATTAAACCAATTATCTGAATCAAATACAACCAAATAGAATCTTCTCAAATTGCGTTTTCATTTGATTTCATCATTTTATATTTCTTCTCTAATATTGCAAAGTCATCCAGAAGTTTGATCTCCATGGCAACTTTCAGCCTGGTTGCCAACTTAACAGGTCCTAAAATATGAAGGAGGTAATCAAGCAAAGGAATATCTGACAAATACAGAGTTGCCTTATTCGGGTTATTTTGCAAGAGTTAGCCCAGCTTGGGCAATAAGCTTGGATAGAAGCATTTTATATTGAGTCCCATCAGGCTTCAAGCTTAATTTGTTTCTCAACAGATGCCTTCTGGATGCTACAAATTTAATATTGATCACAAATTTAAGCACAACAATTACACATTACAAATTCAATGAGGAGATTTTGGCATTATTACCTCATTTACCATTGGCACACTTTCGCGTCTTGAATGATGGAGCGTATAGGAACTCGTAGACGTACTCGCATAATTAGGATTACTCAGAATTTTATTTTAAATCAAATCTCCATGGCAACTTTCGACACATCTGTACTAAAGCAGGCCAGGGCAACTTAATGAAGTGCGGTAAAACTTGGTACATTTACAGAACTGATATAAATACATCTATATGCACTTTATATACTGAACTGTGTGAATGTTAATAGTACGAGATGGATTTGAAAAAGAAAAGAGCACAAGGGGAGGAGATGGATTGGCAAGTGGGTATCACAACACCTTTGAACTTGTGGACGATTCGCATTCAATTTCCTATTTTAACAAGGGAAGGTAAAGACTGAGAGTTTCAAAAAATCGCCTTCAACGGTCACCAGTTTTAAATAGCTTTAAGTTAACTAAATATAAAAGTTTAATCTCAGAATTTTTCTTTTATTAATATTTTACAAGACGAGGTTCTCATGACTCGTATAGCTAGACTCTAACATTTTGATGTGACGCATGCATTTAACGCTAATAATTTTGGATAACAGGGTATTCTCCTAGTATTGCGTCAGGTATATAAGTCACAATTGTGTTTCATTTTGGCTACATTTGAAGAAAGTTTTGAAAGTAGAAAACTTCCCTTGAATAATTTAAGATTGTTTAGAATTTCTCAATCTTCTACGATCAAATCATCAATTAATATTAACTAATATTCATTAAGTTCATTTGCTTACAACTATAGTTGGTTTGAATTGCCATTTCTAGCATCTGCTGCCATGAGACAAATTGGGCAGTTCGTCATTTCGATGTTAATTTTCATCAAATATTTGCAAGGTTTGTGGAATGTTTTTCTTTTGTCGAAAACTTCAAATTTACTTTGAATAAATACCACCATTTTAATGACTTCTTCCAGAAGGTGTCTATTTTAGCACTTCGATAATCTCTATTCGTTGTGACATTAGTTGTTTTAGAATAATAGTTTATAAATATATTTCTATGACTGAAATGACTTCCTTGTTGTGTTGGGGGAAACAGCCATTCATGACACGGAGCACCGCTACCATAGCAACCAGAGATTCAAAAGAGAAGTGGAAAACTTTCATCCAAAGTTAAAGAACTCATGGCTGGACACAGATTGGAACAAACTCGCCAGAAGTGCCATTGACAGAACAGCCAAGGTATTGCAGAGTCAAAACTCGAACATGGCAAAGAACGTCATCATGTTTCTTGGGGATGGAATGGGTGCACCCACCATAGCATCAGCGAGGCTTTTCAAAGCCGAATTTAAGGACGCAAAAGGAACTGACAGCTATTTGGCTTGGGAGAAGTTTCCTAATCTTGGACTTGCCAGGGTTGGTTTCTAAAACAAATGTTGAAAACATTGGGCGCTATTTCATTAAATCTGTATCAATTGATGCACTTTTCCAAGCACTTTTAATTACATATTTCAAGATTTTCGTCTTGATATTACTAACAATATATTGCAAAATAAATTAAAATTCAAACATAGCAATCTCTCATTTAAAAAAAAACTTTTTTTAAATTGATCGACCACTGGTTCATGAAATTCTGTTTTCCAACTGAACTTTGAACTAATCATATTCTTTACACACTTTCGATTCTACATTGCTGATTTATCTGGGCTTTTGCAAATGATATTTAAACAGACTTACAACGTGGACAGATCCACTTCTGACAGCGCAAGTACTGCCACAGCCTACCTGAGTGGTGTCAAAGCCAACATTTTCACGGTTGGTGTCAACGAAAACGTCAAGTTTAGAGACTGCTCCAAAATAAAGGGAAACGAGTTGAAATCCTCGCTTCACAAATCCATTGAAGCAGGTAATTAGGTCGTCACAGTCGTTGTATAAAAGTATTGTTGCTATTTACTTTTGTTGCTGTTGTGGATGCATCCGCAATATTATTTCCAGGACTGTTTGGGTTTGTAAGAATTATTCATGTAACGAAAAAAACTTTCTGACATGCATTTGGGACATTGTTTGCACTCTAAATAATATAACTAAAATAGTTATTAATAAAAATAATAAAAATTAGCAAATCTTAATCTGACTGAGTTACATATTTAGTGAGAATGTTTTTAATCTTAATCTTTTTTTAAAATTTAGACTCGACTCTCTCAATACTTTTTATTTAATGTTGAATCGTACTTAATTGTTAGTTTATCTTTGGAATTTTGAGACTTAAGATTACAAATAAAATTATTTCATTTGTTAAACTTTGGCACTTATTGGCGTTTCTCAACGGTTCTTGTTTAATGTTTAATCATGCCTAGGTGTTAGTTTATCTCTCGTGGAATTGTAAGACTTAGGCTGACAAATAAAATGATTTTCCTTTTAGAACTTTGGCAATTTTTTTGCAGTTGAACTAATTAAGTTCCTGTCTAAAAAGATATTGCCAACGTGCCGCATACAGGATCATATATTACTCGCTAATAAAACCGGCTAACCGGTACTGCACTGTCTGCTCCGCTGACAAATATTGATAGGATAATTTTTTTTATTTTATTTTATATTCTTATAATATATTTATAACGAAATTATATTGATGCTTTAATTATATTTATTAAATTTATGTTCGATTTAAAAAAAAATTATCGAATTACAACTCCAGGTAAATGGACAGGTGTTGTCACTACCACCAGAGTCACACATGCCTCTCCATCAGGATGTTATGCCAGCTCCCCTGACAGGGAATGGGAAGCATATGTTGGTGACGATGCTATTAAAAGAGAGAATTGCAGAGATATTGCTAAACAACTCATCACTGAAGATAGGAACCAAGATATCAGGGTTTGAATCAGATAGGGATTCAACAAAAATAATGATTCTAATTAAATATTTGGATACGTAGTTATGATACTGTTTTTATAATTAAATAGTTTAAAGGCAAATCAGTTATTATTATTTTTTTAAATTTAATTTCTCGACCTCGAACATCAAACCTACACAGACAACAAAATTGTCCGACGGCTTCTCGATTGGTCTTATCGTCCGCAATAAGGTCGGAGATCTCCATGGACTTAAATTTAGAAGGGGAAGTCAAAATCGAAAACGCTGAATAGTGTCAAGTGCAAATGTCATTGAGAATTCACAGCCAGATATACCATAACCTTCTTCAGATGACACTTGTGGGCAGATTCTGTTAAGGGATAAGGGCAAAGAGCTCAATACATGTCAAACCTGTCTTTGAAACGCAGGCAGTCTCTCCAGAATCTACGATTCTGCGCTTATCACCTTTCTCCATTCTCTCTACATTTGCAAGAATTTTGAGTCAATTTTCTCTGGGTATACGAGTCCCATTTTTATGGTTTCCGATCTAAGTCTTCAACAACAGTTTATAAAATAATATAAAATTATTATTATTATTACCATTATAATTATTATTATTACAATCATCATCATTATTATTATCATTGTAATCATTATAACAGGTTATATTTGGAGGTGGACTAAAATATTTCCTTCCAAATAACAAGAAAATCCCGGACGAAGAAACTTTTGGAATGAGGAAAGATGGACTAGATCTGATTTCGGTCAGGATTTTTTTATTTTCATTTCGTAGCAATTTATTGAAGAAGAAAATAAATTCATATTATTAAAAACTGTATTTAAGTATTAATTTAACAAATAATGTTAAATCCTCGATCAAATACATATTTGCAAGGCATTGTTTGAGCAACTATATCCGACCCTATTTGCACTTTTAACAAAACAGTATCAAGATGATTACTTGAAGGAGAACTTCATAAATCCACGTTTTATTTTAAATACATTAGTGCGCATCATGTGAATCATTCCGATAAATGGTTTTAATTGAACCAACAATTTTGATTTAATCTGCTACAGTGTAGGCTTCTAACTATTTCTCGAAGTTACTGTTTGGCCAAATAACATTGCAAAGTAATTGTAACACTTTAATTTATGATTAAACGTCACTCAGGAATGGAAAAATAGGAGGAAAGCTAAGAATCAGAAACATACCGTGTTGAAGACCAAAAAAGACCTCAAAAAACTGAACGTAGAACAAACGGATTACGTTTTGGGTCAATTAGCTTCATCTCGTTTCATTTCCTAAATGTGAAATAATGATACATTCTATAAATTAATTCCATTACTGCTTGACAAATATATTTATAATGAATATTTTTAAATTATATAAAATCGAAGTTTCAATTTTAGTATTGATTTTGAAAATATTAATTACAAATCTTAACTAAGGTCTCTTCAATCCTGACAACCTTCAATACGAAGTGGATAAAGTGCAGGACAAAAACGAACCAACTTTGGAAGAGATGACCAAAAAAGCAATCGAAATTCTAAGCAGAAGTCCTAAGGGCTTTTTCCTCTTCGTTGAAGGTTTATTTAGGGTTTCAATTATTGAATTTTTTTCATTCTGAAATAGCTTGACATCTTATATGACTAATTATCATTTCTGGAAACAAATAATTTAAATTAAGTTGGTATTACAAAATAACGTTATGCTGTTATTTAGAAATAACAATTATTATCTAATTATTATAACTCTTTTAGGCGGCAGGATTGACCACGCCCATCACAGTACAAACGCTTATAGGGCTCTCAGCGAAACCCTGTCTTTGGAAAAAGCAGTTGAAGCAGCCCTGAAAAGCACCAATCCCGATGAGACCCTAATCCTGGTCACAGCCGACCACTCACATGTCTTCACGTTGGGGGGTTATGGATCATTTGAGGAATCGGTGTTGGGTTGGTCTGAGTAGATTATTAATAAATGATTACTATGTGATTTTATGTGTTTAGATCAGTTTCAAATGAACTGACCTGGCTAATCGAACAAATTTTTAACAATGGATTTTAATTAAAGTTTATTACTTGTTATTATTGTTCATCACTTATATTTATTTTTAGATAACTCATTTATATTGTAATTTATTTAAGAATTCAAACATTTAATCATGCACACATGAACATCCATGTTTGTGGCCAGGATTTGCTGAAGTTAATCCACTGGATGGGAAACCGATGTTGCAACTCATGTACGCCAACGGACCTGGATACTACTTCCATAGGAACGACTCCGTCAAAGCACCAGGAATAAGAAAAGATCTGAGCAATGTTAACAGTGAGTGCCACTAAAAGGACTTTAATAATTTTAGTAAATAATTTTTAAATTAGTTGAAGGTGCCCGAATAAAGTCACGGACAGAAATAAAGAATAAACAATAATATTAACAGCAATAATAAAAATGATAACAATAAAGTTGCGACGCGGATCGTGATGGCACGCAGGTCGATCAAAAAGGATTACTCGAAATATTTTGGCTAAATATTCGATTCATCAAATTATATCTGAAATAATTAAGTGCAGAAGACATTAAAGAATTTAACTTTCGTCAAGTTTCGCTTGCTGCGCAAAATCGGAAGGAGAACCAACCAAGTTACTTTATTAAGTCAGAATATTTAAGTTCTAACATTATAACCTATTAACAAACTTGTTTGACTGAGGTCTCAACTAATAGGATTCGCTCATAAAGTTGTTTTATAGAAGTTATTTAGATATGCGGTCCCTTCGGTTTCTGTTGCAAGGTTCCAGATAAAACTAGTCAAGGATGACCTTAAGACCTTCAAGCTAACATCAGAAATAATATAAATTATTCCACAGACCAAGTCTAACTTAAATTTGTTAAACGTTTGAGCAGTTTGTTAACATCGGGATCGTTAATTTATAAACAATAGCGGCCGCCATTCTAACGTAAATTCAAATTTTAACGTATTTACGTATGAAATCCTGTGAAATTTTCCCTTTGAAAATAAATTTGTTGAGCCGGTAATTTTCAGATTAGAAGTCACGCATTTCAATAAATATAATTCCAATTCTCCATTTTCAGTTCAATGCTGCTTTATTTGAGTCAAAGGTACTTATACGACGCGGAGGAGCAGAAATCCTGAGATCCACCAGATTATCAATAAGGATACCCTAGCAAACATCAGAAGATAGATTATTAACACAAGGAAATTCAGCTACGTGGAACTCGAAGACACAAAAAAAAACCTGCTAAAAAAATTATGTGAACGTTCATGTTCATGTCAGAACGTGTTGAGGCTTCTTGCAGAAGAAAACTGAGATTGTGACGGAGTCGATTCATGAAGGAAAGGTTCAATCACCCCAGAAACCAATTGATCGAAAGCAACTATTCAGTTCCTCCAAGATCCGATGACTGATCTAGAACAACAAATTAAGAGCATATTGCTTGAAAAACACTTGATTTCAATAATAGCCTATGCTAGCAACAATTCTTATGCAACCTAGAAAAGCCTTGGGTGGACAAAGAAGCAAGCTGTTCTTGGTTAAGAAGCGCTGGGCTCTAAGGTGAAACGGAAAGCTTGATCATGGCAGCTCAGAACCAACACCAGTTACCATTAAGGAATGATACTGAAGCAACATATAGATGACAATTGCAGAATCTGTGGCATGGCACAAGAAACCATGAGCCACATAATATCGGTTTGCATTGTACTAGAAGCAACTGAATTATTAATAAGGTGGCCAATTACATGTGTCGTGATCTAGGGATGTGAAGTTCTAAAGAAGTGGTGTAAATACAAACCAGATGAATAGTTGTGAATATTTATTATTATTGTTATTTATTTGTAATAACAATAATATTTATCGTGCTTAATAGTAATAGGCTGCAATATCACTTGGACAGCCTCTATTACTTTTCATAGCGTTCATCAGATGGCGCTTTTGTACTTGAATTCCCTTATATCTGATGCATACCTTGCGGATTCAAATAGAGACGCATCCAAATGTCTTTAATCTATCTAGAATCCTTAAAATCGAATTTGTGTGCTTTAGTTCTAAATAATAAAATAACGAGCAGAGCGTTCACCTAAATAAAATTAATCTTAAGACAATTTTAAAAGTAATATTACAGGACGTGCCATTTTAATGTCGAAATAATTAAATTACTAATGGATTAATTGTCCATCCATTTAATGATATTAATATCATTCACAAACCTATCATTTTAATAACCTGATAACTTGATTTCCATGGCAACAACAGCCCGGAGAAAGGACTTCCTGCAGGACACGGCCGTGTGGGTCTCAATGGAGACACAAGGGGGTGAGGACGTCCCTGTCTACGCCACGGGCCCCTGGTCGCACCTGTTCCACACGGCAGAGGAGCAGAGTTACGTGGCTCATGTCATGATGTACGCCTCCTGTGTGGGTGACTACAGGGCTGAACCGCACTGCCCGCAATCCTTTCCGTCCTCTGCTCATCCGGGACCTGGTCTGAATTGTATTCTAGTCTTTTTGACTCTTTTAGCTATCGCTTTTAACTGGCTTCATTGTTAAGTCAAAATTGTGATGTTAAAAATATGTGTGGGGTTTTTGCGCGGGTTCGTGATAAATATTTGATGTAGTTTTTGTGATCGTTGTAGAATAAAATTTATTTAGGAATTAGCACTGGGTTGATTATTTCAAGAATTAGGGCCATTTCTGTAAGATCAGAGTTTTTCCCCCAATGCGATTTGACGCTTATTTGCAGTGCAACATTTTTATTCTTGTCTTTTTGACTCTTTTGAGTCAACCTTGAGTCTAATCTTGACTTTGAACGGAATCGTCCCGAAATTTGCAGAAATTTTTCTCTTTCTCGAATGGCATTTCAAGTTGCGACTGAAACGAAGTCGATGTTCTATTTGTAATTGTTAAAAGTATTTTCTGAAAGCCATGACAAATTTTCATGACATTTTTGCTTTTAGTTTAACTGACCGAGTCGCAAAAAATTTACCTCAAGCAAAAATTAGGTTTTTTAACATTTATTCTAATATTTTTTCCATTATTTTCATAAATTATTGTATTGCCAGCACTGTGCTTCATCTGAACAGCAGATAATTGCTAAAACTTTGTTCAAATATTTGTTTGGTAAATAGCTGGAAAAATCTAACGAATTATTTCGGTTTTTTTTTTAAATTTTTTAGTGGTGATTCGTTTTAGTTCATATACGATTATAATACAGTTGTAGTTTCCAGAATAGCAGAAAATGGACACTTACTGATTTACAAAAACAATTGAATTCATCACTAAAAGATGTTTAATTGATTTTAGCTGAGATTTGCTTAGAAATGTACAACGCTTTACACGTTATATTTTGTAACGGAATTGAAATTTACAAATAATGGAAACGTCAAATAAATTTAAATTAGCTATATAGCAACATAATGTATTCAATTTCTTTAAGATTTTAATTAATTATTTTGTGATTTCATGTTTTAGAGGTTTCGTTAATGGACTAACGAATTTCATTCCGTAAATATCCTATTTATTGCAATTGATTTCATGAATAAAATAATATTTAAAAAGATAATAACGTAAATATTCACGTTTCCATCGTGGCATATTATTCCTCTACAGGCTCCCAATAAGCTGTCTTTTTTACTAATGTAATCCTATTACTTTAACGGAGCTTGATGTAGTCTTTCTTAAAAGCATCGATGATTTAAATTTGTCTTCAAATTTGGTCTTTGCCACTTTAAGTGGTGCTTGACATCGAGAATAGATTCCCTTAATTCGAGCCTTAATTTCCTTAAGTTGTCCTGCTCGTAACTTCGGCCAGTAGGGTCAGTATGGCCTGGGCTCAGTGGATGTGAAAAGCAATGGCCATCGGACCGCAGTTTTACATTCGTTTTGCTGTTAAACCCTTTTCCTGGTTGTTCGGAGCACCGGCCCTCAAAAAAAAATATTACCTTAAAATTCCCGAAATTTTAGTTTGTCTTATAATTTAAACTGTAACGTTAATGTTCGTTGGGGTGACCCAGTGCGAACCAACTTTAATAATTTTTACAAAATCCTCTGAGGGTTCAGCCATGAATTCTTCAGGGATAGGTTCCATAGACACCCCAATTATAATGTCGGAATCACAGAGGCTGGAATGAATTGGATATTAATTTACCAAATACACCTCAATGAAAATGATTTTGTACTCCGAATATTTGTGGAATATTTCATTTTGAGGAGCGTATAGCGTATAAGCCATTCGAGAAAGACCCTATTGATAAAATTGTTTATTTCTGGTTTTAATGATGCCTCCAATGGCGCCGATATAAATTATATCTTCGCTCCAAGGCTCGTCAACCCAAAACATGGTGTTCCTTTCGAGTCCAAAAAAATTGTGATCTTAGAGTTTTGTAGTGAAACCAAATATTTTTTACTACCACCTTTGCACGTCTGTGATACAGAAGCATAGTTTTCGACTTGGAAGTCCATGTCGTTCCAATTTCTTCGTAGGTTTTCTCGCAGACTTCAGAAGATGTGAAGCTTTATATTACGAATTTCAGCATACATTTGTCTACATAATCATTTGAAAACTCAAGGCTTTTTCGGATCTTAAAAAAAAGAGATTGAGTGGCATGTTCGAAAATCACAAATCATCATCTGACAAGAAAAGATGAAGGCAGATTATTAGAAAACTTTTTAATACAGACTTATCTTGCTTAAACTTACATAGCGATTGCATAACAACACCTTTGAACTTTTAAATGTTTCGCATACAATTTTCTATTTTAACAAGGGGAGATAAAGAATGAGAGTTTCATAAAACCGCCTTCAACAGTCATCAGTTTTAAATAGTTTTAAATTAACTAATTAGAAAAATTCAGACCCACTATTTTTATCTTATTATTAGAAGATTAGTTTCGCTCTGTGAAGGAATGTGAAGGAAAAATATGCAAATAAATTTATAATTTGAAATAATATCCATCGCATGCATTTAACGCTTACAATTTTGACTAATAAGGTACTCTCTCAGCATTGTGTTACGTTTATAAGACACAATTGGGCTTTATTTTGTCTCAATTTGGAGAATCTTTTTAAAAGTCGAAAACTTCTATTGAATAATTGAATAATTTAATAATTTAATATTGTCTCTCAACCTTCTATAATCATATCATAAAATTAATAATTTGTCATTGTATTCTAAAGGCAGTTCAAGTGCTTACTTCTATAGTCGGTTTGAATTGCTATTTTTAAATTGACATCTGCCGCCATGGGTCAAGTAATGAAGTTCGTCCTTTTGATGTTAATTTTCATCAATTATTTGCAAGGTTTGTGGAGTGTTTTCCTTTTGACAAAAACTTCAAATTTACTTTGAATTAATGTTCTGCTCGGATGTTGCCTAATTAGCACTTTGACAATCTCTATTCGTTATGACATTAGTTGTTTTAGAATAATCGTTTATAAATATATTTCTATGACTGAAATGACTTCCTTGTTGTGTTGGGGGAAACAGCCATTCATGACACGGAGCACCGCTACCATAGCAACCAGAGATTCAAAAGAGAAGTGGAAAACTTTCATCCAAAGTTAAAGAACTCATGGCTGGACACAGATTGGAACAAACTTGCCAGAAGTGCCATTGACAGAACAGCCAAGGTATTGAAGAGTCAAAACTCGAACCTGGCAAAGAACGTCATCATTTTTCTTGGGGATGGAATGGGTGCACCCACCATAGCATCAGCGAGGCTTTTCAAAGCCGAATTTAAGGACGCAAAAGGAACTGACAGCTACCTGGCTTGGGAGAAGTTTCCTAATCTTGGACTTGCCAGGGTTGGTTTCTAAAACAAATGTTGAAAACATAGGATGGTGTTTCATTAAATCTGATTCAATTTATAACTTTTCCAAAAACCTTGATGTAAACGTTTCAGTATTGTTGTCTTGTTATTGCTAAAAAGATAATAAATAAATTAAAGTTCAAACGCATAAATCTTTCACTTTAAGAAAAATAATAAAAACCTTGATGAAATTGATCGACATTCACTGGTTTTTGAAATTTCCAACTGAACTTTGAAGTAATCATATTCTTTACTCACTTTCGATTCTAAATTGCTGATTTATCTGGGCTTTGCAATTGATATTCAAACAGACGTACAACGTGGACAGATCCACTCCAGACAGCGCGGGTACTGCCACAGCCTATCTGAGTGGTGTCAAAGCCAACTTTTTCACGGTTGGTGTCAACGAAAACGTCAAGTTTAGAGACTGCTCCAAAATAAAGGGAAACGAGTTGAAATCCTCGCTTCACAAATCCATTGAAGCAGGTAATTAGATCGTCACAGTCATTTTTATAAAAAATACTGTTGCTATTTACTTTTGTTGACGTTGTTGATGTTTCATAATTTCCATGGCGTACTACTTATGAGGTTATTGATTTTAATAAATTAAAAGGTTCTGGCAATCGTTACTGCACTACTTGATGAAACATCTGCCGCCAAAATTGATATAAGATATTTAATTTTATATTAATTTAGAATTTTTAAAGAATATATTTATATTAAAATTACATTTTCATTATTTTATTGAATAAATGTTCTATTTAATTTAAAATTAGCTACAAACAGTGGTAAAAGTGAGCTTTAAAATGAACATTCTTCTTGACGAAAGTATAAGGTTAAAATAAATGAAAATGTTTTTATTACATGTTTTACTAGGAAATTGTGATCTTATATTACGAAATTATCGCACAAATATCAGTAAATAATAGAAACACAAGAAATAAATATAAACACCACACAGTAAAATTGTTATCGATCCAACTTACGATGTTCATTTAATTTTGATGCAATGAAAACGTTAACCTTAGCAAAATGTAACTCATTTCAAGTCATTGAAACAATCGAATCACTACTCCAGGTAAATGGACAGGTGTTGTCACTACCACCAGAGTCACACATGCCTCTCCAGCAGGATGTTATGCCAGCTCCCCTGACAGGGAATGGGAAGCATTTGTTGGTGACGATGCTATTAAAGGAGAGAATTGCAGAGATATTGCCAAACAACTCATCACTGATGATAGGAATCAAGATATCAGGGTCTGAAACAGATAGGGAATTAATAACAATAATAGTTAATATTATAATAACTAATTATGACATTAATGTTGCAACCATATATTCAAAGACCTAGTCTTATTTTTTATAACAATAATGAATAACATTATTATAATTGAAATTATATTTCTTATTATTATTATGCCAGGTTATACTTGGAGGTGGATTAAGTTATTTCATTCCAAATACCATGAAAGTCTCGGACAAAGGAACTGCTGGATTGAGGAAAGATGGAGTTGATTTGGTTTCGGTTAGGATTTCATTTCGTTGCAATTCATCGAAAAGTATTTTAAATTTAAATTATTAAAAACATCGATTTAATGAATATTTGTGAAGCACGTTGACGCTTAAAAGGTGAATATTTGCTCCTTTATCAAAACTGAATCAAGTTGATAACTTTTTTTTACTATCGCAGTACTTCATAAATAGACTTTGTCTCTTAAGTACATTGTTGTGCATCAAGTCAAGTACTTCGATAAGTGTTTTTAGGTGAAATCTCGAACCAACAATTTTGACGTAAATAGCTATAATGTAGGCTTCGAACTATTTCGCGAAGTTAACCTTTAATCAAATAACATTGCAAAGCAATTTACAATTAACACTTTAATTTATGTTAATTTATGATCAAACGTCACTCAGGAATGGAAAAATAGGAGGAAAGCAAAGAATCAGAAACATGCCGTGTTGAAGACCAAAAGCGACCTCGATAATCTGAACGCAGAACAAACTGATTACGTTTTGGGTCAATCAATATCATATCATTTTATTTCGTAAATTATTACATTTAGAATGTAATAGTGATACGTCTATAAATTAATTCCATTATCGCTTAATAAATGTATTTATTATAAATGTTTTTAAGTTAAAGATATTTTATTGAGATATTAATTTTGAAAATATTAATTAGAAATCTTAACTCAGGTCTCTTCAATCCCGACCACCTTCAATATGAAGTGGACAAATTGCATAATAGAAACGAACCAACTTTGGAAGAGCTGACCAAAAAAGCAATCGAAATTCTAAGCAGAAGTCCTAAGGGCTTTTTCCTCTTCGTTGAAGGTTAATTATCAAAAATATAAATATGTTTCATTTTTGCATTTTTTAGACAGTGTCATTTCTAGCTGAATGAAATTTAATTCAGGCTATATTATTGATTAATATGTTATTGACTCCTGACTTGAGCTATTGAATTATGAGATATATTTTTTCTTTCTGAAGCAAATTGACATTTTATCTGAATAATTATCATTTCTAAATGCAAATAATTAAAATTAAATTGATATTATAATTAAGGCGGTAGGATAGACCACGCCCATCACAACACAAACGCTTATAGGGCTCTCAGCGAAACCCTGGCTATGGAAAAAGCAGTTGAAGCAGCCCTGAAAAGCACCAATCCCGATGAGACCCTAATCCTGGTCACAGCCGACCACTCGCATGTCTTCACGTTGGGGGGTTATGGATCATTTGAGGAATCGGTGTTGGGTTGGTCTGGGTAGATTATTATTAAATGATTACTATGTGATTTTATATCTTTATATCCACTTACAATGAACTGACCTGGCTAATCTAACAAATTTATGACTAATCTTGATAAAGGAAAAACTTCACCACTTACTTTATTACTTACTACAAAATCATTGTTCATCACTTACATTTATTACCAATAACTTACTAATATTATAATTTATTAATATAAATTTAAAATAAAAAACTTAATCTCATACATTAACATCCATTTTTTGTGGTCAGGATTTGCTGAAGCCAAAGCTCTGGATGGGAAGCCGATGTTGCAACTCATGTACGCCAACGGACCTGGATATTACTTCCATAGGAACGACTCCGTCCAAACTCCAGGAATAAGAAAGAATCTGAGCAATGTTAACAGTGAGTTTCCTAAAAGACGAAATAACTTTAAGTCAATAATATTTTAATACCCAAAAAATATACTGATAAGATGAAATGGTTGTCAAACAAACTCACTGTCAGATTTGAAAGAGATATTGATAATAGTAATATGGTAATATTAGTTGTAAATATTAATTAATACTATTTATGTGTTATCTATCGTGCTTAATAGTAATAGAATGTATTCTCGCATGGACGGACTAAAACAGCTTCCGTATCGTTCATCAGATGGAGCTTATAAAAGAGTTTGTTCTTTGAATTTTCCGTATGGCAAACCTTGCGGATTAAAATCCAAACGCATTCAAGGGCCTTCGATCTCCCCAGAATCACTAAGATCGAAAAGTTATCTTTAGTTTCTAAATAATAAAACATCATACGCAATGTTCAGCTAAATAATATTAATCTTAAGGCAATCAAACGCTCGAATCAAGCATCTCACGTAGAACATCTTATATTTGTCAATTTCTGAGATTTCTAGCAGGTTGAATCGCAGTAGAAAGCTTAATAGTTATCGTTTAAGTGATCTTCAAAGTAAAAATATTTGCAAATCTTTGCTGAGAACATAATGGCTCATTTGCCTGAAGCCGATTGACCGGTCCAAACCCGGTCCGCCAAAGACAGTCATGGCCCGTGCAGGTTTCTATTACGAACCCATCATCTGCTTTAATAATCTGATAAATTTAATAACGTGATTTCTGTGGCAACAACAGCCCGGGGAAAGGACTTCCAGCAGGACACGGCCGTGTGGGTCTCAATGGAGACACACGGGGGTGAGGACGTCCCTGTCTACGCCACGGGCCCCTGGTCGCACCTGTTCCACGCGGCAGAGGAGCAGAGTTACGTGGCTCACGTCATGATGTACGCCTCCTGTGTGGGTGACTACAGGGCTGAACCGCACTGCCATTCCTTTGCATCCTCTGTTCATCTGGGACTTGGCCTGAACTTTGTTATCGTCTTTTTGACTCTTTTGGAAGTAGCTTTTAATTGGTTTCATTGTTAAGTCAAAGGAATGATGTTACCACATAGTTTTGTTTTGGGGTTTTCTCGGGGGTTCATGGTGAATGTTTGGTGTAATTTTTGTGATCACCGTGGAATAAAAACCACTATGGATTTTTGATTGTTTAATATTTTCAAAAACAGATGGTAGTACAAGCACGACTTATTATAATACATTATAAAGTTAATAATTGCAATATTAACGATCAACAATGAAAATTAAGTTAAATAAATGAAGCAAGCACAAGAAATATGAAATTAAAAACAAATGCACAAAGCACATTAATACAACCAATAATAAATTATGGTGAATTATTATGCACAGCTAACTTAGCCCCTTCCCCTTATTAAAATTTAAATATTTAGTCCCGCCCACCAAAATACAAAAAAAAACAATTACCAAGGACAACAACGATCTCGATTAAAAAGTCTTTGAAAAGACCACAAGAATTGCTCGGCGGGCCAAAAATGACCCGAAAGTAAATAACCCGCGTGGATAGCATAGGGTAGGAGAGGGTTCGGCCAATGGACGGATGATCGATTTGTTCGCGTGTGTTTCACTTTGCACTTCCGGCTGGAAATGAGGCTTCCACTTCCGCTCCTGAAGCGGTGAATTATCGCCCCGTCACGTGCTCAGGGAAAATTATGATGTCAAAGTTGCTTCGTTTTTCGTTGGAGGTTCATTAAGAAGTGAAATCGCTATGAATGCAGGTGCTTAATAAAGCGCTTCTCAGGTAATAAAAATTCAAGACGTATTTTTTTTTTAGATTCGCTTCAGGGATTCTACGAATTTAAGTTTTGAAAAGTTCCAAAATTTGGTTGGAAAAAGAATTGTTAAAAATAACAGACACTGTAAAAACAATTTGAAGGATTATTTTTTTATATAAAAAGATATTTTTTATACGAAATTACGTAAAACCTCACTTGATGAATGATCAAGTGCACATAGGAGACTGGAAGAGAAACAACTGCAACAAAATTTCAAAGGGTTTACGTACAATGAGAGGCTGTCAAAGATCCTACTTAATGACCTCAAGAGTAGAGCGTACTTTGAAATTGGGAATCACAATCAATGCCTAGAGACTTGATGAGGTCAAAAGATGAAGTGAGTGTGTGGGTGAACGAATGAATGAATGAATGAATGAATGAATGAACGAGTTGATGTCAAATACTAATATCGCATGTCGCCAGGACACGTGTCATGACCGGGATAATATTAACAATTATTGTTTTTATTGAAAGAATTTCAATGTTTCGAAAAAAATTATTTCTTTTTTTTTTACAATTAGAAAATCTCTCTGAATGGTTAACTATGATTATTTTGTAAATATTAAATATTAATTAGAATTATTGTAAACATGACTTAATATTGGCTTTATATTGATTGAAACTCTTGAACGAGCGTTCTGGCAGGGATCTTCAGAGGATTGTCCCCCTCGACAAGTGTTTCGGATAATACAATATAATAATTACTGCTGCCAATTTCGGAATAAAATTAAAGTCAGTTGACATTTTTTACCAATACCTCTTAGCCATTTTAATAAATAGAGAATATTTAAATAACATGTGATTAGCTTTTGGTTAACTTTTAGTTAACATACGATTAGCCTTTGCGTGACATCTGACATTTGAATTTCAAGGGTTACCTTAGTCTTAACGCCCAGGGTTGTCATTTCAACGCAAAGAAGAAGATGAAAATGTCATCCAAAATTGAAATCTTTTTTTTTTATTATTATGCTTTATTTCGAGTTTCTATTTATATGCTAAATGCATAAATTCCAAAATATAATAAAAATATGATAATATGACGTATATAATAAAAATTAATAAATAACATAAATAAATAATATAATTGTTATAATTCGTCTGTCTTTTTAATTCTCATATCAGTGTAAAACATTACTTAAATACAAATCTTTTAAAAGACCGTCTTAATATTTGCACATAATATTCCAATATTGAAGGAAAAACATGATCGAAGAAATAACTCAAAATCAATATAAACATTCAGTTAATTAAGCTTTGAATTATTATTATTATCATTATTATAATTACTAGTTATTACCTTAACTAATAACGTATAATAATATGATATATTTATTATTATTGCTATTATTGTTATTATTACCATCATCTAGCATTCTATCATCTTGCTATTACTTTGTTGTGATTATGATTTAATAAATCAAAACTTCAAAAGCAAAAAATCTGAGAAGAACATTTGTCAGTTTATGTCAGAAATTATTTCTCCTTTCAACCAAACAAAGCATCAAAGAATTGGTGTTGCAGTGATAGTACAATGTTGTCGATGTTGTTGTTGGTGGTGTTAATGTTGTTGATGTTATTGTCGATGTTGTTGTTGTTGTTGATGCTGTTGTCGTTGAAGTTGTTGATGTTGTTGTTGGTGTTGCAAGATTTCTGTCATTTTATAAAGCTTCCTGAATATGAAAAACATGTAATATTTGGCGAACTCTGTTAAATAAACTTTTTTTAAACAATTATTTAACAGATATTTTATATAACTCTACAGGATGCTTACAGATTAAGCTCCGATAAATTGCTATATTTAGTAATTAATATAATATATAATTAATTATATATTTGTGCCATTTTGGATACAATTGCAATGCAAATAAAATATATATAACAATGCAATATAATAATAAATATAAGCTTAAATATAATATAATAAAAAATAATATAATAAGAACCATGATATGTGATATAAAAAAGATGATAATTATAACTTAATTATTTCAAGTCGATGGTGTCGTCCACAAGGATGAAAAGAATTTTCTTTTCTTTGAAGATTTTAATTGGCAGGTTCAATGCTCACATGGACGAGTGGACAACTGATTATTATGGTAACATCCTATAACTATATTTGTCAAGGTATTCACGTTATTATTACTATTATTATCATTAATATTATTATTATATATAGTGATTTATGTAATTATTATAAATTTTGCATGATTATAATTATTTTATTCACTGAAACTGCACTTTATTCGCATTTCGTTCAAATTATTATTATTATTATTATTATTATTATTATTTATGGTTAATAATTCTCAAAGACAGTACCACTAAAGAGAATTATTGCGATTTGCAATTTATGTCATGTAATTGTAAAAATTATTGATAGAATACCACGATCTAAAATTATATTTGTTCAGTCTTAAATATTTATTTTAAAATAAAATTCGAAAATTTCTAAGCGTGTAAATAGTATTAATATTTCATAATTAATCTTAGATCGCAGCAAATTTTATTTTTATATGATTCGGCCTTGAACTAATTTTTAGAGGAATTTTATGTTTTTATCGAAATTATGACAAAACAATTATATTTGCATGTTGTGACATGATAATGATGACAACTGATTAATTTATATTTTAATCATTTTAATGTTATTTCCAATTTAAAAGTTAAATTTGTTAATTTTAAAATTAAAAATAACTTTCAATAATTTGTTATTCGTGCAAAATTATTGTTGTAATTTAATTTAATTACTTACTGCCAATGAGTATATTTAGCGGGTAAATAAATGTATTAATTATTTATTTAAAATTTAAATAATTGTTGGAGATTTCACGCTGTCGTCAGAAGTTGCATTTTTTTTTGTTCTTGAAGCATTTCTTGGACAATTTTCGGAGGTTGTAAAATGTTTTTCCAGAAAATAAAATAAAAATAAACGAAAAAATCGGAGTTTTAAAAAGAGGAGTTTCAAAAGCA
The DNA here is from genome assembly GCA_034509925.1 of Hirudinaria manillensis. Classification (NCBI taxonomy): domain Eukaryota; kingdom Metazoa; phylum Annelida; class Clitellata; order Hirudinida; family Hirudinidae; genus Hirudinaria; species Hirudinaria manillensis. Next base: position 3,168,299 of record CM067536.1, read on the forward strand.
AAATGTTTGCTTACCCTGGGTGAGTAATTCCTTCCTTTCGCTGCCCATCCATCAATCCGATCACTCGTCCATCAATGCCTTCATCAATCTGTCTGCTCATCCATCCATCTGTCTGTACATCCGGACGAATATCTATCTGTCCAAAAGTCCAACTGAGAAGCCATCCGTCCATCCATCCATCCATCCGTCCGTCCGTCCGTCCATCCATCCATCCATCCATCCATCCGTCCGTCCGTCCATCCATCCATCCATCCATCCATCCATCCATCCATCCATCCATCCATCCATCCAACCATCCGTCCATCCATCCATCCATCCATCCATCCATCCATCCATCCATCCATCCATCCATCCATCCGTCCGTCGGTCCATCCATCCATCCATCCATCCATCCGTCCGTCCGTCCATCCATCCATCCGTCCGTCCGTCCGTCGGTCCATCCATCCATCCATCCATCCATCCATCCATCCATCCATCCATCCATCCATCCATCCACCTATCCGTCCACTCACATATCCGACCATCTACCTATCCAGTCAGTTATCATTCCATTGTGATGGAAATGAACGACATCACGTGATGTAGAATTCAGTTATTCTTGCTAACAATGTTTTGCTGGAAGTCAATAAAAATGGATCTTTTGTGTGGATTTGTTGGTCGAATATCCGTTAATATTTTGAAATAAATTGAAATTTCCGCTATAAATTTATTCAAAATTTATTAAATGAAGTTTATCCTGTTCTGAGGAGTTAGAAACAAGTAGGAAACATTTATGAACTGCGTACGAAGTTCAAATCCCTAATAATTTATAAACTTAAGTTAAAAAAGCAAGCTAAGTTTAAGCTTCTTAATATTAAAATGGACTTAATCTTTAAGTACAAATGCCAATTCTTGCACTATTATATTATATTATATTATATTATATTATATTATATTATATTATATTATATTATATTATATTATATTATATTATATTATATTATATTATATTATATTATATTATATTTATATTATATTATATTATATTATATTATATTATATTATATTATATTATATTATATTATATTATATTATATTATATTATATTATATTATATTATATTATATTATATTATATTATATTATATTATATTATATTATATTATATTCTATTATATTATATTAACCATTTTAACAAAATAATTAACAAATAAATGAATATTTCAATTCCCAAGGCCAGCATTATCAACCAATAAATACCAAATAATAACCACAAAATGTTCTTTTCGAATCGAAAGCGAAGTGGCCGACCAATCGAAACTAATGGACATTTTCGTAATTTCCGCAATTTAACATTAAATTACATTTATTCATTTCGATGGCATTTCCGGGAAATTAAATAAAATACTTGAAATAAAAAAATCTATTATTTTATTGAAGCAGTTTTTATCCAATTTTAACAAATAGTTTTTAAACCTTTTACTATATAACGGTTATTTCATTTTTACTATATTACTCTTCGCTATGAAATAAAATCAACTTAATTATTATTATTATTATTATCAATTTGTTGGAAAAATTCTTTGTCAATTAGAAATATTTTAACTCATAAATTTCCGCTCGTAGCATTTAAAGTCGTATTTCCCGCAAAAAAAGGTCTTAAATTCACTTGAATTCCCCTGAAAGAATCAGTTTCGATTCGATGTCAATCGAGGGAGTTTCGCTTTCACAAGTCACGAAAGCGATAGGAAATTATCTTTTCCAAAAAAAAATTTAATTAAATCCCCGTCAATATTGCCATAATCATCATCATCACAATCATCATCGTCGTCGTCGTCATCATAGCAATCGTCAGTAGTTGCTGTTGTTGTTTTTAAGCTTCAATAACCAGTTACTAACATAACTACAACTATTACAACAAAACAGCAGTATTTCCTTTCAAATCACTAAAATTTGTCGTCGTTGTTGTTGTAGTTCTTACCATCATCGTCGTCGTCGTCATCATCGTCATTATCTCACGAATCCAGTGAGAGAGGTTGTTTCCAAGAAAATCCTCCAGTGAATGCTGTCCCGTTGAAAGAATCGATCTGAAGAGGACTGTGCATTGTTTTCCTGCTGCTCTTTCGTTTCCCCTTCTTTCAATCCCGCTTTGTTTTGCATTCTTCAGGCTTTGTATCTTTCTGCGTTGCCTTCATCAGCTATGTATCGCTTTGTATTGACTTCTTCAGCTTTGTATTGCTTTGTGTTGCCTCGCAATTTCAAGTACTTTCACGCCATTTGCTTCAAGCGTCAAAGGTTCTCTTTGAAAGCCATTTGTATAGCGCTCCTTTCGAGGAGTACCATCGCAAACTGAATTGGAATTTTTTCCTCAACTATAAGGTTCACTATGAAAATTTGCATCAGTGGTTATTAAGGTTGTTATTATTAATTGAATGAATTAAAAATAAACTGGTTTGTAAACGATTTTTTTTAAACTTGGAATATGAATTCTATTATTTACTAATAATACTGATTTACTAGCATTAGTTAAATTAATTGGTTAAATAAACAGTGTAAAATAAATAATTATATTCATCCTCCACACACACGCACACGCACACGCACACGCACGCACGCACACACACACACACGAATATAAATCTTTCCGCAATCAAGAAATCCATCGTTTGAAGATCAAGTTGCTGGGACTTAATTTGCAACTCCTCTGATCTGATTTCAATTCATTAACAGTTCTTTCGATCAATTAATCCATTTATTTATTAATAATAAATAAATCAATCCGTAATTTTATCACTTAACCAATTAACCAATTAATCCATTTATTACATAATCATCTTATTCCAAATAATCATGTTATTCCAAGTGTCCAATAAACTCCATTAGTTGGTTGCCAACGTTTGCAAGATGCCGTCGAGGCAACTGACGCTGTTTATGTCTCGTGCGCTGCTACAGGAAGGAACTTTGTTCATAATTCCAGTCGTAAAATTATTATTATTATTATTATTATTATTATTATTATTATTATTATTATTATTATTATTATTATTATTATTATTATTATTATTATTATTATTATTATTATTATTATTATTATTATTATTATTATTATTATTATTATTATTATTATTGTTATTTTTTATGTCGTGTCGGGAAAACTGGAATATCTAGGCACGGAACAACTGGAGATTGTCAATTTGTCTGCTTGATTGAAACGCTTCTTGGATGTTCTTTCGATTTCTGCTTGATACTTGAGGCAATCGTATGCAAAGCAGAACTCTCCGTCTGTCTGTCCGTTCGTCTCTGGAGAGCCTCGGAATGATTCATTAGTTGGTTCGGGAAAAGACTTTCCATTAAGTTTCCTATCGAATGAATTCGGCGTTTTAAATGAAATTAAAGGGTAAAAGTCTAAAAAAAAGTTTAAATGGAAGAATTTTGAGATTTTTGTTCAAATTTGAAAATATTCGTGATTAATGAAAATAAATTAAATATACTAAAAGAAATTGACGAAACAGAAGAATTTGTGAACAATTATGCGAGCTGGCAGATGATTTACGGTTCACTTCCTTGAAGTTCAGTTTTTTTTTTTTGGTTTTTTTGTTTTAAAGACGAAAGAAATAATTGTCTTCGACACGAAAATGAAGGAACACAACAGGCTTCCACGTTCCACGTTAAACGTTCTCAAAGATCCGGAAAAACCTTCTGAAACCGTCTTCAGTTGACCTCGAAGAGAAAAAAAAACTATTTTAAAAACGATTAAAAACTATTTTTAAAAAAATTATTTAAAAAACTATTTAAAAAGTTAAATAAAAACTGAAAAACGTAGCAAAATGCTTTTCTTTTTCGGAGGTTTCAGAAGTTTTTCAAGTCAAAGAAAGAAGGAAGGAATGAAGGATGAGAGGAAGGAAGGAAGGATTTTCGCTGAAAAGAAGCGAAATTGGAGGACATCTTTTTCTAACAACCAGGACCTGAGTTTGCAAAGGACCTGGATTACAAGAACATGAAATTCTTTTTTTTTGTTTTTTGAGTTTATGAGTTTATTAAGGTATCTAAGCAACTGAAAGAACAAATAGCAAATTTTGTATCCGGTAAATGTCTGGACGGTAATTAGAAATATAATTAATTACATATATATGTTTAATTAATAAATGATGACATAATGGATAATAAATTATTAATATAATTGATTATGAATTAACATAGTTATTCAAGGAGATGTTTAATTAGAATGAATTATGAAATAATTTTTAGTAGTTTTTTTTTATTTCTTTAATTTTTTTTATCAATTTAAAAAAAAATCGCATGAAATCTCTTCAAGCATTCTCAGCGGTTTGCAGATCATTAAAATAAAATGAAATTTAACGTAATGATTTATAATTTTATTACTGGTTATTATTAGTTTCTTTATAATTTTAAATTAATAATTTTAATAAATTAATAAATATTTTTAAGTATTCTCCAGTATTTCCATTTTCCCCAGCTCAAATGATGATGATGATGATGACGATGATAACTAACCTGAAATGACGTCAATGATGACGATGACGATGACGATGACGATGATGATGATGATGATGACTACGACGAAGATGTTATTGGTGATGATAACGATTTCTCTATGACTAATTAACATATACTAATTACTAATTCTGTAAACAATTCTGTAAACATCTTGCGATAAAAGATGCGATAAAACGTTAACGTTTGTTTGCTTCGACTCGTTCGAGATCAATTCTTGCTTCAAAAAAACAAAAATATAGTAATAATAATAATAATAATAATAATTTCAAAAATAATTTTCAAAAAAAAAATCTTTTTAAATAAAAATAAATAAAACCGTGCGAGATAAAGACAGTCTGAAAATGGAAAGGCACGGAAGCTTCCATAAGGAACGAGATGGAGAGATGGTGATAAAGAAAAGAGAGAGATAGTTTGGCAGACGAGCAGTCGAATGTTTATATCTCCTTTCTTGCTCGGAAAGTTGTAGTCGTTGGTTTCAGTTGCTATCGTCGTCGTCGTCGTTGTTGTTGTTGTTGTTGTTGAGACCGAGGGTTTAAGAACTTTTCAGAGTTTGACTGAAACTGCATTTGCATTTAAATTTGCATAATTTAAATTTGCATAATTTGAATAATTATTTCTCTGCCGTGGAATGGAGTTTGGTTTCGTTTGATAAGATGTTTTCAGTTTTTGACGAACGTTTGTGGAAAGTTGAATCGACGTTTGAATTTTGCTTCTTTGTGAGGTGAGAGATGTTTTTGTTGTTTTTGTTGATATGAATTGATGTCTGTTTGTGGAAGGGTCTTGTTGTTGTTGTTGTTGGTGGTGGTGGTGGTGGTGTTATCGTTGTTGTAAAAACAAATTGTGGTGATAAGAGATAAACCGCGAAAGTATTAACAACGAGAAATGATTTAAATCGATTAACGTAATTATTTAACAAATATTACTTAAAAAGAAGAAATCGTTCAAAAGAAAAAAATTTAAAACTTAAAATTTGGAATGAAAATCAATTTCTTTGGATTATAGTTACGACGATGATTGTGATGATGACGATGCTAGTGGTGGTAATGTGATGATGACGACGACGATGATGATGGTGATGATGACGACGAGGATGATGATGATGATAATGATGAAAACAACTTTTCAGACAAACGAAATATTGAATGAAGCGACGTTTGCTGTTGAAATGACACAATTTTTATTTCTCAAACTAAACACGTCCTGAAGTTCATTAATGTTTAACAAAGTAACAAAGGAGCTGACGATACGCGAACAGACATAATATCCCAGCACAAAGTAATTATAATACAAATATTTTTATATAATTTACAAATATTATTATAAAAACATATAAAATAAGAGTAATAAATTATTTATTATTATTATCATTATTGTTATTATTATTATTATTACATTTCGGCTGAGAAAATCTGGATGTAATTCGTAAAAACATCAGAAATGTAATTATTAATGCAACTTCCGCTACCTCATTTAATTTGAATTTTAATAAATAATGTTGTTTGTTATTATTTTTTAAAAATATTTTGAATCTAAAAATGGAAATTTATTTGAGGATAATGTGTCTGAAATGATTGCGCTACTTGAACAAGGATGGTATTTGTTTAAAGAAATACAATACAATGTTATGTTTACCTTGTCTGTTGTATTCATATACAATTGCATAACAAGGGCAAGAATTATAAACAGATATTTCAATGTTTATCCTAAAAATAGAAAGATATCCAAGCCTAAAAATAATTTACTAAATTATAAAATTTCCGAAATATAATATAATATCCAAATATAATCCGAATTGCATGTAATTATTAAAAGTGTTATAAAGTTAATCGATTAATTATTACGTCTAATTAAGAATTAATTAGAAAATATTTATTAAATTTATTTTTAAAATTTAAGAATAAATCGATTTTAGGATAGAGAAATAATTTTTTTAAAAGCAAATAAGAAAAAAGCTAATTAAGCAAATATGAAAGAATTTCATTTTATTATTTTTATCTAGAATTATTATCTATTTTAAACATAATATACAATCCAAAATTCACAAATAATATTATTTTATTATTATATTATATAATTATTATTTTAATATTATTATATTATTGTTATTATTAAGAGTTTAATTCACGAATTCTCTCAGAATATGCTCATTGTCTGGGATGGATGAGAGCAAATAGAAATGAATTTAAATTAAATTGAAATAAATTAGCGAAAAGTCGTGTTTTAAGCAATAAAAAATATTTAAAATTTAAATTTAAAAGTCCCGTAACGAGATTCTATTGGTCCGTTGGTGGTCGTAACTTCCAATCAGAGGAAGGGAATGTTTTTAAATACTTTCAGAACAATTAACTTCATAATGAGACCAGCCCTGGATTCTGGATACAATTAAACAATGTAATTATATAATATCTTTGTGGAATATTAGTATTTTTAATATATTTTTTCAAAATATCCATCATATAAAAAAAATATTTATTATATGTATATAGTAATAATAATTATTAATATCATTTAATATAAATAATAATATTGTTATTGTTTTATTTTATGTTAAAAGTTGATAATTGAATATAATTAAATAATATTTTATTTAAATAATGTTTTAATATTTTATTTTTAATATTACCAACTTGCAATATACGAACATTAAGATGGCTAGTAGCCAGGGATTTGTTAATGAACGTATTACCAGTTGATTATTAAATTCGCAATAAATTAAATATGATAAATTAAAAATAAATATAATATAATAATGAATATATAAATGATTGATAGTAGTACTATTGTCGCAAGCCAATAATAATTATTACCATGACAACAGTAATTAAATAATAATAATTGTTATAATTATAATAATACATATAAGTATAATAATACCTGAATTATAATAGTATCATTATAATAATACAGAATGGAATCCATCAATAACACAGGAAAGAATAATTGACAATAAGGTCAAAAGTTCAATAGCCATTTAACGTTCTGATGTGCAATGTCTCAGAGACTGAAGGTGTCAAGGTTGAGTCATAATTGGATATTCATGACTCAACACTTCCATGCAAAGACTCGCTAAGTCAATTAGCTGACAAAAAGGGTGACTGATTTATCTTATTATTATTAATGTTATTATCATTATTATTATTATTATTATTATTATTATTATTATTATTATTATTATTATTATTATTATTATTATTATTATTATTATTATTATTATCTTATTATTATAAATTTTGACAATTATTACTTTATAATTAATTTATTCAATGAAACTATATTTTATTTTCATTTCTTTCAAATTGTAACCAAAAATATTTTCGGAATTTAATTCAAACAGGAAGTAGAATGGAGACAATGCACTCAACGTCGACGAGGTCATCATCCCACTCTTCTAGATCATCATCATCATCATCACCCTCATCATCAGCAGCAGCATCAGCAGCGGGATCATCATCATCATCATCATCATCACCATCATCATCATCAACATCATCACTACAACCACCATCATCAACACCATTGTCATCGTCATCATCATCATCACCGCCTACACAGCTGCCAGCGTCGGCCGTCGTAAGTCGCTACCTCAGCGACATCAAGATCGCCTCGTCCACGAAGGACTCCTTCAGTGTCGACTGGGAAGTCCGGCCGGAGTTCGAAAACCTATTGGACGGATTCCAGGTGCGTTACAAGGCCAGCGGCAGTAACTTGGTCCAGAATAGCAGGAAGATCGACGCCAGGCAGCGGACTTGGAGCATCCAGCATCTCCACGAAAACACCGAGTACGAGGTCTGCCTCTCGGCCTTCTTGATCGGCTCTCCTGCCACGATCGCCGGCTCTTTTCGGGTCTTGAGGAACGTCTCCGATGCTTACAATCAGTCGATGGTCGTTCGGAGTGAAGCCGGAGTATACGGTTTGTCGATTGATTTATTGATTGATTGACTGATTGAGTGAGTGAGTGAGTGAGTGAGTGAGTGAGTGAGTGAGTGAGTGAGTGAGTGAGTGAGTGAGTGAGTGAGTGAGTGATTGATTGATTGATTGGTTGATTGATTGATTGATTGATTGATTGATTGATTGATTGATTGATTGATTGATTGATTGATTGATTGATTGATTGATTGATTGATTGATTGATTGATTGATTGATTGATTGATTGATTGATTGATTGATTGATTGATTGATTGATTGATTGATTGATTGATTGATTGATTGATTGATTGATTGATTGAAAACTTAGTAATACAATATCTAAATGTCATGATGCTGCTTCAGAACGCTTCCTTGTTCAATATCTGACATTCACTTTTAGTTCTCGGATCATTTAAATGTTTTTGTCGTTGAACTTAAAAGTAATAATTCACATTTTATAAGTCATGGCCAATCAATCAATTCGTAATTCATAAACTGCATTTTCTAAAGTCTAACTACGTAATGTATGCATTACGGGCTGCTGTTGCTAAGGAATGACGGGGATTGATGGGGCGTTCCATCTTGGAAGTTTCTTTCATTTTTTAATTCTCCATTGATCCTCGCAATTCCATTACATCAACGAATTTCGCGTCATGAATAAGCTTCTTACTAAGATTTTTTTTGATTAACCATCCATCCACTCAAACATCCATCCATCCATCCGATCATCCGTCCATCAGTCCATCAATCCATCTATCCATCCGTCCATCAGTCTATCAATCCGTCCGTCCATCCATCTATCCATCCGTCCATCAGTCCATCAATCCGTCCGTCCGTCCATCTATCCACCCGTCCATCAGTCCATCCATCCATCCAGCCATTCACAAGACAGCCTAATTGAATAATGTAATTTGAACCCGCATTCATTAGAAGGAATTAAGCGAACGTCGTTAGTTCTGAATTGAATCGCAATTAACTTGAATAATTGTTAATTAAGTCAATTGAACGAATGAAACATGAATTTGTAAAATATTTTTAATGTTAAAAATTTAAATGAATGAATTAAAAATAATCATTCGTAATGGTAATTCAAATCTCACGAGCACTAATAAACAGCCGCTTGTTGTCGCTGTCGTCGCCATCGTTGTTGAAGTCGTTGTCGTCGTCGTCGTTGTTGCTGTACCTGACTGACCACCCCGAGGTTGTCATGGATACAATAACAATTCCGGGTGCTGGTTGGAAAAATGAGAATAATTTATTTAAAAGCACCCAGGAAACCAATTTCAGGCAAGTATTTATAATGCTGGCTATTACTGGTGATGATGATTATGATGATGTTGATGATATTATTATTAATATCTCCATCCATCCATCCATCCATCCGGAGGTGGCGATGATGGCTCCAGCTAGGTTCACGTCAGTGCTTTCTTATTATTTCAGAATTTTAATCAAATCCCAGGTGATACCTTGTGCTGATTTCTGCTAAAAGTCATTCAATAAATGTAATTGTTTCAGTTCGAACATAATGTTTGATAATTACTCATTAATCAATAAGATTGTATTTATAATAACTTGTTTTATTATAACAATTTATCATTTTCCGCTTTTTTCATAATATAATAGTTAATAACAATGAATATTTTAACTAACTTTGGTGGTAGTAAGTCATTGTTTAACTATTACTCGGTTATTATTACTATTAATAAACTTTTACTTAATAATACTATTACAACATTATTATAATATTATTATTATTACTATTACTATTATAACATTATAATATTATTATTACTATTACTAATAACACTGGAAAATTTATTGTAAATTTCCATATCACAGAAGAATGATTGAACGATACATAGGTAGACTTATGGATAGGTGGATGGATGAGAGGTCTGACGATAAATGGACGGATAGACAGATGGATGGATCGATGGATGGATCGATGGATGGACTGACGGGTGGAAAAATATTTCTCCCTGAATCTCCAAAGCTCATTTGTTGATTCCATTAAACATTCCCTCGCCTGCAGTTTCTTCCCCTGTCCATCCATGCACCTGTTGAACTCATCCATGCATCTATCCATTCATTCATCCATGCATCAATTCATCCATGCATCCATCCATTTATCCGTGCAGCGCCAAATGAAGGTGTAAAGTCGTAAATTTCATTGATATTGCACTGGAAAACTTGCAATGGTGACGACGACGACGATGAAGAAGATGAAGATGAAGACGACGATGATGATCTTCCAGGAATCTGCTAAGCCCTTGCAAAACAACACACGAAATCAATCTGAGACTTTTGCTGCTGTCAAAACATTTCTGAGGAAAATATTTTCGGACGATTTTTGCATGGATTTTTGTCATAATTTATTTTTGTTCGACACCAGTTAGGATTATTTTTATTAATTGTAGTTACTCTGTAAATGTTATAATAATAGTAATAATAATAATAATAATTATAATAATAATAATATTTACTGTTATTAATAATAATTATTATTAAGTTAAAATTTAATTTAAAATTATTATTATTACTAATATTATTTCAAGGGCAAATATTATTATTACTCAGAAATATTATCATCCATAAATATTCAGAATTTAAGTCTACAAGGTTCATAAAGCCTTTAATTTCCTGTTTATGCCATGCAAAGCCATTTTTTCGGTTTTTTGTCGTGAATTATTTATTATTTCATTTTAATTTAAAGTATGCTATTCTCGTTTACCATGGAGAAGGAAATGACGACGACGATGATGATAGTGATGATGAGGGTTATGGTAGTGATGGCGGTGGCGGTGGCGGTGATGATTGTGATGATGACGGTTATGGTACTGTTGGCGGTGGCGGTGGCGGTGATGATGATGATGGTGCTGGTGATGATAATGATGAAACTATTTCCTGAATGTTTCAGTCAATTGATTCCTTATGGTTGAAATTGATTCTGATAAGAAAAGAATGATATTGGAAATTATTTTTGCCATTATTTCTTTTATTCATGTTTTATTTTTTCCTTAATTAACGTCTTCAATTACGTTGGTCTTAATTAATTCCTGATGATTAATTCATTTAACCTTTTTATTCGAAATTAATTTCCACCAAAAAGTTACTTTTTTCTCTAAAATTTCATTTTAATTCCTTGGAAAATATTTCCGTGAAATAAGAATTAAATGACTTTTTTTAATTAAATTCGCGTGAAGAGACTTTCTTAGCAAACTATCATGATAACCGCATTTCATTTCATTCGCTTACTTCGTCCATCCATCCGTCCATCCATCTATCTATCCATCCATCCGTCCGTCCGTCCATCCGTCCGTCCATCCATCCATCCATATATTCGTCAGTCCATCAATAGTTTCACTCATTCATTCTCTTTTCCATCCTTCAATACCGACACCTTAACTTAATAAACTCATCCGCCTCTTCGATCAGTCCATCCTTTCCTTCAATTCGATTCGATCAATCAATCAGTGAAGTACAAATAAGACTTATCGAGGAAATGTCGATAAGTTATCACAGATCTTCATGAATATTCAAATCAGCATCCAACACAAAACCACGTGCTGGAAAACCAGCCACACGTCAGTCAGGTGTTTTAGCTTAACAATGGAAATTTTCCACAGGTTCCACCCATTGCCAAATTAATCCATAATTTGCCTAGTTGATCTGCCGTCCTATGAATATTTAATGAGTTATCAGCGTAATAAAATGAATAAGTAAGTATTCATTAGTTATCAGCGTAATGAATGAATAATTAATTAATTAATCATCAATGAATAAATTATCAACAACAAATGAAGGAGGTGCTGAGCATTGACGTTTTTGTACTGATGACATCCTTAATGTGATTCTTTGATTTGTTCACAACTGTCATCATCATCATCAACATCATCATCAACATCATCATCATCAACATCATCAACATCATCATCGTCATCGGCTTCGAATCAATAATTCACATTCTATAGATATTCAAAGGTTAATAACAATGACGAAGAACACATCATTATTCAAACATTATATGCTCATGAATATTCATGGTCACATCACCTCAGAACACCAATCATAACCCTCTCCCCTCCGTGATACACCCCGGGTCCCATTAGTCTGCTTGTTGTGTTTTCGCCATCACCATGGAAACACGTAAGACAAACGGGAGTATCGCCATGTGCCTATCGAAGGCACATCGTCATAGTCATAGTCATCGGCGTTACCACATAAGCAACAGCATCATCATCGTCCTCCTCTTCTTCTTCTTCTTCTTCTTCTTTTTCTTCTTCTTCTTCTTCTTCTTCTTCTTCTTCTTCTTCTTCTTCTTCTTCTTCTTCTTCTTCACCACCTCGTAGAAATTCCATCTATTTTGATCAAATCTCTCTGCAGATCAAACGGGCGTGTTTTCGTGTCATTTCAAAAAAAAACAAAAATTGCATCTCCTCTCGATTCAGAAAGTACGTGTTTCATCTCGTGAGTATTGTCATTGTTTGCGCCACTTTTACTCATTTATTATTATTATTATTATTATTATTATTATTATTATTATTATTATTATTATTATTGTTATTATTATCATTATTATTATTATTATTATTATTATTATTTTATCAATCACGGGCATTTATTTCCTACAAGTAATCAGTGCCATGAGTCATATAAAATTTATTCACGATTCATGAAAACGATTTGAAATATGTTTAATTTAAGCTATATTTCATTATTATACCTGCTCTTCCCCATTTCTAACTAGCATTCCAAGACATTTATGATTTACGATTATTTTTAATTTTAATTAATTTCAATATTTAATATTTTTTGCAAGTAATACCAATCAAATGGGAAATTTTCTTGGAAAATGGCGGCGCATAAATTTCATGCATGATTTATTCCCACGCGTTCTCTGACGTCACAATATGGCGCCTCCAAAATAAATTTAGAAATCTTCACTGATGACTTCTCATATGTATTTGTTGTTGATGTTGGTGTTGTTGATGTTGTTGTTGATGTTGCAGGATTGGTTGCCTAGAAAATCACCGAGGGCTTCTCAGGAAAAAAATTTACTTGATATTCACTCACTGCCTTCAAATATCTGTTTCATTTCGTTTTAAATATGAAACAAAAAATTTAAAAAAAGTGTCGCCCAGTATATCTGCAGGGGCAAGTGATTTAGTTCAATATTATTGCAGGCATGACAGGCAGACAAGGTGGTTTAAAAGTAGAAGTAAACTATGAATAATTTTATTTATTTATTTAATTATTTATTTATTTTCAAATTTGTAAAACATTTAATTGTAGATGAGAACTTAACCCCCTACTGCGTCAGGGCATCGACGGGGTACAACGGGGCTTGGGTGGCTCTGGGCAGCGCCTTAGCAGCCACCATCGTCATTGGTCTCATAGTCTTCGTGGTCTTCTTGGCAAGCCGCCAAAACAGTAACAAAGACAAGAAGAATCAAAAATCGACGACTGATCAGGATAGGAAGAGGAGACGATGGTGGCAACACACCAGGACTGGAAAATGTCCTCTGCACAGGTCAGACTCGAGAGCAAACTACGACGTCGGTATGGTTAAAAGTGGATTCCTGGCAAATCTGAAGAAGAAGAAGAAAAGGAGAGGTTTCAGACTGAAGAATCAGCTACACTCATCCAAGTCGGTTCTGGGATGTCAAATCGATGTCAATGACGAGTACCAGGCTGACGAGACCGTACTCTGCTCTTGCGATCGGCAGTTCAGCAAGAAGCCCAAGAAAAAACGCTCCGAGATTACTTTCAGAGGTCGGGACGAGAAATCATCCAGCGTCCATTCTTCCCTTCTGAGCCTGATACAAGACGAACCCGGTAACTGTTATCTGGTTGCCACCTCGACAGATGACCCCAAGGACTCTTCGGGAATCGAACAAGTGACCCACGAGTTGGCCTATCTCATACCGATCATGAAGTGTCAAGACGGAACGTTCGTCTTGGGCGCCAATCCTACCAAAGCCGAAGCATTGCTCGATCTTCCCCTGGAAGAAATGGTCGAAGATGAAGAAATTTACGAACTTGAGGAAAAACAAGAGGGCTTCGGAGAGCCGTTTGACGGAGATTTTGATTTGTTACCAGTCGTTTTCCACCCCGAATGTGGCCTCGCCGTGGTTGACAGCCTTTATGTCGGTGACGTGTTCACTATTCACGACAAAGACGAACCTCCATCACTGCCGCCTGGAAAAATAGAAGAGAAGGATGAAGACAATCCTGGTCTGAAAAACTCTACTGGTCTCAAAAGAGATTTGTCGTCTTTTTCGAATCTTCCAATGCCCAAAACAAAAGTGTGAATGGAATATAAATTGAACTCCTGTGTCTCTTTTTTTACGCTTTTAACAGTTTTCTCGGATTTATCGGTGACATCTTTAAATTATCTTTAAAATAAATTTGCTTATAAATGTGAAATTATGTGGTTACAATACTCGGTTCGAACTGTTTCATATGTCTTCCAGTTATTTTATACTCGCCAAACAATTTGATCTTTATAAAAGAAGCGAGGTCTTGAACATTTTTATATATGCATATTCGAATTGCTTATATAATTTGTGCTTATTAATTGTATATAAGTTGGCGCAATAAAGCAGGATAATAAAACACTTCATGTTTTTTTTGTATGAAAGAGCCACGATTAATTAAACATCTACAAAATTTAAAGACTAGCATTGTTAATGTAATAAAAATGTAATAAAAATATAATAAATGTATTAAAAATAATATTCCTAAAAGTTTTTCTGAAATTTTTATTTACGCTTGCGTAAGTTTAATTTTTTGTCGATAATGACATAAGTTTTGCCATAATCGCCAAGTAATATTTTCGATCGTAAATTAAACTAACTGATGGACCGGATTACTGTTTCAGTGCCTAATTTATTATGATAAATGTTTATAGCTATAGTTTGCGGTTGAAAATTATTAACAAAATTGCAAAACATGTTTGAACATTTTTTGAATTTTTTTAAATTTTAGAATTAGTTAGGAACATGTCAACTGAAACTTTGACCGAAATCTATAATAGGTGATTAGATCTACCACACAAACGAGAACGCTTCTTCAAAAATCGGGACCAATAACAAAGGTCTTCGAAATTTGTGGTGTTGCCTTTGTTCGAATTCGTTTTAAGAGTTGATAATGGTGGAATCTCAAATAGATTTAGCAGAGGGGGAGTTGGTATCAGACTTTGAATTTATCCTGCCTTGGGATGTAATAGAAACTTGCTGCTCGCTCAAACCGCAGGGAACATCTTGTTTTGTGTCTCTTAATAAACAGTCTAAGACCAGTAACCAGCTGTTCGTTTCTAAACTCGAAGATAACTCGATTAAAATTCGAATAAGAGGTAAACTTGTCCATTATTTTTTTATACTAAACTTCCATTTGTTATTCCGTTACTAATTCATTTAACTACAACCTATATTAATAACTAGAACAACTCATTGCTGTTCTTGAAAGTGATAGATATTTTGGCTTTACGATTAATGCGGTAAAGCTCTAGGTGAGCAATTTTTTTCCAGTTGTAAACATAGATTCTGACAAGAATAAAGAGGTGGAGAGTCAAAAAGAACCACCAGAAATACAAGATGCAGTTCAGGAGACTTCAGAGGCTCCTGCCCAGGAAGAGGACACTGCTGCTGCTGGCGTTTGCGAGCCGACAGATGCTGCAGAACAAAAGCAAATGGAAGAGGCAGCCCAGCCAGTACAAACACAAGAGGAGATCCAAGAAACTTCCACAACTGATATCCTGAACAAAATGGTCAATGAAGAGCAGGACAATGTCAACAAGAATGACTCGGCATCTGCCAATAAATCTAACTTTTCCGAGGGTCTGTCGACGGTTATAATCGTCAAGAAAGTGAGTTCAGCGGCTGCTGCTCAGCCCAACCAGGAGCTAGATGAGCTTTCAAAGGAGTCCAAACCAGGCAATCAGATGAGGGTGGACAAGGAGAATCTCTCGGACGATGTCAGTCCAAGCAAGACCCCATCTGCAGACCAGGGCAGTTTCACAGCAGTGAAGCCTAGATTGGTGGAAAAGGAAGAAAAGAAGGACGAATCTTTGAATGTCGGTGGTACCTCACAACAAGTCACTTGTGAACTCTGTTTCCAGCAGTATGAAAGCTACTCTCACCTCGTGAGACATGTCAGGAAACAGCACCGAGATTGCACCTTCGTGAGGAATTACCTCGAAGAAATTCGACCTCTGACGATCACTCCTTGTCCCATTTGCAAAAGAAATTTCACCGCAAAGTCTAGCCTGGATGCGCATCTGAAGGTAAGTCACGGAGGACAATTCGTCAGGATCAAGAATTTGCCGGCCACATGTCCAGCCAAGCAGGTCGTGAGCAACTCCTCTCATCCGAGACTGGCCGGCACCGGGGCAAAGAAACTGACCTCGAAGGAAGCCGAAGTAACTGCAGATCGAGACAAAACCTCTGCCACTCCTCTCGGAAGCTCGAAAATGGAGTCCGACGGTGACGAGGACAGCGACTCCAGCTCGGAGGAGGCGATCGACGGCAAGCAGAGAGTCAAGTGCGACGTGTGCAACGAGTCCTTCGAGACGCGACAGTTGGCCCTGAAACACCAGGACCGAGTCCACCGCCATCCGGCCCGGAATGCCCGACGCGAGGCTCCGACCCAGTCGGACTTGTTTCCCTGCAAATACTGCGACAAGAAGCTGAGAACCAAGGAACTGTTGCTCAAGCACTGCCTCGGGACTCACTTCAAGTCCAACAGCTCCAAGAAGGGCAAGCAACAACAAAGTGCCAGCGAGGAAGACCTCGTGGAGAGCGAAGACGACGAATTCGAGGAAGAGGAGATCAAGAAGACTCCCGCCAGGAAAAGGGCCAGGATCGAGAAGTCCGATCGCAGCGCACCGAGATCCGCCAGGAAGGCCGGAAAGAACCCCTCGGCGGGGTCGGCGTCCTCTCCGGATGCGCACGGCTCCTCGGGTTTCGTGTGCGACCTCTGCGGCACGGATTTCAATAGGATGACTCTGCTGGTGACCCACGCTCGGTACTGTCGGAAGTCTACTTCCGTCAAGTGAAACCGGAGTCGACGTCTGCCCAGACGTTCGAAAGGTCGCTCGGGTTTTGAAAAGTTGTCGACCGCTTTGTCTGCGGACGACCTCCTTGTGGAATTCACGTCTCGCGTTCCGATTTTCTTTTTTTTTGCATTATTTTGGAAATATTTTCTACGGAGAAGCGGTCCGAGCCGGTTAACATTTTCCGCGTTAGCTCGACGACTCATCGGACGTTAAAACGCGAAGTTGAAATCAATTGTTAATTGGATCGTTCGAAATGTTTGTGAACATTCTTTTTTCTTGGGACTTGGTGATCATTGATCAGGCAGCATCATATTGCCATCCCTCAATTTCTCTCCTCGTTCGCCTCTTTAAGACGACCAATCGATTTCCATCTGGCACCGAAGACCTTTACGTGGACGCAACGATATTCCCGAGGAGTCGTCTGGTTTGTTCTTGACAAAAAGCGACGATAATTTGGTTTGGAATTTCATTTGCTCTCCTCTCGTCTCAGTTCGACCATCATTGTTTCCGTCAATCAATCGTTGTTACTCTTGCTGAATTAAATAACCTAATTGAATTGAATGCACCAGCTTCCGTGACTTTCGTCTCTGTTACTTCATCATCGATAGCAAAAGAAATTAGGCCGGTTGACTGGCCATGCACGTCGCTTTGTTTTTCGGGTGATTGAAGACGATTGATTGATTGATTGATTGTTTGCGTGATTGAGAGGTGGTTTTCGTTTACTATTCATATTCAGCGTCTCCTATGTGAATGCAAAACTAAGATGCGTTAAATGTATTAATGTCAGAAAGAACATTATTTCTGAGGAAACAGTCTCATGAAAATGTGGACAAAAATTTATGTTGTTTGGATTTTAGCTAATTTTAATCATCCTTGGACTTTCCATTGAATTATTTCTTTTATTATCCAATGATATCCTTGGATATCTTGTCAATGAATGCAGGATCCAATCAGCTGCAAGAAGCAGCCAATGGCGAACGAATCAATCCCTCCGATTGTGACGTTTTAGGGTTTGTCATTCCACGAGGTCGCTTGGTTCATTTCAATGATATTTTGTTTGCTTGAAGTTTGGAGGTTCCTTTATGGTTGGAAAGCATCCCGATGTTTGAAAAAAATGTCCTCTGCTGGGAATAGATTGTCTCGGTGCACTTGATGCAAAGTGCAAGGCTTTTGTCATGCTTTTTATGGATCTGACGTGCTGAACTCGCATGGCGTAACTGTGCCCAAATACCTGCTAGAAATGGGTACGTTTTGTCACTTCAAGTAATTTTGTTAAATAGATGGAAAAACTTGTATTTTGTGTCAATGAAAGTACTGGATGTGATGCAAAATTGGCTAACTCTATGGATGAAACCGACTGATGGGGTGACAAATTCTTGGCTGATGTTTTCAGAAACTTTTATTCTGCCAATGAAAGTATATAGAAAGTTTGGAACAGAGAATGCAAGCATGCTAAAAAGTTAATTTGGAAAAGGAGAGTTGTGAAAAGTCTCTGCAAGACTACGAGATGGATATGGTTTACAATCCTTCTCTAAAGGCATATGAGCATTGCGAATTGATATTATCCAGAATACCATCTGATCAATACGTCAGATGCTTGAAAGTTTGAGTTACAAGCGCTTCTATGCAAGCTGAGGTCGTCATGATGTGATTATTTCACATCCCTGAAAAATTAATCAATTATTTCTGTCAAAGGCGTTTGCTGGAAAAACAACATTAATAATAGTAATAATGAAATACAACTCCAACCATGTAATAGTAACGTATATCCTAGTCTTATTCATTAAATTTTAAACTCTAGTAGATATATATATATATATATCACTTAGAATTAGGCTCAGGGATGTCACTTGGATGTGACAACCACCATCATTGGCTTAAAAATGAAAGGCTTGTTCAATATCAGCTTTGCTCAAAAAAAAGTTTCAATTATTACAGCTACTTGTAGCTCTCCAGATAATTATATCTCAAGTTTAACTAGTAATTAATAGCAAGAGTTTGTCCAATTTAATAAGGACAGTCCAGTATTGAAAATATACACAAATTTACATTTTAAGAAATTTTACGAAAGATGGTCATTAATATTTATCATAATTTAAAGAATAAAAACAATACAAAATTACGCGGAATGTCACTCAAGCTAATCAGTTCCTAAGTTCGTACTTAGGAAAATATTTTCCACATTCTTTGACCAAATATTTGTAAATTCTCAGGGATTTAAAAAATAAATCTGGGACTTAACAAAAAGCCTGAAAACTTCTCTGGCTACAAACTAAACAGAAGTCGCCGAACATTTCTTGTTTACTTTTACATAACCACAGTAACTCACAGTTGTTGTGATGATGATTGACAACGACTATTAACAGTATCATTATGATTATGGTTATGATGCTAATTAATGGGGGAGCATAGAAGTTTGCGAGTTGCAGCTTTTATGTATTCAGGAGAACAGTGGTTCAAAGACACACCAATTCTTCTGATGTTAGTGAACTGCATGAGAGAACAACCCCTCCTCACGCAAGTCAACTCCCCCCTCCGTTTCTGTCTTCCTATTTCTACTCTTAGATTTAGGCTTAGGATTCCAATTCTATGTCCTCCTGGTCGATACTTGCTTTTGTATGCTCTAGTATGGACAGGCAGAAAAGGTGTCCCATCCCCCCTGCCATTCCTGTTCAATCTTCTTTGCAACCAGCCTTCGTACATTCTTGACAGTCCCTGGATGTAGGCAATCTATCTGGCCTTTTGCCGCCATTTGCCAGCACCTAGGGGTGCTGCCTTGATCCGACGACGTCTACACCCACCTCCCGATCTGAGGTGACTCCTTGTTCGGCATTTGTTCTTTCCAAACTGAGTCTGGCCTTCCACAAAACTTCTATCATACAAGCATTCTCTAAAAGATATCATGAATGAGCCCTAATCCTAGCTGCAAACAACAACAATTTTAAAAAACACAGAGTGAAACATTCAAACACTCTCTAGATCTTCTCTTTATCGAATGCTGATGTAACAACAACAACAACAAAAAAAGAACGATTTTAATCATCGCCGTCGACAACGGAAAACGTTAGCAGCTCGTCCAAGGTCATCAACAGAACTAATTGGAAAATTGTATAGAATTCTAAGGCAATGAGACTGAGGTATGTCTTTACGTTCAGTTGAGTCGCTCCTCCCTTTTTGTCCTGTTTCTAAACTGGAAGAGCATTTCGCCCCGAACTTTTCGACCCGTAGGAGTCGCCTGGAGACGAATCCTGAGCCGTTAAACTTCTATTGACTTCTGACATGATGTATTGAAGAAAAAAAAAAGGTAACGTACGAAATGATAAAGCAGAATCACGTGGAAAACGAATGGAGGATTGCATGCAGCTAGATTGAAAAATCTATCGAATCGGATCCGGACTCGAAAATCAAGAAGTTTTGAAGAAAGTACCAATCGGATTGATTATTCCAAAAAAAAGAAAAAAAAACGAGCTGAAAATTATCAGCAAAATCATCGTTTTAGACGAAGCAAATCAATTAAAGAATCCACAAATCCAATATTCACGATCCGTCTTAATAAAAAGTTAGCATAATTAACGAATTATTAAAAAAAAATTAAGATTAAATTCTTGATCGCCATATCCATCACCGTGGAAACAACGTACCATTTAAAAGACATCCATGCAGGCACGCACGCACACACAGTTCTCGGCAATAACAAAAAATGTTTCAAATCGCAATTAAAATCTAATCATGAAAATCATTTAAAAACAAAAATTATTCACTGAGAGAAAAAAACAAACATCAAAAGTTAGTTCGATTTTGGATCGACTGATGCAACATAAAAAGTAAAGAGATTTGGTTGCCAACGGAGACGGAAAGACGGCTTCCGTCGTCCGACGCGACATTACAATTCACAAACTTTAGAGACTAGAGAGAGAGAGAAAGTGAGAGTAGGAGAGAGAGAGAGAAGAAAAATAAAGAAAAACTTGTGATGACAAAACTTGCTTCTTTTTTTTTAAATACTCGATTTACATTTAACAAGACCAAAAGACGTTCAATTTTTGATTTCACGTACTCTCCTCGACGGAGAAGCCAGAGGCCTTTCATCACTCTGACACCATCATCATCATCATCATCATCATCATTCGTCATCAGCATCATCATTGTCGTCGGTCACTTTTCGAAAACACCTCCATAAAGTCAGTGCAGACATAACAAACTCGATAATACTAGCACTAGAGAATGTCAAACAAATTGTCCAAAAAATCAGAAAACGATGAAAATGATTTAAAATAATAATTAAACAAAACAACAAAACAACAATAACAACAACTTGCAGTTTAAGGCAACCAACTTAACCTTTCCCAATAAAGAAAAAAAAGGACGTTCAGGAATCACAGGCTTCAGTTCCTGCTTTCTATCCCACATGATCTTAGGCTATTAACAAACTCCTTGAGTTCAACGTTAACTAATAATTAATTAATTAATAATAATAATAACAAATTAATTAATAATTAATCGATTATAATTAAAAGTGAAACCACAACAACATCCTGTCGAGAACCTTAAACCTGTTCTAAATAATAAACCCTTAAGTGATGCAACACGGGTTTAATAATATAATTAAAAAGTAGCAGTTTCAGCAAGTTCCACAAGGTCACTGTTTAAACATAAGATGATGATGATGATGACGACGATGACGATGATAATGATGATAACGATATAACTGATTAGTGATAATCACAATAACTTATAATCAAACTAGAACAACAACTCCAGAACCTGGGAGACAATAACAACAATGTCTTAACAAAACCAACCAACAAAAAGATGCCATGCTGCTGGGGCCTGTTGCTGCTTCAATCGTCCTTCGTTGAAAAATAATTTTATTACAAAAACTCGAATAATTATCGATACTGAAGGAGACAACTTCAAGCACCACAACAATGACGACTACAATGTCCCAAAAAAAAATCTTACAGTAATTTTAATAATAATAATAATAATAATAACAATAACAATGGTAATAATAATAACAATAATAATAGTAATAATAATAATAACAATAATAATATTAATAATATTAATAACAATAATAATAAGAATGTAACAGACAATAACTTTTTATTAACAGATGCAATCAAAATAAAAATGAATTAACAAATCCCTCTGCTATTGAAAATGAGTTTAGGACAATCAGTTCAGAGATAATTATTTGGTTAAGTAATGTAGTATCACTGGTGTGCTTCCAAGCCCAGAATTAAATTTTAAATTCAACTTATAAAAGCTAGGACGAGGACAGAGAAGGAAGGAAGTGGAGGGGGCCATATTGGATCTGTGGAAGCCATTTGTAAGTGCTCTCTGCTGGCGCAAGACGTCCGAGAAGAGCCGATTCGAAAAGAGAAATTTTGCGTAAAAAAATATTCTTCCGTTCGCCCCGAGATGAATGAAAAAATGAGGAGAGAAAAGAAAAACAAACAATAATTTATGAAGAGAAAAATACGATTCCATAAAAAAGAATGAATGAATGAATAAAAGAAAGAAAGTAAGAAAGAGACAAACACGAAGAAACTTCAAGCACGATGTGTTTGTGTGTATTTGCGTGTATGCGTGTCTGAGGGGGCGTGCAGCCCGAGCCATCAGTATTGCGTCTCCTCCAACCAGGCCTTGACGCTGGACGGCAGAGGGAGCAACTTGAGGTGATCGATGCGGACCCTCTGCCTAAGCACGAAGCGGCACATGTGCTGCAACGTGGCCAAACTGCTGAACCTCGAGACAGGCTTTGACAGGCAGACTGGAAACGACCTGGAGTCCACCGAACGACCCCTGGAGTAGCAGAACGCCCCGTCCCGAGAGTCCGAGATGGACCTCTCGATCAGCTCCACCACGGAACTGCAGCCCGCCTCCGCACCAGACGATGTGTCCTCATCGCGACAACTGCTGGAGCTCCTGGCGTAGAACGAAAACGTGCCGTTGAAGTGCTCGATGCGCGTGTGCAGCGTCCGTCCGTCGGACCTGAAGCTGAGACTGAGCAGGTGCCTGTCGTCGGAACTGTCCCTCACGAGGAAAGACCCGTCGGGCAGGCCCAACAGCTTCTTTTCGGCCTCCGTCCTGGACATGGGACCCCAGTACCAGCCATAACAAGGAAGTTTCAGCAACTCTCCCGTCAAACTCCAGCCTGGCACGTTGGGATTCTTCACCTTGTCGTAATATGGGAGAACGGCTTTAGAATCGAGTCCTCCGGCAGGACCGCCGTGGATCTCGTCGAAATCATCCCCGAGATGAACATCAGGGGGAGAGGCATGACCGTAGCCAGCGACTTCGGGCACAGAATTTTTCGAGGCGTGGAGAGAAACGGGGGCCCGGGTCAAGGAATTCGGTCGAGGAGACTTCGTGCCGAACGACGCCCGACTCGCATTCGCGGCTCGTTCGGAGGAGACGGGAATTGCTTCGCCAGTTCGATTTGGAATCGCTAAAGGCATCCGAGCGTCTTCGGCTGACCTTTGATTCTCGTGGGAGCAAATGCAGGCCTTGTTGACAGCACAAGAGGCACGTAAAGGATTTCTATTCGCTTGTCTGTGTTTGTGCGATTCCTCGCAATTCCTTCCCAAGACAGACGGCGATCTTTCAAGTCTCAAAGTTTCCTGCTTTTGGCTCGACTTCCACCCTCTCGGCAGGCTCCGATTGTGACCGGAAGCCGTGAAAGACAGCTCTTCTCCGTTCGCTTCTATACTGTCATGGTTCTTCTTCTCGGACTTTTTGTGAGAGAAAAACTTTTTTCTGATGGTTGCCACAAAACTACTCCTTGACCTCTTTGAAGATACCTAATTGTTGGAGTTGAAGTTAAATTTAAACCATGGTTTTATTATTATTCATAGTTACTATTTAATTTTACCACTTGGGTGATATACAAACCATTTTTCTTTCTTTACAAAATTACTATATTTGTGGAATTCAATATTCAAAAGAAACTATGCTCAATGAGAAAATTGTGTTAGAAGAAACTAATAACATATGGTTAAAAAAAATAACAACTACTTTATGTGAGCATAATTAATTCATGTGATGTAATTCAAGTGAAAAATACCTGAGTTTGATTGCAAAGTCCACATTCTTCACAACAATAACAGGGATGGTTATTTCTTGACTCACTACCCAAATTGCTTCTCTTCTTTTTAGATTCATTCTCGAAGCTGATGCTGTGAACATTAGAAGAACGCTGTAAGCTAGTTGAGGTAGTTTCTGCATCTTCACTGCCGGCCATAATCGGTCCAGCGGATGCCTGTTGGCTGGCAACTACATTGAAATGTGACTGATTTTTGTTGCGCCTGGGCAAAGGGGCAGTTGAAACCGGGTTGCGCTCTTTGGACGAGAGCCTTCGTCGAAACATTGCTCCAAGAAAACTTACCGATATCGTGAAATAACAGCAGGCAACAAACAAAC
Source organism: Hirudinaria manillensis (assembly GCA_034509925.1). Taxonomy (NCBI): domain Eukaryota; kingdom Metazoa; phylum Annelida; class Clitellata; order Hirudinida; family Hirudinidae; genus Hirudinaria; species Hirudinaria manillensis. The sequence continues at coordinate 3,193,179 of CM067536.1, forward strand.
TTTAGCCAGCAGACCCCATTCGTAAAGCTTGATGTAATATGGGGAGTCGTTGAACAATACGATGCATATCTGACGACACTCCAAAGGTAAATACTCAAAGACCGAATAATCTTCCGGTTAATAAGTTATTTCTTATTACTGCTAATTAAATTACTCAACAATGGGCAATGTTTTTATTTTGGTTAGAAGCTGATGACCATATTAACATTCCTAACGGATGCCTATAACGTACAAACTCTAAGCGAATTTGCAATTTGATAAATTATTACAAGTTTGCGCTATTTTAATAAATGGTCAGAGATTAATTCGATGATTGAGACTTTGTAGAGTTCACTATATGCTCAACTTCTGAATTAATCAGAATGATTTTTTTAGATGGATATTGTTTATTAACTTTTTCTAATCTGGAAACAACAGAAACGCTTTTATTTAGTTGCTCGACAAACTTTCCAAGCGGAAAATTTGCTGTTTTAATAGCCAGAATTTTTCCTTTCCCTTCAGCTGTCAATCTACAGTGGGGTTTGTAACCTAGTTATACGCATTGTAGAACTGTAATCATCTATGACATGGAACGTAAAGCGTAAAGTTGCAATAAAGAAGATTAAAAAATACTCTTTATGAATACGTTTTATTAAAAACAAAAATGTATGCAATTTACAAACGCTGAAGTAAGCTACAGCTATAGCCATTTAAAATCCATTTTTTAAACCATTTTATGTAATTTATGTTCATATGACAATAATGATAAGTGTATTTGCGTAACTTTAAAGCATCAATGGCGCTTTAAAAAATTTAATTATTATTTGATTGTGTTTAGGTAACTTTTCATATTTTCCGGTCTGCAACTTCCGCTTCTAAGAATATTACCGTCTTGGTTTGCGCGCTCGGCTCGTGGTGTGATTCAAGATGTCGGAAAGAAAAGTTTTGAACGTACATAATGATTCTTGTTTTACGTTTGGCACCTTTTCACGTTTATATTTTGCTATATTTTTCTTAACAGAAATATTATCCACCGGATTTTGATCCGACTAAAATACCGAAACTACGTCTTCCAAAGAACAGAACCTTCAATATCAGATTGATGGCTCCATTCAATATGAGGTAGGAAAACATAGCGGTGCTTAGAAGTCAAATAAAAGTCGGTTTGCGGCATGAAGTGTCGTGAGAAAATTATTTAAGCTTATTATTGGCTGTGATGAAAATTGTTTTAGGTGATTCTGATGCATTAGTTTGCAGTTGCTGACTAGCAATTCTGCTTCTCTGAGCCGATCTCATATTTTAAGTTTGATGATGTAGGGATAGTTATTTTCATATATTCTCAAATTGAAGTAGTATTTCAATGCACAATAGGGTACTTTGGTCAACTATTGTTCTTAAGGGTGACAATTTTTTCTCCTGCAGCCTTTAAGTTTTGAAGAGGGAAGAATATGGCAATTAAGACCCAAAAGCTCCATTCCCCTAATTAATGAAGTATGCATGGTAGAATTTGATGTCGTGAATTATTGGATGAAATGTCTTTTGAATGCCTAAAATATTGGGCTTTTAAAATGCAGGTGCAATACATGTGGTGAGTACATATACAAAGGTAAAAAGTTCAACTCCAGGAAGGAAACTGTTGAGAATGAAACATATTTGGGGCTTCACATTTACAGATTCTACATTAAATGTCCCAGATGCATTGCTGAAATATCCTTTAAAGTGAGTGATGGATTGGTAATTAAATTGCTTGAAGAATTAATTAAATAATATGGAGAAATTTTAAGAAAATGATGTAATTGTTAGTAAATCAGACCATTCTGTTCTTAATCTAATTGCTCACGGCAGTTTGTTAATATATTAATGATTTCTATGGTACTTGAATAGCATTCAGTTCAATTATTGAATATATGGCAATATATCTACGGTTCTATAAATAACTTGAAATTAGAAATGAATGGCCATGATGAAAGAATTTTTGGTGATTCTAAAGCTTCATGCTTATGCTGAATAGCAATTCTGCTTCTCTGAGCCAGATTAGATGATAAAAGCATTTTCATTTATCATAATTTAAGCCAAAAATGGGATTGATCTGGATGTAAAGTTGCTTTGAGATTCTGAAATGACGGTATTAATTTACCATATGGCTATGATGAAAGCATTTTTTGGTGATTCTAAAGCTTCGTGCTTGTGCTGAATAGCAATTCTGCTTCTCTGAGCCATCTTTTGGGTGGTTTATGTGACACAAACCTGTATTTTTTCCTGGAAAATTTTTCATTTACTTCTCATATTTATTAAGATATCATCAGTTCTGGCCTTGATGAAAGTATTTTTGGTGATTCTGATACATTGTAATTGCTGAACAGTAATTCTGCTTCTCTGAGCCAGATTATGTTAATAGAGCCATCTTAACAATGAAATACATAAGCATATTTTTTCCTATCAGTACTTAGTAACAAAATTTTGAATTTAATTTACCATATGGCTATGATGAAAGCATTTTTTGGTGATTCTAAAGCTTCGTGCTTGTGCTGAATAGCAATTCTGCTTCTCTGAGCCAGATTAAGTTAATAGAGCCATCTTAGCAAAAGCATTTTTTTCTGTCAAAAGTTGGTAAAAAATTGTCCATGTTTACTTTGCATTTATACCATCAATTCTGGCATTGATGAAAGTATTTTTGGTGATTCTGATACATTTTAATGTATTTGCTGAATTGTAATTCTGCTTCTCTGAGCCAGATTAGATGATAAAAGTGATTTTCATTTATAAGAATTTAATATCAAAAATGAGATTGTCATTAATGGATGTAAAGTTGCTTTGAGGTTCTGAAATCATGGTATTAAATTACCACAAGGCTGTGATGAAAACATTTTTTGGTGACTGAAACATTTAGTTTGTGCTGAACAGTAATTCTGCTTCTCTGAGCCTAAAACCTCTAAATTCCATATAAAATGATAGTTTATTGCAGTTTTTGTTTTAATAATTTATAATTCTTTCTGCAACTTTGAACCAACAATGATTTCCAGGCAGTCATACGCAAACTTAAAGCAACTTTAACTCATGTGGCCTTATGCTTTGTAGATATTTTGTTATAAATACTTTGGAGTTTCTTAACTAGTTTTTTTTATTTTCCAGATTATAATAATAATAATAGCATAATTATACATTTAGACAGACCCAAAGAACACAGATTATGAACTTGAGGCTGGAGCTACCAGGAATTTTGAAGCTTTGAGAACAGCAGAGAAGTTGGCTCTCAAAGAACAACAGGAAAAAGATGATGAAGAAGCAAATAACCCGATGAAGGTAGATGTTGTGTTTATTTGGTAAGAAATAGAGAATATATGTACTTATACATAGGTTTATACATGATTATTAACTACAAATCAGGTTTCATGTGTTAAGACAATTTATAAAATAAGACCTTTCTTTGTTTGGAATATGATAATTATAATCTGATTTGTTGTTCAGTTGCTCGAGAATAGAACGAAGGCGTCCCAGAGAGAAATGGATACTTTGGAGATGTTAGAAGACTTGAAGGAAGTGAGAAGGAAACAAGAAACTGTGAATACAGACAAGCTGTTGAACTCATACAAGACCAAGGGTCAGAAGTCTGAAGATAGGTTGTTGGAAGAGGAAACCAGAGCGCTACAGGAGGAGTTCAGGTGGGTGAAAGTTTGCTTTGCTGTGGGTTATATTTTCTGAATGTTGGTTGAATCATGATTATTCATTAGAGTTTTTTGTTATGTAATGTTTGTGACGTTTGCTTGAATTATATTATTTCAAATTAAAATGTGATTATCTCAGATTCATAAAAGCTCATTCGAGTTTATTGCTTGCTATGGTAGGCATAAGAATCTTGGGGAACTGAAAAGATTGTGTGACATCTCAAAAGGAAGAGGGAATGATGAACCCCAACCAAAAATTATTAAAAGTACGGATTCAAGTTTTCCCTATCAGCTTCCAAAAGTGAGTTATTAGCATCTTATTTTTGTGTCAGTGCCAGCAATTTAGTGGCACCTAAGTGCATTGATGATTTTTTGGATGCTTGATCCTGACATGGTCTTATGTTATTTTGCAGATCAAAACTCCTCTTAACAGTTACTCAAAACAATTTGACAAGATACGAGCATCTGTGAAGCCAAAGTCCAAAGCACAGGACAGTCACTCATCTGGAGAAGTCCAGCCAGTAAAGGCTTCTGATGCTAAGGAAGAACTGGATTTGAATGTTATTCCTGTTTCAACCAATGACAGTGCAAGCATTCCATCTGTTGAGATTATTAAGCCTGCTGCCTCTGCATTGAAATTGATTGAATATAGTGATAGTGATGAGGAATGATTTCAGAGTTGTTTTACATGTTTTGTTTTTGTTTTTTAATAAATTTGAAACGATAATTGTCTTTGCTTAAGTAAGTTTTGGGGTTGACTCTGGCTTGGGGTGCTTGTCTGGCGAACCAGGCAACTGCGAGCCTTTACTGGTTCTCCAACTTGCGTAATCGGCCACGATTCGGTTGGTGGCATTTGCAAGATTTTGGGTCGAGCTGGTTAATAGATTTCCTTAAAATCCCTGGATTTGGAAATATTGTTTCGAGTGATGGGGTGGTGTTAGTTAAAAACTGCGTCTTTATATTCCCAGCTGAAGATGTTACCGGGCGTATGTTATTAGGTAGAAGTTAAGATGGAGTAATAGAATATACTCGATAAAAGTAGCGAAAATTCGCCAAATGTTAAGTATAAAAATTTATTTGTTTAAACTAATGAGATGTACTTTCGGAAAGGGTTCCCCTTATAAGCTGCTGTACGAACCATTGGAGGCCATTGACATTTTCCCTGCAATAGTGTTGTTTGTTGCCGATAATAAGACAAGTGCAATGGCTAGCAGAGATGATTTTATTCAACTTTTTAGATTGGCGGACAAAGATAATAGTGGCCATTTAACGATAGAAGAATTGTTTGCTCAAATGAAACATTTGGGTTATAAGGGTTCCGATGATGTCTTGAAGGTCAGTATCGCGAAAGTTTTGCTTGTGAAGTGTTCTGATTATTTGTTCCTTTGCAGAGCTACTTTAAAGTTGCAGATGCCTCCAAAGATGCAAAACTCAATCTTGAGGAGTTTGTCACTTCTATGTCCAAAGCTCCTCCTCATTTGCACAGGTGACTTTGTGTTTAAATTTAATATTTGAGGTATTGATGTTAGCGTCACGACATCTTTTAACAATTTCTTTATAGAGTGGCTCTTATGAGGAGGGTGTTTTCAAAATTTGATAAAGATGGAAATGGAACATTAGACAAAAAGGAGCTTCAAAATGCAACAGCTATGCTAGGGGATAAGTTTTCCATGGAGGATGTGGAAATTTTGATGTCTATAATTGATAAGGTTGGAATGTTATTTGACTATTTAATGACATTTTAGTAATTGTGAGGACATAATTGTAGAATCAATGAACAGTTCAACTCATTGTTTTAGGACTTTATTAAATTTTATGTTATTGCCAAAAGAAAATCAGAAAACTTTGTTTTAGAATATACAGAATGGCTTGTTATTGCTTAGGTAATTAGATAAAGAGTTTATAATGTGTTTCATTGAATTTACATTGTGATGCTTACCAACTGCACACAAATCCAGTTTGCAAGAAAATAAGCCTGATAATCTTTATTTTGATATGTATGATTCCTGTATTGTTTGCCTTTATTCAATTGTTTTTATAGCTATATTTCAGGTAAACCTTGTGTTTATTTTCATTAAGAGAATTGGTGCAGATCAATATTTACGTCGATTGCTTATTCAGCTGAGTTATGAACGTTTTGGGATTTGTCGATCTATTTCAGGACAACTCAGAAACTGTTGACATGGAGGAATTCATCAAGGCATTCATTGAGATGAGAAGATGAACAGAAAACGAAAGAGTTGTCACATTTCTCGATATCTGCTGTCAATATTCTTCATTCCACATTATTATTTCCAGTCTTATTATAATATTATAATGTCTCAAAACTTCTTTGCAATAATTTGTGATGCTAAGCAGCTGCTATTTTTGTTCGAACTAGGCAGATACAAATTGAGCAGGTTCTAAGATCATAGCTTTCATAAATATTTTGCATGTGATAAGAGGAGCTTCTGTTCCTAGCAATCTTATTAAGATGATCAAGAGTGACTCAGCACTCTATACTAAGATTATTATATATCATTGTTGACTAGTCTTAAGTGGAACTCCAATCGGACATTGCATCTTTTCTTGGTTTTATAACATCCTTCACTCTTACAAAGTCAGAGTTTATTAACTATTTAAGAACACGTATTAATCACTCAATTGATGTTTAAATTTTAAGTAAGTGCCAAGTATTAGAATTGGTAATCATAGTCAGAATTTTTGATTGTGTGCTTTGGCTTATTGATGTAAATTTTCCTCAAATAAAAGGTTTTATATTGGTTGAGTTTTGCTTTAATGAGATTGTGTTAGCATGCATCCAATCCGCAATTAACCTATTTCGTTCTTTCTCTCGCTAAGGGAGCGTGCAGTTACGAAGGTAGGTGCTATACGAAATATTAACCCGGTTAGAGTCTAACTAGTGCGTTTCATGGTTCAAGTGCAAGTGAAACCTCTTATAACCAGGGTTAACCCTCGATTGGTTTGCTATGAGCGTGACAGTCGATTAATAAATACACTCGCATGACTGATGGGATTCACAGGGCACTCTTAAAGATTAGCTAAATGTAAATACAAGTAATCGCTCAGTAAAGACTTACTGGACACTCATTTATAATTGCATAGTAAATAATTGTTTTGTCAAAAAGTGAATCAAAGGTCGTTAAATTTCGTCCTTTTTTGTCGTGCGAAGTTCATGCGAGTTCATCCGAACTGAGGACTTTACTTTGGTTGCTAAAAGTTGAAAAGAACATCAAAGAGATGTTGTGTCTTCAAAAAATTCATTTCATTTTCATTTCATTTATTCAAGACGAACGAAGGGCCAAGGCCTCTGACACGTTCGGAAAAACAACTGAAGCGCAAATAGAACATAAACAATCGCCATTCGGACTTAAAAAACAAAAAACAAAAACAAAAAAACTCTTGTACAGATGTAAGCTCTTAGGGTTCGTGATATTTAAGGTATTGGTTAAGGTTTAATTTGTGGATCTCAGCATTGAAGCGGGACGTGATTGAGGAGTTAACGACATGGGCTGGCAGGGTATTCCAGAATTTGACAATTCGATTAGAGAAAAAGTATTTGGAAGTATTACAACGGAATTTGTTTGTCCTGAGTTTGTAGTTGTGGCCTCTGGTCCTAGTGTATGTTGATCTGTTGAGAGTAGTGGAGATTTTGCTATTAGTAAGGCCTTTAAGTAGTTTAAAACACATGGTGAGATCGGCCAGTAGTCTTCGTTTTTCTAGGGTGGGCAATTTAAGAATCTTAAGTCTCAGCAGATAAGGATATTTGGCCAGTGTGGGAATGGCCTTGGTGAACCTCGATTAAAAGAATAAGAGCCATTAAAATCAAACTTTTAAAGGCAAAAATGCACATGCCTAACTATGTAAACTTAACATTAAATGCCAAAGAGCTTAACATGGAAGAACATCTCATCTGCATTCTGAACGGATTATCATTAACATATTGTTCTGCTCAAGCCATAAATCCATCATCCCCACCCGATTTGTTGCAGTGGCAAATTAGTCGTAAACAACAATCTTTCGCCTCCCATTGGTGGTCGTAAATCAGAAAAATCAGGACGAGAATAATTAATTAATTAGTAATTGAGTGATTAATGCTATATATTTACAGAATTAGCTGTCAATTATTTAGTTTTGATTAATCCGATTTCAAAATTGAACTATTTATCAAATCGTCAAAGAAATTCAGGAAGCATGGTTCGGTCCATAATTCCTGTTCATTTCACGGTTCAATAATGCTCTCAGGCAACCGCAATGGCTGCAGTGATATACGAATTCAATTAACATCCCGTCCCGAAACTATCTCAGCGAAGTTATTTATTGTTATGCATTTTTAATTGTCACATACTTAGGCTGATTTAGCATCTGCAAAAGCATTGCCTTTGACACGCAGTCAGAGACCCCGGCTCGAGTCATTAAAATTTAATAGCATTTCGATCAACGGCCAAAGCGATTCACAAAGTAGCATTCGGATAATGATTTCTTTTCCGCTAGCTTACGAATACGCAAGAATTTGGAATTCCAGGTGTTCCCGGAAAAACTGGAGGTCGGGATCTGGTCTTTTCTCTTCTCGACGGGCGCTAATCAAAATTCTTGGCGCAAAATATGAAACGGCGCCGCGATTCTTGCAAGAAAAGGGCTTTGAAAGAATGAATCACTTGACGAGATGAAATTGCTTTTTTTCAAAAATTATTCCGGCAAACAAAAGACAACATAATGACCGTCGAAACATCTTTGATCACATCAAAAAGCTGCCACCCACGTCCGTGAAATCAAATCTGAAAATAACATTTAAATATTCTGCTACGTGACAGGAAATAATTTTGAGTGACCAGGTGAGTGATTGAGTCATTTCTTTTCGAAGTGGATGAAAGCGTTTATGAACTCTTCCAAATCAATAGTGTTGGACTTGTCCTGAAATCATTACAAATTAATTATTATTAATTGCAAATATAGTAGTAATAAATTTTGAAAAATAATTGTAAACGTTTTTATAATTATCATTAAGTACGACCATTGTTATAAATTTTAATCAATCAATTAATTAATTAGACCTCCGATTATTATAATTTGTAAAATGTCAGCCTCATGATGAGATAACTAGGTCACGTGATGTAATTTAGTATCAATTAGCAGGCTATCATAATTACTTAAATCATTTGATTTAGGACCGGCACAGCGCCCCTGCAGCTCACGCGCACGGCGCTATATAAATGACACATATTATTATTATACACAATTTTTCTGCTTCTTCTCGGTCTCACTACCAGTGCTCTCAGCGATTCATCCAAGTACTTTCCGAAGAATGTGGGCAGTGCCCAGCAAGGAGATCATAAAAACATATAAATGACACATATTATTATTATTATTTACATAGCATTCATCACAACCATTAGGGATGAATTTCAGTAGCTCTCCTAATGGCATCACCTTCTCACTCATGACATTCAACAGTAAGCATTGTTATGTAATGTGAATACATTATTAAGTAATGGAGTGTTACTAGTAGCATTATGTTTATAATAATTTAACCATATAATTTACATAATTAATAGACATAACATTCCCCAAAATAATAGACAAAGGTTGAATCAAGCTTTGTTTTGGGTCTTTGAAATACTAAGACATTTGATTGTACAAGTTGTGATCAATATTTATTTTCATACGACATAACATACGTTAATTAATTTACTAATTTTCATGCTAAAATAAAGCCTAATATTATAACAGAATAAAAACACTGCAAATGATTTTTTAGGGATTTGCTTCAATGACTTAGAAATTAAGTGTTAACGTGGATGTTATTCCAGTTTATTCCGGAAAGGATGGTCCATCTGTTTACTTCCTGTCAAGGAGGAGAGGCAAGAAAATATCAAAGAAAGGGATTCCCAAATGACGTATTAAGTCGATTAAAAATGTTTTATTGATGAGACCTCCGAATAACTTAATTTGTAGTTTTAATAAAGTAAAAATATACATCTAATATTGAAGAAAATATGATAAATAATAAGTCCGTCAGTGTCGGCACGTGTACACATCATATTTTCTTTTGATGACATCATTTTGTTTACTTATCTACGTGTTAATATTTAATTTCAAACACATTTCAAACACATTTCAAACAGATTCTCAAAATTTATTTGTTTTTCTTTGCTATGAAGCGCTACATAGAATTTTTGTCCTTATTATACATCTAGATATCTATCTAGATATGTATCCGTACAATCATTATCATCCATCTACTTGATATATATTATATACATCCCTTTATTTATAGGCTGTCATGATCCTTGATGCTGAAGGTTTGCAAGCTCTTAAGCAATTTGGAAGATGCCAAGTCAAGTATAATGCACTCAGAAGTGCCTTTAAAAACTGCACTTCTAATCATCACGTGATCAAATGACAGTGGCATTATTTGTACAGGTTTATATTATATATTTTATTTGTTCTGTGGCCTTGAATGAGAGATTGTTGACCTGGATTTTAAAATTTCATTTTGCTGCAGATAACCTTCTGAAACTCAAAATAATTCACTTAAAGGATAAATTAAAAGGGATGGGGGAGGACTCAGCCCTCGGCCCTCTCCGTGGTTATTCTGTTTCTATAGTTACATGGCTACTCTATATCTGCATGGCATCAAAAATTTGATTATAACGTATTATATCTAAAAATTTAAAAATAAACTGACGATTGTATACTCAAGCACTCCCTTAAGAACAATCAGCATCCATTTATATAACGCTCCTCCTTTATGGCGCTCGCGGCATTTTAAGTTTGATTCCGAGCATGAACACATACGAAAGAGTTGCCATTACTATCTTAAGGAGAATCGTTACTTTCCTAGCTAACTTGCGTCTATGAAGGCATTAAGACTTCAATAAACGACACTGCAGTGCTATCGTAAGTTGACCTCAGTGCTAAGGACGCCGTGTAGTGTAACTTAGGTAAAACGATTGTGTTATCAGTTACCTTGTCAATGATCACCATAAGGTTGTCCATGTCAGCTTTGGTGAAACTTTCCCCGAGATAGGTCAGAGCCAACTCCATCTCCTTCCTGTCCAAGATTCCGTTGTTGTCGAGATCCAGTTTCGTGAAGATTCTTCTCATCATAGCCACTCTAGATGTCGTCGGAAAGTCGATTGATTACTTGAACTATTAAATTATTTACTAGCTGAACAGCTTATATTCAGTCTAGTTAACTTTTGAAATTGCTTGGGATAAATAATATAATCTGAATAATAATTATTTCATTGGTATTCAAACTACTTTACAAAGCTTAGGTTTAAAACAAATAAAATACTAAGCACTGCACTGCATCAATCAATACTTTACACCTAACGATGATTTATCACAACGATGAGCCTAAACGTATACTTATTATTATAGATTGATTATTTATGAATTATAATTCGTTGTAAAATATATTTATAAACAAATAAATGCAATAGCTATTTTAAAACGTTTTGAATTACTGATGTATGATTGGAGGTGCTCTGCCCATTGCCTGCAGGAATTCCTCTTTGTTCAACTTATTCTTTTTAGTGTTGATGCTGGTCTTAAAACAAGCCTGACGAAAATGTCTTTCATTAAGATTAACGTATACAATGTATACAAATATAAATTGTACATTCATGCCTTTGACGACATCAAAAACACTGGCAGAACATTTGGCCAATTATGAGCTTAAAAAATTTAACTTGTAGTAAATGTTTACATTTGTTATTATATCATTCAAGTTTCTAATTAAAAACTTTTTTTACGATCATTCAGTCTGCATAAAAATATCCATCTGATACAGTCTAAGATACGTTTTGTACATTTTGCCTTTCCTAGACGCGCGTCTAAGTTTTAGATTTCGTGGGCTTTCCAAAGAAATAAAGTTGGTTAGAAAAAATTTTAAACCTCCGAGAAGGTTCAAACCTCGAGAGCTGATTCATTTCCTTTGTATCCGAACTTTCTGAGTGCCGAGAGAAGTTCGTCGAAAGAGACGTAGCCATCTCGGTTGACATCGAACATCTTGAAAATTTCCAAATAATCTTCTTTTTTCGCCATTTTCAAACGGCTAATTAGTTACCTGAGGACTTAAAATAGACTTATACTATTTTTTTAGAGTACTCATCCTTCTGGGATGAATTCAACCTGGAATTTCGTTACGCATGTTAGTTTAACTTCAGGCTTACGATATGACGTAGAAAACAACGAATGGAACTTAGTTTAAAAATTGATCAAGATTTAACACAATCTTTTTTACAAAAAAAAATGATTTCCTTTATTTCGTAATTCGTTCATTAAAAGTCGATTATATTTTGTCCAAGTTATAACTCGCATAAAAGGTCTTACCTTTTCAAAGTATACGAGTATACGAAGTTCACGTGATAAATACGACGATCCACGATCAGTTTCCAAAGTGTCGATCCTTTAAATATCGTAGGAAAAGGCTTAATTAAGCAGTGTCTATGACACTGATCCGTACAACGCCGAAGATATATAGAGGGTAATTCTATGAACGAGAGTTAAAATCAAAGCGTTGACGTGGAGGCACTTGATAACGACTAATTGGTGTTTATTTCATTATTTAATTAGGCACAACAGTCGTCTGTTGGCTTCATCGAATATCTTTACAGAAATCTTATTCGCTCAAAACTAATCCGACGTCTGATGACCAGTAAAGTTTTATGAGCAAATCAAAACACTTTGACAAAACAATTTGACAACCATCAGTACTTCAATCCCTTCAAGTAATAAATTTTGTTATCGTGCTAGGTTATTTAGCAGAGCCTTCTAAATAATTCCTTAGAAATATACAGAGTACTGATTGGGACGCACAAGGAAGTTATCGAAAGAGTTGGTCAAATTGAGGCAATTAATATGAAAGCGGGTGAATATTTGCAGCATTTTAGTCATTGACATTCCGAAGTAATGGAATGCAATTGTCCCATAACCTTTCGGGTTAAATGATATTTGTCTATTCCTATATTTATAAACACTCACCGGAGATAGCTCCAACCGAGGGATTAGTATTTACGAAATTACTGTTGTTGCATAAATTCAGATTCACCTCACTTCGCCCAACACTCATTATCATCAGCTGCAGAGAACATGTATAACGTGCCACATTCAGCTGTGACTGAAGCAGTTTCCCCTCGCTTAAGCCCTAACCACCGGACTAGAAGCCACGCACCAATTGATTCCAAGACATAAATCTATCAACAATTCTTTCCCCCTTCCCACAGAAATTCTAAATAATGAACATCGCTAGAGTATCCCTGACAAACTACTGCCCCTTGCCAAGATCCCACAACCAGACAACCAATGCCGAGAGCCGAACATTCAAATTCCAAGTTAGTATCTCCTTTTCCCTCCAAAACATTCACTTAAAACAACTAAAGACTCCTCACTGCAATCATTTATGACGTACAATGGCATCCCAACCGCACGTCTCCACCACCTCCACCGTCATCACGTTCAAAGACCGATGCTGCGAACGATTTACAGAGCAATAAACACGTCGTTTAAAAATAATTACGAGTCGCGTATTCAAAAGTCAAGCCTCCGTAGACAAAACCCGGTCGGAGCTACAGTCGCACTCTGCGACACCGTGACGACGATCAAAAACCACCTCGTAACAATAACAACAGGATGAATCGAAAAACAGAGGAAATGAAAATCGCTCTTAATAACCCCTCCTCCTCCTCCTAATGCCTGCTCGCCCGCAGACGGCCCGAAAACCGGACCGACAAGTTGACTTCAGCGCTTTGCAGCCAAGTTTATTGTCGCAATTACTTTATATCCACGTAACTTATTTACAGAATTATCAAGTCCAAATGCACCTTCATTTAGCAACTGCTTCCAATTCTCCCTTTCTAATAAATCCACGGCCAACAACAATGTGGTGGTTAATAATAATAATAATAATGATGATGACGATAATAATAATAATACTCAGTTCAAAGGTCGACGAAGAGTGGCCAGACGACAAACGAACGCACACGAGAGTCTCGGAGGTTGAAATTAGAAGAACAGAGATCCCATTCCTTCGCTTTGCTCCTTGACGAAGATCTCAAAGTACTGGTAAATGATGGTCACTGCCAGCAAGATACCTGTACCACTGCCGATGGCACCTGTTAAAGTTTAAAAGTGGATGTCAGTCGACCGTGAACTCCAAAGGAATCAAAGCGATTCTAAGTTTTTAGCATGTTTATATGGAATAAGTTTGATATTATTATTATATATATATTTGATATTATTAACAATAATAAAATCTTTGGCAACATGCCAAGCAATTACATAGGCCACTAGGTCGGACAGTTGTAACTTTCCTTATCTAGTTCTGTAATGCTTGACTATCAATAATACCAACATAAAAAAAGAAAAAAATATTGGATGACCGATCGATTAAAAGTCAAGGAAACTCACCCAAGAAGTCGGCCATGACGGAGAGGGCCCCGATGCAGAGACCTCCGAAAGCAGCAGCAGTCGGGATGTACCTGTTGAGCTCGTGGATCATGGAAGCTTCACGATGTCCTCTCATGATCATCTGCTGCTCCTTCAACTGCTTGGCCACCTGCAACGATGAAGTTGAAATGTTGACACACGACCGACTTCAGAACAAGTTCCGATAATTTTTCAAAACGATTAAAAGAAGCATTTAAAAAAAATAATTAAATAAATAAAAAACATAAAACCCGAGACGTGAATGCTAAGTCGAATCTAATTTGACGGATGTCGTCACGAACAGAAGAAGAAGGCAGGAGCGTCAAGTACTAACGTCTTTGGCGCTAGATCCGGAAACGTCGATCCAGGTCTTGGAGAAGAAAGCGCACGAGCCGAGCATGAATGCGATGTAAAGAACGGCATGGAGGGGATCCTCGATCATGTGCTGGAGGGTCTCAGGTGGAGACAGGTAGTAGCACAAGCCTCCAATGGGGTAGGAACGGGCAGGTCCGCCACCACCAACATCCTGGAACATACGCGAACGAATTTTAATGATTTACCAACATTTGTACAGTTTTAAAAACATTGTCTTTGAATATTGTTGTTATTATTAATAATATTATTATTATCATTATTGTTATTATCAGTTATGTCAAATAAAATGAAAATAACAATATTATTATTAATAATAACAACAATAATACTGCCAAACATTACTAGTGACATATATCCAAAAAGGGCTCCGAGGCTACATAATTTTGAGCGGACAGAATAAAAGAAGAACGAATGAAGAGATGAAAAAAGAATCACAGTACACTGCAAAACACACTGCCCAAAACTCACCCCCCAAACTCCAAGAAGATTGATGAAGAAGTTTCCACTGAATTTAGCACTCAACATCTGAAATTATAAAATGCAGAGGTCAAAGGTCACATTTCAAAACTTATTAAGAAACAAGAATTCTCCCCTAGGAGGTAATAAATAATATGAAAATGCAGTGAATCAGATATGCAGATGTTTATAGCAACAGGTAAATGATAATTAAAATGTAAATTAATTAAAATTCCTACCTGAGAGATGATGTACAGGTTGGAAACGAGAGCGCTCTGAAGGATGATGGGGATGTTGGAAGTGTAGAACAACTTGATCGGGTAGCTGCTGTACTGACCCCTGTAGCGGGAGGATTTGATTGGAAGGTCCACTCTGAAGCCCTGAATTGATTCGAATGCAAACGTTGTTGTTATAACATTGCATAACTGCAGACAACATGAGTCGGTTCAATTAAAATCGTTTTACAACTACAAAAGCTTTGATCGACTGCAATGCCTTACGAGACTCATCCAATCAATGCAATGTTTAATGCTACAAACTCACAACCATTAAAACCGCAATCATCTCGACTAAGATTATTTTATTAATTTGCAGCATCACCAGAAAGATGATGATCTAGCCAACATGGCTCGTCGAACGAGCATCGGATTCTCACCTGGAAGTAGATGACGACTCCAAAGACGAAGACGGTGGCAATCAGGTTCATGAGGTTGGGAAGGTTCTGCCTGTAGAAAGCCTCTCTCAGTCCCCTCACCTTGTCCTGTCTTGTGGCCAACAGGTGGAACAGAGCAATCACAGCACCCTCAAATTCAGTACCTATGGGAACAGTTTGTTATTGATAATCATTTTTGATCTTTTGAAACTTTGGACTTGAAATAGTTTTCTAGCAGATGCTCATTCAAATCTAAAATGCTTTCAGGTTCAAACTCATAAAGAATTGTTTTGTATAATCAATCAATAGTTCATTCAGTTAAGTTTCACTCCATTAGCATTTGACAAGAGTTGCATAACCACAATGAACTGCAATAGGAAAAACAAACACTGGCTAGTCAGTTTTAAAAAAGTGCATTTATAATCTTTTAGCTACATTCACTACATGTTTTCGTGATGATGATGATGATGATACAACGCAACATAGTAACATACCCCTTCCAGTATTGACTGTCGTTGGACTGAAAGCCTTCCAGACGATGGTTTCGCAAATGTTGGTGGCAATGAACAGAGAAATTCCAGATCCGAGTCCGTATCCTTTCTGGAGGAGTTCATCCAACAGGAGCACGACAACTCCGGACATGGACAACTGGAAGCGTTCGATCAATGAATGTCAATCAATTGAAACACTTAATCAATGCACCAATGCCCATCAAATTATGACAGGTCATCAATCAATCAATCATGCAAAATTGTCAATGTGACATCAATCACATGATGCTCAATAGGAGAACAAGCCATGGCTGCCTAATTAACATAATCCATTGACTCCTTGTGATATGCAAATCCCTTTCTAAGGGAAAACACTTATGAAATCATGTTTACATTTTAGTATTAATAATGCATTCATTAAGAAATATTGATGATTACCTGGATTATGATGATGAGGCAGACACCAGCTCCAATGTCAGATGGGGCTCCATACATTCCTGTCATTACATAGACAATAGCCTGGCCAAAGGTTATGATCAATCCAAACACTGAAAAATCAAGATTTTAAAATTGAAATCACTTCCGTCTGAAAATTTCCAACAAATTGGCCATAAATCAATAAGAATCTATTCATTAATCAAACTTTCAGGTTCAATAATTTACAAACAATTGCATCAACTTTAATCCTTAATAATTAATCCTTTAATCCAATAACTATAATGTGTTAGTGCCATCACAGAGGCAAATGACCAGAAACAATGAATCTTACATTTCTGGGCACCATTGAAGAGAGCTCTATCCTTAGGTGTATCTCCAACTTCAATGATCTTCACACCAGCCAAGAGCTGCATGATGAGACCAGAAGTTACAATCGGTGAGATACCCAACTCCATCAATGTTCCTGTTGACAAAGAACATCCTCAGTAAACATGAACACCAAAGATTCTTTTTTATGTCATACCCCTGTTTGAAGCCAGAATGACTCTCATCCAGTAGAATGGATCAGCTGAATCTGAAGACATGATACCAAACAGAGGGATCTAAAGTTTGAACAATGTGTTACAAATCCATAAAGAATCGATCAATCTGTCAAGCAACTCAGATTCAGATAAATATAAAACACTAAATATAAATTACCTGGCAGCAAAGGAGGAAAATGAGAAGGGTGATTGCAGTCCATAGCACCTTTTCACGAAATTGAATCTGGGAAGAATATCACCAATTTGTGTAAGACTAAGTGGGAATGCAACATGCCATCATATGATACATCACCAAATTAAAATGCTAGTTCAACATACTCCACTCAATATTAAAATTGGAAATAAAGCAATAAAAACGAAATAGCTTCAACCAATACTTCATTCCTAAAAACTACCAAACACTCAAATTTCTTGTACTAAACCTTAAAGTAAAAAAAAAATAGCAATACAGAACAAATGTAAGAAGAATTATATTAGATGATATCAGTCTACCTTCCTTTCCGGCTTTTGAACTTCTGGCAAGATTGCACAGAAGGGCTTCACGAATTCCAAAAATTTAACTGTGAGGAAAAAAACGAAATCAAGTGAAAATAAAGTCAGTATAAAAAAAACTATCGGAGGTTGCCATATGTCTGAGGCACAGCATCTGTGGCAAATTTGTCGACGTGGAAAAGGCGTGAAGAGAGAATATCGAAAACAAAAAAGTCAGTTGATAAATGAAAATACTCACTTCCCATAATCAATCCCTATGTCTTACCTATACCTCTACTATTTTTAATCAAACCTTAATTACTATTACCTATGAAAAAAGCGTAGCTGACGCCGATCTTAATGAACCTAAGAGGAAACAAGGGAGACACGTATGCGAAAAGTAATGGCCAGATAGCAATTTGATAATGTTGGTTTGAGTAGTATTATTCATTTTTTTAAATTTGACTGAAATAAATAATTTTAGTATTTTATTAAATTATTAATAGAGGCCCTAAAAATTATATATTATATTTGGTCATCATTGATTCACATTAATGTTTAGTCTTTCGACATCAAATTTAAAATGTTAAAGCAAATCGTATGTTTCCATAATAAAAGGAATTCTCACCCTTGCACCTTAACCTTTAATAAGGTGTCAAGCTTGAAAAGTATCACATTAAGCCATGTGTGACGTGAAAGAAATGATTTGAAGTTAGCGAAATTGTAAAACAATGTTAAATCTAAGCAAAGTGTCTTTTCTTGCCTGTTCTTCTGTATTACTTAGAAATTCTTGCCGTACTGCAGCCACTTTTTGCGTTAAAAGGATTCGCACAGCGTGGAATGTCAATCCTGTTTCGACATGTCATTTAGCTTCTTATTCAGGGTATAGCGGAAGTGACTCGAAAGCTGGAGATCAAAATTTCTTTAAAAAGTTATCTATTATATCGATTCTTGCCGGCTGTACCAGTTAGTAAACGTTTTTCTGCACAACCTCATATGTTTGAGTAGTTTATCAGTTATAATGTTTGACAGGCATATGGATTACGACAAAATTTAAAGAAAAGCAGATTGTCTTCTGTGAAAAGGCCAAATACGGAGCATATGCTGGTATTAGAAGACCTGATTTGCCAAATTACACATATGATGAAGTTGCTGCACATGGATCTCCAGAAACAGGCATTTGGGTTATCTACAAAGATGGTGTTTATGACATAACAGAATTTATCAATCAACATCCTGGGGGTCCAGACAAAATAAGCATGGCTATTGGTGGATCTGTGGAACCATTTTGGGATCTTTATAGTGTACATCTCAATGATCATGTTTTTGAGGTTCTTGAATCTCTGAGAATTGGAAATATAGACCCAAGTGATGAAAAACAAACCTTTGAGTCTTCTGATTACTATGGCCATGAGCCAAAGAGACATCCTGCTCTTAAAGTCAATGTTCAAAAGCCTTTCAATGCTGAAACTCCTCCACAAATTATTACTGAAAATTTCCATACACCAAATGAGTTATTCTTTGTCAGAAATCATCTTCCTGTGCCAAAGTCTTCAGAGTTATCAAAGACATTAACAATCACTGGAGTAGATGTGTCAGAACCTTTTGTGGTAGATGTAGAAACAATGAAGAAGCAATTCCCAGTTTATGAAATCAGTTCCACTGTCATGTGTGCAGGAAACAAGCGAGCCTTCATGAACGAAAGCAAGCCCGTTAAAGGAATACAGTGGAAAAATGGTGCCGTGAGTAATGCCAAGTGGACAGGTGTGAAGCTAGCAGACATTCTGAAAAAATTAGGGGTACAAGAGCGGCCAGGTTATCATGTCATATTTCAGGGGTGTGACTCTGACATTGAAGGCCTACCCTATGAAGCCAGTATACCTCTCGAGGTAGCCCTTGATCCAAACAGGGAAGTTCTGCTGGCCTTTGCCATGAACGGAAAAGAAATTCCTCTTGATCACGGTTATCCATTGAGAGTTGTGGTTCCAGGTGTGGTGGGAGCTAGGCAGGTTAAATGGCTAAAGCACATCATCATTAGTGAAAATGAAAGCCAGTCCTTCTGGCAACAGAAAGATTACAAGACCTTCAATCCCTCCATGAACTTGGAAACTGCAGATGCTAGCAAAGCCGTTGCAATCCAGGAATATCCGGTGACTTCGGCTATTTGCGTTCCGAGCAATGGAGCAACCGTTATGTTAAATGAAGGCAAAACAATCGAGGTAAAGGGATATGCTCTCAGCGGAGGAGGGAAGAAGATTGTTAGGGTAGATGTCTCGATAGATGGCGGTAAAAGCTGGTTGGAGGCAGAGCTGGCTGTTGATACTAATGCACCAACTAACAGGAATTGGGCATGGGCACTTTGGAAAGCTGATATCCAGCTCCCAAACAATTGGATGGAAGGTCAAGAAATTGAGATTATTTGCAAGGCAACTGATAACTCCTTCAACACTCAACCTGAAAGTGATTTGGGTATCTGGAATGCCAGAGGATTGCTTGAGAACAAGTGGCCCAGAGTTAAAATTAACATCAAAAAGCAATAAATGTTTTTTTTGCTTTATAATTTTTGGCTCTCAAATTTCGGGGTTTTTTTTGCCACATTTTTCAATATTGAGAAATTTCCACTTGACTTGTATGATATATCACCAATTTACCTCTAGTCTTTTTGGCATTTTTCTCCAGTGAATTTTATGTTTACATTATTTGATTGAGGGCAAATGTCACTTCTGAGCAATTTGTCATCAAAGCCAATGTTGCTGCTATTGGAGTAACCTTATACATGTTTTACAAACTTTTACAAGACAATAATCAACTGAAATCTTCGTTGTTGTTGCATTTTACAAGCATTTGGAACAGCATTAGGAAAATAATTACAGTTCAAACGTAGTTTATTGTCTTTAAATTAGATCAACAAAGTGAATTAATTAAGAGATAAAGTCAGTTTAGGCTAAACAGACTGATCAAGGGCAATGTTGACAATATGGTGGCCTGGGATCATTGCAAGGCCAAGTATCCTTGGCTCCTCCTTTTCTGACCCATCTGCAGAAAAATTAGTGGGAAATAGAAAATAAATGTTTATGGCAATGGTCATTAATGGATTTTCAATTCCATTTATATTATAATGTCATTATACTAGCCTGGAGGGTTAAGAAATTCAAGGCAGTTGCTAAGAATGATGTTACAGTCTTTATCGGTGCAGATGAATACTCCTATTAGGGTTCTGCCATCGGTCATAGTAATTTTAAGGTTTTTGCTGAGCCATGAAGTAAGGAGGTCCCTTCCCGCTGTTTCTTTGCGATTCTATTGTAATTAATTGTAAAATATTCGAAAACCTGAAGGTTTTTAAATAAAAGTTTGCTGCAAACCTCAACTCCGAGCTCCGTCATGATGTGCGCGTTGAATTGATTTGAAGCGACTTGGAGCATTGATTAAAGCATTTGGAGTAAAAGTTAATCCTATTTTAGACAATTTGTAATTTGGGATTCCTAACAATCTTTACCAAATCACATTTTTAAGCAATATAACTTATCGATTTAAAATGATGGAATGACTCGGAACATTTATAACCAATTGGTTATAACAAATGTCATAACAACATCGCTATATTCTACTCTAAACAAATTGTTCTTTCTCATTAAGAAATTCTTCTGAAATTAAAAATTTCATCTCTATTGTAACATATTGTAATATTAAAGCTAAATTTGTCTTGAAGTGATGTTGATTACTCTACGACCGCTTATAATCGAAACTGGACTTTATGCTCTCCGATGCAATAATTATGTCTGGTTTCAAATATTTACAAATATGAAGTTTAATATTTAGTTTAAATCAATCCATTGTAAATAATATAACGGAATTTATTTTATAACTCATAAATAATTAAAATTTTTATTATTATTATTACACAATGTTATTATGTAATAACATTTTAAAAATACTTTGCTTTGATTTAGTATCTTTCATACAGACGTCGAGACTCCAACCCATTTCTTACAATTGCAGATTGCAAAAGCTGACAAATCATATTAATATCTATACATATTTATCCAAATATATAAAATCATGGAAGTGACAAGCAAATTCACGAAACTTACGAAGGTCAAGAAGACCTTCAAATCAGGGGATGAAACGGAAATCTCCAACTATCCTCTCGAAAGCAAATGGTCTTTGTGGTACTTCAAGTTGTTAAGGGGAGTCGATTGGAAAGAATGCCAACACTTTGTAGCCAGTGTCGGTACCGTTGAAGAATTCTGGAGTCTTTTCATGTACACAGAGCTTCCGAGCAAAGTGAACAATGGTTGCGACTATTCGTTCTTCAAATATGGAGTTGAACCAACTTGGGAAGATCTGGAGAACAATAACGGAGGCAGATGGATCGTCAACTTGGACAAGAGAATGAAGCCCTCAGACCTCGATAGGTGCTGGACAGAAACCCTCATGGCTCTTGTCGGATGTCAGTTTGGAGACTCTTTTAATGACGTTTGCGGTGTCGTTCTGAACATCAGACCGAGGGGCAACAAGATATCAGTTTGGACGAAGAATAAGAATGATCACAACGCCAACGAAGAAATCGGAGTCGCTTTCAAGAGGGCGCTGAACTTTCCGAATGTTTCCATGACTTATCAGTCGCATGAGGCTGCTGCCAACAGATGAACTAATAATACCATATTTCAGTTTTGATAATAATTTAATTTGCAATTAAGAAATTAATTTTATTTAATAAAATTAATAAGAATCGAATTATCATTCCTATCATCAAAAATCTAACTCGTTCTGCGCTCAAGGAAGCGCTACTATGTATGACTAGATCTATAACTTTGGATGTTTACTTTTCAATACTATTCACTTTCAGTTCTTATTTTGATTTTGTTGCTTCGCCTAAATTATTAATTATTTCCATATTTTGCCAAAACTTACATTTCCATTAACACATGATGGAACTAGGGTAGTTTATCGATATTGAATTTATATTGTTTTCAGTCCCCATGGCTGTGTGGCGATCCTAATATTGATTAATGAAAGAGGCAAGTTATGCAAATTGAATTTTGCTTATTGAAACTGAAATTTGCTTAAAAACTAAATTTAAAAAGAGAAGACACGATGGTTGATAAGTATTATAGACCGCCACTTTAAATTTATACATAATCCAAATATAATAGCGGTAGATGTCAGATTATAATACATTTATTTTAAATTGTAAAGCCTTGCACAGCCAATTAGCTTACTAATACTTTTAATTATAAAAGTTGAACAGGAGTGGATGTATAATTGTGGATGCACATAAGCTTTTTCTTGAAATTTACAAACGCTGTGGAAAATGACAGCAGCAGACATTGGAATGAATTAAATATTAATAAAAAAAAGTATAAAAACCGCAAATTAATATTTAATATTATTGTTATTGTTGTTGTCGTCATTATAATTAATTTTATTTACCAATATTCCTTGTATTAATCCATATTTGTATGATGGTTATAAATCAATGTGGTTGTCATCTTCAAAACTTCTTATGGAAAAAGTTCAATTATGTTAAAACATGAAAGTTAACAACAAATGGATTTAAGTCAGACTCCTTTTAAGATATTTGCATCACATTTATTATTATTCAACCTGTATATTATGAAAAAGAAATTATGCGAAATTAAAAACACCATTTAAACTCCATATTTTCTTCCGAACTGTAAAGAATTGATTCCCTGCACAAAACCAACATCATAAAGGGTTTGCAATTTTGCGTTACTTCTCCATAACTTCGCCTTATAAGACTTCAATGTGCCATTTTTCTGAGTCATCCTTGAAGAGATACTGCCTTATAGTACTTGGGACAGCTGCATTATTATGGATGTCGCTAGAGTTCGCCATTGTATTTAATATCGCAACATTTTCCGAAATTTTTATGTAAATTATTTTTATTATGCCATGTGTTATTAGTAATTATGATATGAACTATTATAGCGCTTCCATCAAAGTGATTGTTATCGATATTGGATCATAATATGTGGTAACTGCATATTTTTTTATTATTTATTTGAATTGATTATTTTTTAATTACACATTTATATACGCAAATAATAAAATAATGATAATAATAGAAAATAAACACAATTCACTAATTCACGTCACTCGACTGATTGAAATCTTCCGTGATTTCCCATTGTAATACCTTCAAATCCTATTCGATGATGTGACCCGTGAACCTAATCAAAGAGAGTTCAAAGGTCGTGATCTTAAATTTCAAACCGACCAAAAGTAGGTCTGGCAATGCATACCATGCTTTCTTTTTTTTGCGTTTATTTTGTCAACATACAGAGGTAAGGTTGAAATAATTATTCCAGAAATAAAAACTAAATTAATTTTTAAAAATTTATTGATTAAAAACAAATAAAATTTTGTCTAATAATTTTATTGCTCAAATATTCGCGATCTTTTATTTGGACGTTAGGAACACAGACAAAAGTTTAAAGCATAAGTTGTAAACTTATATACCTTTCAAACCTCAATCATTATCATTTATCAAAGAAATGTCTAGCATGGAAGTAGCCAGCAAATTTACGAAACTTACGAAGGTCAAGAAGACTTTCAACTCAGGAGATGCAACGGAAATCTCCAACTATCCTCTCGAAAGCAAATGGTCTTTGTGGTACTTCAAGTTGGTGAGGGGAGTCGATTGGAAAGAATGCCAACACCTTGTAGCCAGTGTCGGTACCGTTGAAGAATTCTGGAGTCTTTTCATGTACACAGAGCTTCCGAGCAAAGTGAACAATGGTTGCGACTATTCGTTCTTCAAATATGGAGTTGAACCAACTTGGGAAGATCTGGAGAACAATAACGGAGGCAGATGGATCGTCAACTTGGACAAGAGAATGAAGCCCTCAGACCTCGATAGGTGCTGGACAGAAACCCTCATGGCTCTTGTCGGATGTCAGTTTGGAGACTCTTTTAATGACGTTTGCGGTGTCGTTCTGAACATCAGACCGAGGGGCAACAAGATATCAGTTTGGACGAAGAATAAGAATGATCACAACGCCAACGAAGAAATCGGAGTCGCTTTCAAGAGGGCGTTGAACTTTCCGAATGTTTCCATGACTTATCAGTCGCACGAGGCTGCTGCCAACAAGTGAACTGATAAAAGTGAAGCAGATTTTTTGTTCAGAGAGCTTTTTGTAAATTAATTTAGAAATAAAGATATTGATAATATCAATTAATTTTTTTTGTATTTAATGTAAATAATTTAAAAACAACTTTTTACCTCCAATGAAAATCAATTCGTTACAAATATAGTTTTGAAAAATATTTAGAGATTTAATATGATTCAACTATTATTATGTATATATTTATATATATGAGTTTTTAATATTATGTTGGTACTTTAGATATTTAATATATTTGATTTTTCTTCACTGCTGTCTGTCGTTTATCCCTCAGTCCTTATCAACTCGCCATTTATCGAATCTTGTACTACATCACATGTTTAAATAATTATTTCAAAGAAAGCATTTAAATTATGACTCGCATATTTTTTCCTAAATTGAATCAAATGAATTCAGTTGGAGTTATAAACCTTTTCTGTCGATTTCTGTTGGAAACTATATTCAATAATATATCTAAAATAATATATAGCATATGCATGCTACATCACTGACCTTAACGACGATGACGATAATGTCGATGGCGATGACGACGACTGGAAAAGACGATGACACGAAGATGATAAGCGATAAAGATTGATGGACCATTACTCCGATGACGATGATGGAAGGGTACGTGGACCAACGAGGCAAAGCCAGCGCCATTAATTGCCAGTTATCCGTCAACCACGTTCCTAATTAACCTTCAAGCATCGCTTTAGTCGCACGGCCAATTTTCTGCTCGTTTGAAGCCAAACTCCGAGAAGGAATCGTAGTTCGTGGAATGGCTGCTGATAAATGTTTGAACACATCGTCTTATCAATCTGGCCACAGGGATGTGGAAATTGGAACGTGGATGTTGGTGTTGAAAGTCATCATTCCATGCCGGATAAGCGGTATTTATTATTGATTTCAGCAGTGGTATTTACTCTTATCATTTAGTTTTTAAATTCAAGATATTGAACCATATTGCTGTTATATTGTATTTAAAGTATTTTTGTATTTTTCTGATAAAAGCAAAGTGACAGGCAGGTTTTAACGTATACGATAAAATGATGTTATGTCCAAATTTGAATAAATTTCATTGTTTAGTTATCGAGAAATGTGCCAAAAATATAAAATTCCTATCCTTATTGGTGTATAATTGTTATTTAATGTAAAGGAATAAATATTAAAACAATTCAAATTAAGTGCACACACATTGAACACCGTCGTTACACTCGTGTTTATTACTCCTTGTGTTTGGCTATCTTAATATTTATATTAAATATAATTATAATTGGTGAATAATATTTCTGTCAGGGCATGTAAATTCAAAACAAATAAAACGCGCGGGATATTATTATTATTACATTAAACATTAATAATAATCTCTGCCGAATAGTTTCAGTGAGTTCTAAAATTAAGTAAGCATCATGATCAGTATCATCCAGAAAATGAATTTAAAAAAACCTTAAGATGACCCTAGTCAACAGCGTGCCATTCGATGAAATTATTATTTATTATAATTTGTAAAAAGAAAAACTGATTTATTTTGTTGATTTTCCATAAATCCACGCTCTGGAAAAGTAATTCTCCTGGCGCCAACAAGAAAAACTGTCGAATTGAAATTCTATAAACTCTGTCCAAACTTTGACGGATTGCTTCCACAAAGAATGACCTTGAATGCGCCACCTATGCTCTTTCTTGAAGGTCATGAGATTTATGAGTTTTATTTTTTATGATTTTTGTTTTCAATTCGAATATGGGCGTCTATCAATTTTGTTCGATCGACTCCGTGTCCCTTTGAATAAAATTAAAAAAATATTCCACAATAAATGAAAATTTCCCCGGATATTAAACAAAAAAACGATTATTTATTTAATTATTAATAATAACTATTATTATATTCATAAAGCGACGTTCACAATGGACGACACTAAGATGGCGATTATCAGTAATTCTTCAACTGAGAATAAATAATGCATTCCTATAAATTATGAAAGAATTATTAATAAATATCACAATAAGTCCTACGAAATCCCAATGAGATTATTTAACTTAATTTTCCCTATTCATAAAGCAGTAGGTTTTACATTAATATTTATTTTATTTATATGAATTTATTTTAAAATTTCTTTATTATTAAATAATTTATATTAACTGATATTTGAACCGGTTATTAATGAGTACCACATTTTTAGTTAATATTGTAA